>JAJIBD010001187.1:0-447440 GCA_021461705.1 Cryptotis parvus
TGAGCTACATCTTTCTTGCTAAGACAGCACCTTTAGAAGCTGACCGAGCTAAAGGGTTTTCCTGTCTTCTTTTGTATTACAGTGAAAGCTTTGAGCAGATTCCTATTTCAATACTTTCTCCTCTGCATTTGGATTCCAGTGTACACAAGAGCTCGGTCTTTCTGCTTTATGCATTGACTGTGACCGCCCACAGGGAAAGCCAGGACTCATGGTGAGAAACCAGAACCGGAAATTGATGAAATGTTGAGATCCTTCCAAAATGACTCTGCATAGGAAAGATTAATGTCTTGTGGAGAGAAATTAAGTGAAATCAATCAAGAGAAGTCTTTTAGAAATTAGTGAGCTCAGTTAGATTGTAACTTGCCTTTTTAGAGAAAGCATCTTCAGTTCATTGTGTGTCTGTATATCAGATTAGATAAGATCCCTGGAACTTCCCAGGATATATTTAAGATATAAACTATACAGAGTAAATAAGATTTAGTTCTGACTTCCTGATATGCCCCTGCTTATTGATTGGTGTGACCTTGTGTAAATATATCCTAGTGTCTAGACCTGAATGACAAAGAGAAATACTTTGATCATTACAGAGCTACTAAGTGTGCGCACACACACTCACACACACACACACATGCGCACACACACATGCACACACACAGAAAGAAAAAAAAACTTTAGGGGGGTTCTTTTTCTTTTCCAGGTTTTTCTTGGCATTTGGATCAATCATGCATTTTCCATTTTTTTCCGCATTTGGAATTTTGATGCCATGCCTGTTTGAGCTGTATCTTCGTGCAAGCCCAGGACCCCTCGCCTCTGGAGTTAGACACCTGGTGGCCGCGGGTGTGCATTAACCAGAAAGGTTATAAAAACACAGGGGGAAACAAAGCTGCGCTGGATAGAGTAGCGCCTCTGTTATGGCTGAAAAGATGAGCTGCATGAAAGGAGAGGAGATTAAAAGTAGAGTTCGAGGAACTCACCTTGGAAGTAGAAAATTGGCACTAGAAATGGAATCTTTGAGAAGGGCTTCCAGGGCTGCTTAAAATGACTCATCATTTTCCTTCAACCCACTTCAATGTCAGTGAGTAATCCTGCTTCCTTGGCCACTAGTTCAAAAGTTAGAGACCCTGCAACTTTCCCTTAGAAATTATTTATGTGGTATCTACCAAGGATTTAGACAGCCAACTATCCTGTTGGAGAAGATATGTAACTTAATGGAAAAAAGACCAGGAAGCTAATGGAACACTGAAAATATAGAAGGACAAAGTTCGAAGGTGATGCCATCAAGTCATCACTGTTACTGTATCACTGTCTTCCCGTTCATCATCGATTTGCTCGAGCGGGCACCAGTAACATCTCCATATGTCCTGTCTCATGCTAGTAGAGCCCAAGGGCATCTGCTTGCTCCAGGAATATAAAGATCCTCAAACCATTATATTAGGTCATGGGAATGAGGTCTATAATTGTTACTGGTATTTGGCATATCAAATACAACACGGGAGGCTTGCCAGACTCTGCCGTGCGGGTGGCATAATCTTGTAGTCACCTCTAAATCCAGCATTTATTGATGAACTGCACAGCAAAAGCGGCCGTGCGAGCTGGCCTGTAATAGGCTCTTCTGCTGGGTGGAGTTCTGACGAGAGAGAAGTCTGGATGTGGAAAGTGGCAGCCCTCATGGAGTGGTGGGGGGGGGTCGTCTGGCTTGTTGTGAGGCTCTGCTGCGGTGGCGGGCCAGGGCTAGAACCCGCCATCCCTCCCGGGTGTCTCAGGAGCGGCTGGGCACAGGAAGAGCTGGTAGCAGCGCTGCCCCATGTCTGTGAGTCTCTGGATCAGCATACCTGGGCCGGACTTGAAAAAGACTGCTGCAGGGTGGGTCCGATGAGCTGATCTGTAATAGGCTCTTCTGCTGGGTGGAGCATCAAGTCATGCTGCAGATTTTTTTTGCAGACATCTCAGTGGAGCTGTCACCCTTGTCACTCATTGTCACCTTCTAGGTTTGTATCCAGGCTACACCAAGTCCTTGCTATGTGTAAAGTAGTTGTGGGAGAGTCCTGGAAAGTGAGTGTTGGATTATAGTACTCAGCGTTTAGGCTTAATGTCAGATTGTCCTGCAGGGAGCTTAGGTTATTTGAATTGTGCCATTTCCAGTAGTAATTGGCACTCCTGTAGGCACACCCTATCCCACTTGGGCACATCCAATCCTCTGTGTTTAACTTTAACCTCTCCTTGTGTATTCTTCCTCTACCTGTTAGTTATATTATCTCCCAATCAGACACCTCAACTTACAAAGTTAAACAATCTGATGACTTTTGATTTTGTATATGTAAGCGAAATATTGCTTTTCTCTTTCCTGTATGTCCTGTGGATATTTCTATGTTAGAGCAATGTCCTTTTCTTGTATAAACTCAGGAAGACAGTGCTTTGCTTTTGTAATTTAGGAGTTAATTGATGCTGAAATATTTACTCCTGACCATCCATCATTTATTTACCTGACTTAAACCCCAGTTGTACTCCGATTAACCTTAGTTCCTTAAACACTATAAGGAGGGTCCCGCAGCAGGACTTGAAGGAACCCAGGGTAAGTCATGAATAAACTACCCTGGGCTTGGAGTCGGAGCTATAATCCAGCAAGTAGGGCATTTGTCTTGCAAGTGGAGCACCACCAGGTGTAATTTCTGAGTGCAGAACCAGGAGTAACCCCTGAGCATTACTGGTTGTTACCCGCCCCCCCAAAAAAAAACTACCCTGGCCTAGACATGGGACATGCTAAGTGGCATAAAAACTGTAATAACTTTAAAATACTGTTATGGAACAGACTGACATGACCAGTAAAGAAGTGGCTGAGTAAGGACCCTGTTGCAGTTAGGAAAAACTAACTTGTTCTAAGGACTGTAGTCTGGGAAGTACAGCAATATGTCCCCAGAAAAAAACACCCTTTGCCATGAGTCTAGAGAATCCCTGTTAAGTTTATCCAGGATGTAGATGAAAGTCTATATCTCTTAGTGTGTTTATACAAAATGACTGGAAATATTATTGAGAAACAAATTTAATATGATTGTTTACAGTAAAAGGACATGAGAAAGTGATAAGCCCCAAGATGGAATCAGGCCCCTGGGTGGATCTCCTACAAGGAATCTAAAGTTCTATGTCTCCTAGATGTAATTCTTCCCTAAGATGGATTCACTAGAAGATTGTCCCTGTAGTAAGGGACTCTATATCTGTTCATTGTTTACCACCTCTCTGTAACTCCCTACACCCAACCCTTTATGATGTCTCTATAACTAGTTGTCTTGAATTAAAGGCCACTGATTGCCAACAAGCCTGAGGTCCTGCTCCTCTGTCCATCAGTCAGGGGGACGTTGACCCTGAATGCACCAGGTGACCCTGCCTAACCCCATCATGGAGAGTTCGCTGAATCCCAACAGTGAGTACTGGTGTCATCAGTATTGAAGACTCATAAGGTGGGAATTTCCCAACTCTTATAATGGCTCAAGATCTGGGAAACGAAACATTCAAACAAAGAAATAAATCCAAAGGTCCATGAAAGTCTTTTGCCCTTGGTGTCCAAGCACATCAAGCCCTGTTGTAATCCCACAAGTAAGTTATAGACATTCAAGTCTGTAAAATGTGAGGGTGTGATGGTGAAGCAAGTTAAATAAATAGGTGAGACTGCACAGATAGCTGGAGTGCGGCTCTGAGAGTCCCACTGCATAATTCAATTGGGTCCATGTCCCGGCTGCCATATGGTGCCATTTGGGGCAACTGTCAGCTACAACTTAAATATCAAGAGAAGCTTCTGGATTCTGTAGTGGGATTCCAGAGCGGTGGCAGCAAGAATAAAATTCTTCTGCTTGGTTTGCTCCCATTTTTTGTCTTGATCTGGGGAGAATATTAGTGATAGAAGAGTGTATCTCCTCCCGACCTCCCTCCTCTCCCCATATGGGCTGCCTATTTCCCTCTTGACTTCATCCTCCTTCAATATTCCTCAGTCTTGCTACTGAACAAGGCTTCCCAAATTTGAAGACAGGAGTTGAGCCGAGATCAGAGGCAATTACCAATTTTGCTATATCTTAGTTTGTATTATGATGTGGTCTGTACTGAAGGATACTTTTTACCTTAACAATGATGTTTCTGCTTTATATATTGTGCTTTTAAAACAGTAAAGTAAATATGCAATATTTATCACCTCCAGAGAGTAAAATGTATTCATTTTTTTCTCCGAGGAAGACAACCCAGTGTTGTCTAAGGACTGTAACCAGTCCAACTCCAACTAACAAGTCCAAGTCCCGAATCTCTGGGATTTCCTCTTGTTTCTCTTGTTCTGTCACAGTCTTTCTCACCATTCTGTGAGTAGACCTGAATAGAGTCAACTAACTCAGGAGTGGAGGATAGTGACAGGCAGGACAAAGGAAAGGAGTTAAAACTATAAACATATGCATAGAATGGTCAGAATTATGGGTATCTGCACCAGTTTCAGATTTTGCTACTGGAACAAGGGCAAGACTGGAATTGTGACTTTTCCTCTCACAATGCTTTATTCCCCTTCCCCTTAGCCAGTGCCTCAATGGAATTATTTAATGAGTAAAGGTGGGCCCAAACCTTCTTGAGGAATCTGCATCCTAGATGATCCTTTGTGTATAGACATTATTATCACTGCTATGCTGTCTCTGTCTTGTATTGGCTCGTGCAAATAATTTGATTTTTCTGCAACATTGCAGATGATTTGTTTAAAACAGCTATCATTAAAAATTAAATTATATAAACTTACAACTTGCTCTAAAATTACATGATGGATACCAAATCGCTTCCTAATTATTTTACTTGCTATCTACCTGTTTGAAATGATATCTTTCACGTATGATAGAAATACCATTTGATAGTGAGTAATATAGTGGGTTAATCTTATCACAGCTGTGTGTTCAGAGCCCAATAATGTCTTGTTGATAGCTTGAAAGTGGCCTTGGAAAGGCTTATCTGCTCTAAGAACACTAGCAAATACTACAATACAGTGCTGTTGGCTCAAGTTCCCATTCATTTTTACCTCGAATATCACAGTTTTGAAAGAAATCCCACAGGATCGATTCTCTCTAGCTTGCACCTGTACTTTTTTCTACCTGCATTTTGTCCTTACTATGTTACAGTGCCACACTAGCATGAAAAGCTCAAGCTTTATTCCCCCTCCTAATGGAAGCATTCCTCTCTCTAGTTGAAAACTTGAGTTGGAGAATGAAAAGCACACATTTCTGTGAGTGGATCATTACGTATGATACCAAGGAGAACTGCCATGTCTCTTCTCTGGTTCTGAATTGGTTGCTGGTTCAAGACACAGATTGTGTATTGTAGATCAGAGCCCAGACCTCAAAGGCATTGTCTATGCATTGGTGCTATACTACTGCCGTTTTCAATGTATGATTAGAGCTAGCTGGTTCTCAGTAACTAGGTACATGGTAAAAATAAGAAATGAAGACTGCAGGGCTGGAGCGATAGCACAACAGGTAGGGTGTTTGCCTTGCACATAGCCGTCCAGGGTTTGATCCCTGACATCCCATACGGTACCACCAGGTACCCCAGTACCACCAGAAGTAATTCCTGAGTGCAGAGCTTTGAGTAACCACTGAACATCGCCAGGTGTGACCCAAAACCCCCAAAATAAAGAAACAAGAAGAAAGGAAGAAAGAAAGAAAGGAAGAAAGAAAGAAAGGAAGGAAGGAAGGAAGGAAGGAAGGAAGGAAGGAAGGAAGGAAGGAAGGAAGGAAGGAAGGAAGGAAGAAAGAAAGAAAGAAAGAAAGAAAGAAAGAAAGAAAGAAAGAAAGAAAGAAGAAAGAAAGAAAGAAAGAAAGAAAGAAAGAAAGAAAGAGAAAGAAAGAAAGAAAGAAAGAAAGAAAGAAAGAAAAGAAAGAAAAGAAAGAAAGAAAGAAAAGAAAGAAAGAAAAGAAAAGAAAAGGAAAGAAATGAACACTATTAATTTTTTTGCTATTAAATCTGTGCAAAGGTGAGTCTATAGATGGTTGTGCTGCCGGAGTCATGAAAGTGAACACAAAGCACTCCATGTGCTGTGCAAGAGTCTCATCATAATCATTGCTGGTAAATTGAACCCAATAGATCAAGAATTTTGAGATCTGATTGGGTTTTGGGAGATGGGCCCATCACCTCTGGGGGTCCCGGAAGCAGCAGGATGAAACTCGCCCACCACATCAGCAGCCATTCTCGCTGTCCGATGCTGCAGCAAAGCAGAGCTCACCCAGGTGGGATGCTGACTTCAAGACCAGATTAACAGAGCAATACGAGTTTGAGCCCAGGTAGGCAGCTACCAGAGCGGGAATCACTGGGGAATTCGTTTGATGGAGCTGGGGTCCGCCCTTCCCCTCTCCATTTTGTTTGAGCCCTGTGGCCCCACTCAGGAACTGCCCTGGGCTACCAGCCATAGCATGCAGAGCTTCAAACGCAGCTGGGGGAACTAGAACTCAGCTCTCCCCTAGCTCAGCTGACCATGAGGCCCCCAGGAGGACAGATGGGTTTTGGGAGTGGGCCCATCACCGCTGGAGGGTCTCAGAAGCAGCCGGATAAGACTTGCCCACCACATCAGTGCCATTTTCGCTGTCCGGACGCTGCAGCACATCAGAGTCCACCCAGGAGTGATGCTGACCTCAAGACCAGATTAACAGAGCAAGACGAGTTCTAGCCCAGGTGGGCAGCTCCCAGAGGTGGGAATCACTGGGAAATCGTCAGATGGAGCTGGGATCTCCCCTTCCCCCTCTCCATTTTGTTTGAGCCTGGTGCCCTACCCAGGAGCTGCCCTGGAGTAGCCAGCCATAGCATGCAGAGCCTCAGACGCAGCTGGTGGAGCTGGAACTCGGCTCTCCCCTGGCTCAGCTGACCATGGGGGCCCCCAGGAGGACAGATGGGTTTTGGGTGTTAGCCCATCACCTCTGGAGGGTCCCGGAAGCAGCCGGATGAGACTCACCCACCACATTAGTGGCCATTTTTGCTGTCCGAATGCTGTAGCACATTAGAGCCCGCCTGGGAGGGATGCTGAACTCAAAACCAGATTAACAGAGCAAAAGGAGATCGAGCCCAGGTAGGCAGCTCCCAGAAGTGGGAAACACCGGAATTCGTCAAATGGAGCTGGGGCCACCATTCCCCTCTCCATTTTGTCTGAGCCCGGTTGCCCCACCCAGGAACTGCCCTGGGGCTACCAGCCATAGCATGTAGAGCCTCAGACGCAGCTGGGGGAACTGGAACTAGGCTCTCCCCTAGCTCAGCTGACTATGAGGCCCCAGGAGGACAGATGGGTTTTGGGTGTTGGCCCATCACCTCTGGGGGTTCCCGGAAGCAGCCGGATGAGACTCACCCACCACATTAGCCGCCATTTCGCTGTCTGGATGCTGACCATGAGGCCCCTAAGTTCACGCAGTCCATCAAACTAGTGGAAACAGTTATGTCCTTTAATGTACTGCATTCTATTTTTTAAAATTTTTTATTTTCACAATTACAAAGATATACAATTAAAAAGTTAATATTTGGGTTTTGATCATACAGTGTTCCAGCACCCATCCCTCCACCAGTGCCCATCTCCCACCACTAACGTCCCCAGTTCCCTCCCCCTCCCCCATCCCTCCTCCATGGAAGGTTCTTTATTTCTTCCCATTTCTCTCTCTTTCTCTTTTCCTTTCCCTCCAGACTATGGATTACAGAACATACATTAAAGGGTTGTCATGTGTATCTTTTTGCCTCTATTTAATGCTCAGTTCTAGGTTGGCATTAGTACCCTCGACAATTGTTAGCACACTCACACTATTCCATTTTCTGTCTTACCTAGCCTCTGACTCCCACATGTTTGTGATAATTTCCACCTTTGACAAGACCTCCTGATATATGTTTCACTTGACCTTGGATATTGGTATCATAATATGTACATATATATATTTATGTTATGCAGATAAATGCAGTCATTCTGTATCTGTCTGTCTCCTTCTGGCTAATTTCACTCAACATAATTTTCTCCATGTCCATCCATTTATAGGCAGATTTTATAACTTCATTTTTCCTAACAGCTGCATAGTATTCCATTGTGTAGATGTACCAAAGCTTTTTTATCCAGTCATCGATTTTCGGGCACTCTGGTTGCTTCCAGATTCTGGCTATTGTGAATAATGCTGCTATGAACATAAAAGTAAAGGATGGTACTTCCGCTGCATATTTTTGGTTTCCCAGAGTAGATTTCCCTCCAGACTATGCCTTGACCCTATAAGGGTCCTCCTGTTGACCCTATAAGGAGTGGTATGGCTGGGTCAAATGGGAGTTCAATTTCTAGTCTTTGGAGGAATGTCCATATTGTTTTCCAGAAAGGCTGTACCAGCCGGCATTCCCACCAACAATGGATGAGTCAGCACTTGTTGTTCTTGCTCTTTTGAATATGTGCCAGTCTCTGTGGTGTAAAGTGGTATCTCATTGTTGTTTTGATTTGCATCTCTCTGATGATTAGTGATGATGAGCATTTTTTCATATGTTTGTTGGCCATTCGAATTTCTTCCTTGCTGAAGTTTCTGTTCATTTCTTCTCCCCATTTTTTGATGGGGTTGTTTGTTTTCTTCTTGTAAAGTTCTACCAGTGCCTGATATATCCTGGATATTAACCCCTTATCAGATGGGTATTGGGTGAATATTCTTTCCCATTCTGTGGACTGCTTTTGTATCTTAGTCACTGTTTCTTTTGAGGTGCAGAAGCTTTTTAGTTTCATGTAGTCCCATATGTTTATCTTTTCTTCTAGTTGCTTTGTTAGTGATGTTTCACCTTTGAAGATGCCTTTAGCTTCAATGTCGTGGAGGGTTCTTCCTATATTTTCTTCAATGTACTTTATGGATTCAAGTCTGATATTGAGATCTTTAATCCATTTTGATCTGATTTTTGTGCATGGTGTTAGACACAGGTCCAAATTCATTTTTTTACATGTCTCTGCCCAGTTTTCCCAACACCACTTGTTGAAGAGGATTTCCTTACTCCATTTTAGACTCATTGCACCTTTATCAAAGATTAAATGATCATGTGTTTGAGATTGGGTGTCAGGATACTCAATTCTATTCTATAGGTCCACAGGTCTGTTTTTTATTCCAGTACCATGCTGTTTTAATTACTAGTGCATTGTAGTACAGTTTGAAGTTGGGAAAGGTGATGCCTCTCATCTTCTTTTTTACCGAGGATTGCTTTAGCTATCCTTGGGGGTTTATTGTTCCATACAAATTTCAGGAGTGTTTGGTCAATTTCTTTGAAGAATGTCATGGGTATCCTTATAGGGACTGCATTGAATCTGTACAGAGCTCTAGGGAGTATTACCATTTTGACAATGTTGATTCTCCCCATCTATGATGTGTAGGAAAGGTAGGTGGGAGGGGAGAGAGAGAGAGGAGAGAAAAGTATACAGAACCTGCCAAGTAGTTGGGGTGCGGGAGGAGGGAAGGAGGTGGGGACATTGGTGATGGGAGATGGGTTCGGGTGGAGGGGATGGTTGTTGGAACACTGTAGAACCAAAAACTCGAGCATGAGCATATTGCAATTGTATGTCTAAAAATGGTGTAATAAAATTTTAAAAAAATGAATTTTGAGATCTGAATTTCTCATTTGTGGAACTATTCATTACCCTTAGAAGGAACCATTGCGCACAATCCTTTAGACTTTGCATCCTCAGTTCTCTGACAAAAGTTCATGACTTTTGGTTTGAAGTTCAATTTCTTCAGGATAGTTCTTATTCTGAGCCTCACTATTTGTGTTTAGAATCACAGACCAAGCCTACTGACTCATCTTCCCCAACCTTCTGTCCCAACCCCTTCCACCCACCTACCCCCTCCCACACACTCTTTTGCAATTGTCTAGAGACACAGCTTTCATATTTCTTCTGCCTTGACCCTATAAGACTTAACTGCCTTTTCCCCTGCTCCAGGGAAATGGACTCTTCCTCATGAGTGGCTGTACCACCTATACCACTGTACCACCCTGGCAAACCATTCTTTTGCAAAAGGCCTATTGGGAGGAAGGGCATGTGTGTTATGCAGGTGCCTGCTCTAGCTACTGTGACTTGCCTCCTTATAGTTCACTCAGGGACAGCAGCAAAGCATCCTGAGGCTGATGGGAGACAGGCTGGGACTTCTGGGATCTTCCTGCATGACTCAGGGACTATGGAAGACACTGTCCTCTGTGATTGTTTCAGCTCATGAGGTAATGAGATGCTGCCTCACTTAGCCAAGGACAATGTCTTGGCAGGAACCACACAGGTCCTGCCTCTAGGGACCACTGCACACACCACTCAGCCTTTGAGTGATTATAAGGAAAGGGGTTGTGTAGTGAAGGTTCAGATGTCAGCCCAGAGCTGACATTTTTCACAGTGGTTTTGGATGTTCTCCCTCAGTCACGTCTTACACAATGTGTATAATACATCTGCGTGGGGAGCAGTAAAATCATGGAGAAATAATAGATTCTGCCTTTTTTTTCCCTTGAATGTCGCTAGTGGTGAGAAGAGCCAGATTATATTTCATAGGAAGACATTCATCTTTCAATATTTTAAGAATTATTTTTGCTGCTCCTTTCCTATTTTTTTTATTATCCCACTGATGAGAATCTTCTTATCTGTCTCTCTTCTGGCTTTCTTCCCTTCTAGATCAATCTATATACCAAATGGCTTGCATTCATCTTTTCCTATAGTCAAGTATCCCTTTGTGTCCATGTATCACAGTTTCTTTACCCAGTCATGTTCTTGGACACTTGTGTTGTTTTCAGATTTGGCTGTCGTGAATAGCATTGCAATGAACTTAGGAGCACAAGCAGAGTAGGTTGAAGAGCGTGAGCTCAGGAATATTGAACTGGTGTGGTACTGAGAACATTGGTACTGGAACATTGTCTATGTGAAACATTATCATCAGCAGTAGTGTCAATCATGAAAACTAAAATTTAAAAAGAAATAAAAAATTTAAAATTAGTTTTGTTAAAACCTGCCTTTTCATGACTTCTCTAAATGGATTATGAGTCTGAACACAATCCACAAAGGTAGCAGATAATGGCACTAGCTATTTGGGCTTTTGATAGCAGCATTCCATCACTGCTTCTTTATGAATTTACCCAATTTCTTCCTGAATCGCAGCTTAAGCTAAGGTACCAGAGATGCTGCAAATGGGCAGGAGATGGCAGGAGAGAGCCAGTGAGTATCATGGAAGCCTCCTAAGACCTATGCACTGTGGAGCCGCAGAACTAGCTGGTGGGGAGAAAAATGCAAAGTGAGGTAGAACTTGTCTCTGGGGTGAGGAGCAGGGAAAGAGGTTGCATAGAAACTTAGAGCCAGGTAACTGGAGAGTTTGCAGGTACTGAGTGTCAGTGGGTCAAAATTGGGAAGCAGAATCAGATCATCAGGGAAGTCTTCTAAGTTCCATGCCCAGGAACAATGTAGGAACACCTAAGGGGATAGCAAGGGCAAGGAAAGGAGCAAATAAATCCCGCCATTACTGTGTGATAGCTCGTCTGTACATGCTGCTAAGGGTGTTTCTAAAGTCTAATGACAGAAATATGGTGTCTTACTTTGGGTTTTTTGTTTGTTTGTTTTCATTTGGACCACCTCTGGTGGTACTCAGGGGCTACTTCTGGCTCTTTGTTCAGGTGCTTGGGAGACCACACGTAGTGCCAGGGGATGGAACTGGAGTTGACTGAATGCAAGCCAATAGCCTCACCCTCTGTGCTATTTCTCCCACCCTCAGAAACGTTTCTAAAGTTGAAACCAAGTGCCATGCCATTGATTCCATGATTTAGCAGAGCTCCGTGATGTATATGTGTGCACATTGTATGCATGAATGAATATTATGAACGTACTTCTCAAAGACTAAAAAGAGATTAATCAAAAAGTTTAAATTCCTAAAGTTTCCAAATCTGCCTGAGAGAGAATATGCTACGTCTATAATTAGAAACAACAGTCAGTGTTAGCAGGTTTTTTAATCTTTAGCAATTAGGATGCAATGAAAAGAGCACTGCTTAATACCTGAAAATCTGAATTGAGCTCTTTCAATTGAATCGATGGATTTATTTGGAATGGAACCCAGGGGCCTCACACATGCAAGACAAGTGCTGAGTCTCATTGTTGTTGTTCCTGAACTCAGTCCTGTCCTTCCAAGGCAGGTTCTGTCATCCCAGAGGGTTTGTACATTATTTCCTCCACAAACTCTTTACCTGGTAGCTGATAGGGAGCATGGTCTTGGCACCTTAGCTCGCACAGTGGATCCAGAGGGGGAAAATCTCTCTGTGTTGTTCTTTACTACTAGAATCACCAGATATCATGTAGCAGGACTTGGGAGAAATTTCTGCACGTCCCACATCAAAGGTGAAGAGACAGAGTTATTGGGAGAATCACACAAACTTAGGATGAGTAAACATGAGGTCCCGAACGTCAAACCCACACCTATTTCATTGAGGGGCAGGGCAGAGTGCAGGACAGCAGCTGTCTTCCATGTGGGGACCTCGGAACTCATGCTAAGGGAGTTTCCATCGGCATAGACTCACTTCAGGAGGAACACAAGAGCTTCCTATCCCAGCAAGCTCAGAAGAGTCTGCCCCGCCATGCAGAGAGAACATATCATTTGCTCATTCTCCATGGACACCAAGCTTGTTCTCACAGGGCATACTGCTTCCTGGGACATGTGTGTATTCAGAAAACCCACTTCCACCGGCTGTTGGGGGCCTCACCATCATATAGCCGCCTGGCCCTTTGTTTGCCACAGTGTTTTGAATTTTGCTATCCTGGATGGTCTGGCACATTTGACAAACATGTCCTCAGTGTCTTCATCCTGGCTACCTAGAGGTCAGCCTCTAAGTTAGCCATCATAACTGCTCAGAACTGACAGGATCTGGGGTCACCATCATTTACCTCCGGGCACGTGCTATCAACCCCCTTCTTCCTTCCTGGGGGCAGGGGGCTAGTGCAGACATCTCCAAGGCTTCTCTGCTTTGAATTCCGCCCCCATCCGTGCCTGCCTCTCCATACCTAGACTTTTTTGTTTCCTGCTACTGAGAACTCATGACCTCCTCACCCCAGGCTTCAAGCACTTTCTTTCTCTGACCCATGAGAAACAGGTTTTTAAATAGTCACGTGCTGGCATATCATTCAGCCGCAAAAAAGAAACTAATTTATTCTTTCACATGGGAGCCCTGAAACATGAAGACCGGTAAAAAGAGCCAGAGGCAAAACCCCACAGATGATGCAGTTCTGTGGCTAGGAAGTGCCCAGAAATGGCAAGTAGGGACGACAGAAAGCAGATTAGTGGTTCCCGGTGGCTATGGTGGCTACATGTGTACAGGTGGGACTCTTTGGGGGTTATTACAGTATTTTAACCCTGGGCTCTGGTCACGGTTGTATGACTTTATAATTTACTAATTTATATTGAATTAAAATTGAATTAGTAAATTAAACTTTATTAATTCATATTGAATCTTAAAATTGGCACAAATAGGGAGTAGAGAGAGGACTTGAGAGTGGATGGGGCAGAGTCTTTCTTGGTTGTTGTTCTAGAAGGTTCCATTATGTTCCATGGTAGGTTCGTGCATGAGATTAACACTACACCATCACTTGAATCTTTTCTTTAACCTCGGAGATGGTTAGGGTGCTCCTGTGTGAGAGCTTGTTCAGGCATATTGCCGTCTTCTCCCGGTCTGGAGCCGCACTCCTGGAAGCACACCCGCACAGTGCTCCCATCCTTTCTTCACTCAGTTGTATACAACACTAGGGTGCCCTGGTGACCCCAGCATGGAGACACCTCCCACATTTCCAGCCCCTTTGTCTCCTGCTGATGTCCTGGTAATCTGCTTGGAAGAGTTGGTGTGGATTATTTATAGCCTGTTTTCATATTCCCACCATTAACGCAGCTTGCCTACTACAGGGCAGCTTCCTGCCTCTGTCTCTCTGCTGACTCTGGGACAGTGGCAGCAGGGAGAGAGGGCTGTGCCTCTTTTGGCGTGTGTAGCCCCAGAGCACAAGTGGGGACACAGGGGCTCATTCTGCATCCCTCAGTCACTAGAGTGGACTTCTCTAGTCCACTCTAGAGAAGTATGGCACTATGAAGTATGGAAGTATGAACTATGGCACTTCTGACCATCAGGGTAATTCCTTGTTGGGGAGAATCTGCCCTGTGTCCTGTAGAAAGGGAAGAAGCATCCCCAGCCTCTGGTCAGGAGCTGCCAGTGCCCCCCAGCCCTGCCAACACACACAGCAGTTGAGAAACTCCAGTAAAGCCTCCACACCTCACCTGAGCCTAGGCCAGAGAATGGCTTATCTAGAACTTTCTCTAGGGTCGGAACTGGGCTTAGGACCTGTGTTGTTCTCCAGCAAATGTGCAGGGACTGGAACAGAACCACACACACCCTGCAGGTTCTGCTGACGTGCCTGAATAGAACAGTGTGCAGCTACCCTCACTCACTGTGTCTGCGCCCAAGTCTGGTCTGGCCGCAGACTGGCTGGGGTTTCATTGAGTGTTGCTCTCTCTTAACTCTCTGTGGTGTCAGCCTCTGGGTTTTTAAAACACTGTCTAGCAGGAAAGACTAGGGTGAAATGGGAGTTTAGCATCTCTGTTCTCTCCCCAGGGCCACTGGGCCACATGCACAGGCGCAGCCCTCCTGCCTTGAGTTGGGAGCCCACTCTGAATGCCTTTCTGTGTCCTGACAGTGACCGCCTGACGCAGGGGTTTGACCTCCCAGTACTCACTTTCTGGCTGGTAGGATGTCTGAGAGTGAATATGTGTGACTCTGTGCTCTGTGCATGCTGATGCGGCTGCTGGAGCATGCTGATGGGGCTGATGGGAATGTGGTATGTGTATTATGGGTCTTGTGTGTGAATGTGTATGCATTAGTGTGTGCTGGTGGGAGTAGTGTGTGCCTGTTATGAGTCTGGAGTATGTGTATGAGTGTGTGTTAATGTGTGCGTGTGTGCTGGTAAGAGGTGGGTGTGTATTGTGAGTTTTGTGTGTTTGTGTGTGTGACTGAGCTGATGGAATAGTGTATGAGATGCATATAGATTATGGGTCTTGTATGCATGAGTGTGTTTGTGTGAATTTGTGTATGAGTGTGTGACTATAAATATGAATGCATGTGAGCATGTGTGAATGTATATGTGAGTGTGTGTATGAGAGAGTGTGAATGTGTATGAGTGTGTGTATGTGTGAGTGAGTGTATGTGAATATATGAGCATGTTTGGCAGTGTGTGTCTGAGCACGTGTGTGAGTGTGTAAGAGTGCGTGTGAGTGTGTGTACAAGTGTGTGAGTGTTATTGGTCTTTCTGTGGCTGCTGCCTTCTGGCCCTTGTTATGTGTATGGGTGGATCAGTGCCCCTTGTCCTTCTAACCTGCCGCATGCCAAAGCGCCAGTTCAGCGTCCATGGAAGCTGCTGTGTTTCTGTAGTTGCCCCTGAGGAGACAATTATAATGTAATCCCCGAGTTGTTTGGAGCCCTCCTTTCTGCTTGAGCCACCCTCCTGTTTTAGAGGCCCCTGCTCTGGCTGCCTGAAATCAGCTCCCTAACATCTATAAATAACCCTCATTTTAATATGAAATATTTACATATAGTCAAGGCAGATTCTAACACAGACTGTGCCAGTCCACAGTCTATAGGCTTAGCTCCTCCCGCGAGGGTGCTGCTCGCCTTATCTTAACGTGGGTCCCTCCACTCATCTGCCCCCAAGGCAAGTATTTGAGTGTCAGTCAGTTGGGGTCATAGTAAGCCAGGAATCATGGTAGAATGCAGAGAAGTGAGACTGGAAGAGAGGGAAGGGACTCTGGTGGTCGAACACCAGCCAGGCAAGAGGGAGGCTGAGTTTGCTCCACATGCCGACCCAGTGCCCTCCACATGGAGCCCCCAGCACCCTGGACACTCAATCACCCAGCTCACGCATCAGATTGTCAGGTCTGTACCATTGGGCAAGCATTGCAGGGAGACGGTTTATTTCCTGAGAAATGGGGGGGAGAAGCTCATAAAATGTGTTAGCCTGAGAATTACCACCAGGGACAGAGCATCAGGCCTCTAGGGACTTGGCCTAGGGACAGGCCGCCCAGGGGTGCTCCCCAGAGCTGAGCCTACGGGGAGAGGAAGTGGGGGTGATTCAGGGGTGTCACTCCTGCAGGCACTTACAGGGGTATAGCTGGTCCCCCTCTAGTTTACCCCACCAGGCCGGGAGAACCGTTGATGGGAGCCAAGATAGCCTTCAGCTCATCCTCTGTCTTTGGTTTGCAGCTGCTGGGACGAACAGGAGAGGAGACTTGTGGCACTGGAGACTTCAGCCTCTCCCTCTCCTCCTCCTCCTCACTTGCTTCCCTCCACGATGGAGACTCCAAGAGCACACCTCCACAAGCACTCCACTTCTGCTTGCTGTCTTAGAACCTGCCCCCACTAGCTCCCATCCTGCATCCATCCAGAACCAAGGTCTGTCTGCTGCTTCATGCCATGAGCCTGTGCCAGTCTAGGTGCCTCTCACTGAATATGGAAATGCAGAAAGTGACTCTGACTTTTTTCATTTTGTTGGGCACTGTTGGAACACTGTTTGGAGCACTGCTCCTAAACAGTGCTCAGGGGACCCAAGGCTATTCCTGATGAGATTCGGTCAGCCAGGGTGGTGCTGTGTAAGGTCACCTTCCATATTCTTCAGTGATTCCAACCTGTGGTGGTGGGACTCAAGCCAGACTTAGCCTCATACAAGGTGTGTGTTTGTGTGTCTGAGCCCCCTCAGTCCCTCTCTTTGGTTTCTGAGTCCAAGCTCAAGAACACCTGCCATTTCACTTTGGTTCTTGGACCCTGACTGGCCATACACACAGGCCAGGCTGCTGGAGAAACTGTGGGGAGGAGAAACTGAGGCTTACAGCTGTGTGAGAGGAGTCACCTTAGGTACTCCACCTCCTCCCCCGGGCCACCTCCGCTCAGGGCACTGTGGCAGTGCCAGAGACAAGAATTCTCCCACCTGAATCACCCAAACTTTGACCCAGAGAATTAGGACTCAGGATATTGTCTGAGATTCCTGGGTTTTGAGGTGACCTAAGATTTCCACTAGAGCAGCAAATAGCCCAACTGCAGCACCAGGAGAGGGTCCATGGCTGCTGGTCATCAAGTCTGGGGTGGGCAGCACTGCAATGGGTGCCTGGGCAGGGCTGCCTTCCTGCCGGCTCCCACAAGGCTAAGCCCAGCACTAGTCCCCAAGATTCAGTTTCATCACTCCCAAGCTCCTCTCCTCGTCTTCCTTCTTCTGGAATGGGGAGATGCCAGCAGTTACCTGATTACCTTGTAAGCTTTTGGGTGTCTGTACATGGAAGTTATTCACTGCCAGGGGCACCGCCAAGGCATAGCCTTCTGCAGAATCATCCATTGCCCTATGCTGCTCTCAGCCCAACCCCAGGGAAGAATTTCTTTCTGTGGGAGCTGGCTCCCGAGTGGCTCCCCTCTCACAAGCTCATTATTCATCTGATTATTTTCAGACCATCCCAGTGGGGACTAAAAGCCATCAATAAGTCACGGCATTGCTGAAGAATTACACTCAGCAACCTGGGCAGGGTGCCTGGTGTGCCAGGGGCTGTAACTGGGAGGGCCCCTTTGGGTGATGCTCTCGAAGGGCTAGAGCTCCCGAGACCACCTCCCACCCCAGCCCACACTGGGGTCCATACTTGCCCTTGAGGTCCTCAATGTGCTTGAAATCCAAGAGCATTGGATTAACCCAAGATTTTGAATTCAGCCTCCATAGTGGGCATGGGATATGAGGGCTGGCCATTGGCCTCTGAAGTTTTGGGCTCCAGACAGCCTTGTTGCAAAAATAAATGAGCAGAGGATTGTGAGTTCTGCAGATGGAATGCGCCCACATGCATCCTGACGGCCTTTATTCCAGAACTGTAACAAGGAGAGGGGGCAGGGACAGACCCCCACCCCTGGACAGGGACCATTGAGCAAGGGGCCATTAAGCATTTGCCAATGGTTTCTAAATCTGCAGAAACGTTTCTGCGAGTTTCAAATGGGCCCTGTTGTCTTTCTCCCATCAATTTCACAGAGCGATTGCAAGGCTCAAATCAAATAACAGTTAGGGGAGCCCTTTGGCAAAGCATTAAGTGGTACAGATGTGGCGCGCCTTGCCGGAATCGCTCCTGCCCTGAACTCTGCCATTTGTTTTGTTTTTGCCAATCTTCTTGTCTTGTCTGGTTTTCAGTGTTATTAAGAGTGTTCCACACCAAGACTTCCTAAGTGAATCAAAAATATTTGGGTCAGTTGATGTGTGTCTGTGCATGTGTGTATGTGTGTGTAGTGTGTGTGTCTACGTGCGTGTGTGTCTGTGTGCGTGTGTGTAGTGTGTGAGTGCAAGGAACTACCCTGAGGAAGCACTCACTAGAATAAGGTTTTACGATGAGCAACAATGTCTGCCTTCAGAATGGAGGGAGGAAATGGGTACCCATCATTCCTTCCTTCCTGGTTTCAGGGTCACACTTGGCAGGGTTCAGGGTCTACTCCTAGGAGAGTGCTCAGGGCTGACTACAGGGTGGATACTGATTATGCAGGGGGAACACGTGTACACAGGATTGGATTCTGGATTCTGCAAACAAACACACGAGTTCTTTGAACTATCTCCCTTGCCCAGGTATTTTTCTTTTTGTTTTTCTTTCTTCCTCCTCCCCTCCCCCTCTGCTCCCCTCTCCTCTCCTCTTCTCCCCCTCCTCTCCTCTTCCCCCTCTCCTCTTTCCTCTCTCTCCTCCCCTCTTCTCTCCTTCCCTCTTCCCCCTCCTCTTCTCTCCTCTCCTTCCCTCTTCCTTCTCTCTCTCCTCTTTTCTCCTCTTCTCTCCTCTCCTTCCCTCTTCCTTCTCTCTCTCCTCTCTTCTCCTTTTCTCTCCTCTATTCTTCTCTCCTCTCCTTCCCTCTTCCCTCTCCTCTCTTCTCCTTTCCTCTCCTCTCCTCTCTTCTCTCCTCTCTCTTCTTTCTCTCCTCTCTTTTCTCTCCTCTCTCACCCTCTCCTCTCTCTCCTCTCTCTCCTCTCCTCTCTCCTCCCTTCTTCCCTCTCCTCCCCTCTCCTCTCCTTCCCTCTTCCTTCTCTCTCTTCTCCTTTCCTCTCCCTATTCTTCTCTCCTCTCCTCCCCTCTCCTCTCCTCCCCTCTTCCCTCTCCTCTCTTCTCCTTTCCTCTCCTCTCCTCTCTCTTCTCTCTCTCCTCTCTTTTCTCTCCCTCTCTCTCCTCTCCTCTCTCTCCTCTCCTCCCTTCTTCCCTCTCCTCCCCTCTCCTCTCCTTCCCTCTTCCTTCTCCTCTCTTCTCCTTTCCTCTCTTCTATTCTCATCTCCTCCCCTCTCCTCTCCTTCCCTCTTCCTTCTCCTCTCCTCTCTTCTCCTTTCCTCTCCTCTATTCTCCTCTCTTCCCCTCTCCTCTCCTCTCCTCCCTCCCCTCTCCTCCCCTCCTCTTTTCTCTCCACTCCTTTCCTCCCCTCCCCTCTCCTCCCCTCCTTTCTCCTCTCCTCTCCTCTCCTCTCCTCTCCTCTCCTCTCCTCTCTCTCTCCTCCCCTCCACTCCCCTCCCCTCCTTTCCTCCCCTCCTTCCCCTCCCTTCCTCTCCTCTCCTCGCCTACCCTTCTATTCCCTTCCCTTCCCTCCATGTCACTGGCCTCCAGACATCAAGTCAGCAAGGCATGATGGTTACTCCTGTACTATCCATACTGCTTCTTTTTTTTCTTTGTTGTTTTTGCCTCTTAAACATTTTTAAGTTCAATTATCTTTATTATTTTCAGTTACAAAGTTGTTAATGATTGAGTTTCAGTCATATTTTCTCTTCAAACAACAAATGACTTGATAGCTTCAGGAAGAGAATTGGTTGGCAAATCTATTGGCTTCAAAAACTTAATAAGCAGAATTCTCAGACCCTACATTTTTAAGTGTTGAGAAATACACCAGAAAAATGAGACAAATAATACCAAAGGAGCTCTTTTATGAAAGGGGAAATTGACAGTTGGGACTTCTCATCTCAACCTCATATTTTGATAGATGAACCCACCCGGACATATTAAGCCTGGGAAATTTTGCTCTTGAAAGAGCATTTCAGGTCTGCGTTCTTAGAAAGCCCTTCCCGGAGGGTCTAAAGACGTTCAGCCACACATCCTACATTTTTCCTCTCTCACTCATGAAAAGTTTGAGGCCAAACATGTTACCAAGAATTGCACCCCTCCACGGAGAATGAGATGGGAGTGGAGAGCGAGCCTCCTTTCCTTACAATGACATCGATGTTTGGAAAAAACTATCTGCGACTCGCTAGAATGCTGTAGAATTTTCTTGTTGACACTATTTGTAATTATTGAATAGAAGGGCAATCTAAAATTTTAGGTGTATGAAACAGAGATGAAAGAATTGAAGGAAAGGAAAAAATAATTTTCTCCTTCTCCGGAGATCACCAAAATGGTAAAGATATTCTATAAACTGAATAGATAGCTAAAAGAGCTAAGACAAAGGACCCCAGTTTTACCTCTTGAAACCCTTTAAGAAGAATGCCCAGGCTTGATTCGAAAATCTTGTTCTATGACAGGCAGAAAATCAATTTGGTTCAAACTTTTTTGACTTAAATGTTAAGAAGTGAGTCAATCTACCCCAGGCTGAAACACCACGACCCCCCCACAGCAAGCATTTATGGCATTGCTTTTATGTTGCATAACTTCTCCCTTTATTGACACATGTTTATAAAAAGCAAGAAGAACACCCTCTGGCAACCAAGAACTAGGTAATTTGGCTTAATGCTCTCACTTAGCACAGTAAAAAAAAAACAGACAAAACAATATATTTCAAAAATTAAGTTGAAGATCCCTTTCAGCTGATAAGATGGGGAAGAATATTGGAAGAGGACAGAGCATTGGAGGCACATTCTAATTTTGGGACTTTCTGAGTATTTTTTTCTGACCCAAATGAATTTAATGAGAAATCAGTAGCAAGACATTTATAAAAACTCACATCTTAGAAGTTAAATAGTATAGATCTATGTAACTTACAGGTTAAAGAAGAAATTTCAAGGAAACTAAAATATATTTTGGATTGTATGGTAATGAAAATACAATATTTAAACCTTGGAATTTAGATAAACTCTGTTTAAAAAGGAAAAAATAACTAAATGCTTATAACAGAAAAGATTACTCTTTCATTTTATAGGGGATAAAAGTCAAGGCTACACTTTTTTAAAAAAGTAAACTCAAAGTAAGTAGAAGAAAAAATAGTAATGATAAAACACATCAATATAGAAAAGATCAAATTACACACAAATTAATTTCATAAGTTATTTCCTTGAACTAGAGTGATAGTACAGGGATAAGGCACTTGCCTTGCACCAGACAATGCCAGTTTGGTCCTGACACCACATATGACCCCTCAAGCACCACCAAGAGTGATCACTGAGCAAACAGCCAGGAGTAAGCCCTGATCACTGCGGGGTGTGCCCTCCACCAAAAGTGGTATTCTAGGAAAAGATTAATAAAGTTGGTAAATTCTAAGCTAGAGTAATCATGAAAATATGTAGAAAAATAACTAATGCTTAAAAATATTTTGGAAGTTTGGGAAGAAATATTACTACAGATAATACAGACAGTAAAGAGTTTAGTAAAGGAATATCACAAATAAATTTATACCAATTAATTCAACACTGTGGACAAAATTGACACATCATTTAAAGATTATAGTTAAATAGAATTGTAAAAAATTGATCAGAAACTCAGAAAAGTCATATCTAATGTATATATTGATAATTTTTTTTTTTGCCTCTGGTAAAGTTTCTTCTCTTTTCTTCTTTTTTAAAATTTTTTATTTTTACAATTACAAAGATATACAATTAAAAAGTTCATATTTGGGTTTTGGTCATACAGTGTTCCAGCACCCATCCCTCCACCAGTGCCCATCTCCCACCACCAACGTCCCGGTTCCCTCCCCCTCCCCCATCCCTCCTCCATGGCAAGTTCTTTATTTCTTTCCCTTTCTCTCTCTTTCTTTTTTCCTTCCCTTCCAGACTATGGACTACAGAACATACATTAAAGGGTTGTCATGTGTATCTTTTTGCCTCTATTTAATGCTCAGTTCTAGGTTGGCATTAGTACCCTCGACAATTGTTAGCACACTGTTCCATTTTCTGTCTTACCTAGCCTCTGACGCCCACATGTTTGTGATAATTTCCACCTTTGACAAGACCTCCTGATATATGTTCACTTGACCTTGGATATTGGTATCATAATATGTACATATATATTTATGTTATGCAAATAAATGCAGTCATTCTGTATCTGTCTCTCTCCTTCTGGCTAATTTCACTCAACATAATCTTCTCCATGTCCATCCATTTATAGGCAAATTTTATAACTTCATTTTTCCTAACAGCTGCATAGTATTACATTGTGTAGATGTACCAAAGCTTTTTTATCCAGTCATCGATTTTCGGGCACTCGGGTTGCTTCCAGATTCTGGCTATTGTGAATAATGCTGCTATAAACATAAAAGTAGGGATGGTGTTTCCACTGTGTATTTTTGATTTCCCAGAGTAGATTCCCAGGAGTGGTATGGCTGGGTCAAATGGGAGTTCAATTTCTAGTCTTTGGAGGAATGTCCATGTTGTTTTCCAGAAAGGCTGTACCAGCCGGCATTCCCACCAACAATGGATGAGTGTCCCCTTTTCCCCACACCCACCCCAGCACTTGTTGTTCTTGCTCTTTTGAATATGTGCCAGTCTCTGTGGTGTAAAGTGGTATCTCATTGTTTTTTTTTACTTTTAAATAATAACATTTTACAAGACCAGTGCTCTAACCCCTGAGTTACAGAGCCAATAATAACATTTTAAATTATTTATTATTACTATCTTCAGGAAGATGTTTGTTTGGGGCCACACCCGTGGGTGCTCAGGCTTGACTCCTGCTGGGTCCTAGCTCTGCACTCAGGGACCATTTCTGGCAGGGCTTGGGCTACCCTGTAGGGTGGCTGGGGATTGAACCCAGGTCTGCTGCTTGCAAGGTGAGCACCCTCCCCTATAGGGCCATCTGCGGAGCCCCAAATCTTAGGCCAGCCCTGGCTGGAGCCCACGCCCTAAGTGCACGTGAACTGCAGAGAGACCAAGGACAGAAAGAGTTTACTCACACCACACAAACTCACTGATACAAGGAACTCCCCGAGGCTCTGAGGGCTCACAAGTCCATGAGACTTGGGGCCTGGTGCCTCTGAAGTCTTCACGGTTTATGCACTCTGCAGTATGCTACCCGCATGGCAGAGCCTGGCAAGCTAACCGTGTCGTATTTGATATGCTAAATATCATTAACAATTATAGACCTCATTCCCATGACCTGATGGAGTGGTTTGAGGCTGTTTATATTCCTGGAGCAAGCAGGTGCCCTTGGGCTCTACTTGCATGAGACAGGACATATGGAGATGTTACTGGTGCCCGCTAGAACAAATCGATGATGAACGGGAAAACAGTGATACAGTGATGCAGTGATTATTATTACTATAAAATATACACTCCAGACCCACAACTGTGCTGGAAGCACCTGAAGAGAGACACTCCAGACCCACGGCTGCGCCGCTCGGTCCCACGTGGAAGCAGCCCACGGAGCTCCGGAGGGCAGTAAATGGCTCGGCCAACCCCTGGCCAAGTCCAACATAGCTCCAAGGGTTTGCTCACTTGTGCTGGGGAGGGCCACGCTGGCCAGACTTGGAGGCGGGGATTTGGGCTCCTCCTCCCATTCCTCCACCTCCAATGTCGGAAGGTGTGGCTGCGAAGCTTCCAATCACCACAACCAGCAACCCCAGAAGAGAGACACTCCAGACTCACAGCTGCGCCAACAGCCGCACAACAGTCTTAGATAATACTGGAAATTAGAACGGGTCTTTCCCAGGATCTTTCACATTTATACACTGTATATAGTTCTGGGCAGGTTCTAGCCGTGGCCTCTCATCCCAGTGATCCTAGCAAGAAGTCAGAGGAAAGCCCATGCCATGAGATCAGTCAATCTCAACATCTGGACTCCACAGCTCCTCAGAGCTGCACACAAGTGCTAACGGAGACACATGCAAAGTGACAACCAATAGTCCAAGTGGACAATCCAAATGTTCCTCAATAAGAGAATAAATAAATAAGCTGTGACCTGTTCATTCAGAGACATTCTTGTGGCTTCACACAAGATAGATGAATCCTGTAGACATACATAGTAAATTAAGCCGTTGCCAAAATCTAACAATGATCCATGCGTACATAAAATAAAATAGTAAAACGAAACAGCCAAAACCTTGATGCAGGGCTGCATACTTGGTTGATAATAACGTTACTATATAAAGCAAGGAAGCAATCACTGTGGACATGCATGTTGGGTGACAGCAGAGCCCTACATCTGTTGTGTGATTCAGCAGAGGGGCTGGACCTTGTGTGGAAGATGCTGAAAGAGCCAATGTTCAGAAAGGGGCATCACCAGGGAGACAGCAGCTTCTAGTTACTGCCCCCCCCACCTCCTGCCCTAAGTGCTGTTTGTGCTGGTGCTGGCTGGGCACAGAGTTGGGTGGGGGATGTGGCGGGGCGGGGTTGTTGGGGCGGGTGAGGAGCTTCCCGAAGCTAGCACCTCTGTAACTGCTGTGTCTGAGGATGCAGCTGAAGTTTTGACTGTGGAGCAGGAAGAGTGAATATGAACTGGGGCCTCCACCTCGGCCCCCACATCATAGCAGAAGGATTTTAAATCCCAGAGGCTGCCAGGAGAGCTCATCGCTCCATCTGAGAGGCCCTCTGTGGGGTCCTGAGTCCCTATTTTCTCAGCCTCTTTTTGCTTGCCTGCACCCAGCAGGGCCACTGTTGAATGCATTTTGCTGTTAGTTTGATTCTACTGTCACATTCCTGCCTTTTCCATCTATTGATACCCATCCAGTCAATTCCTTTGACTAAATCTTCTTGTCAACTGATGATAGGTATCATGGTCTTTTGTGGGAATGAAAGTACTATGGAATTAGATGATGATGTAGTTGTATAACCTTGTAAATAAATATACTAACTGCCCTCACATTGTGTTCTTTTAAATGGGTGGTGAATTATGTGTGACAGGACCGGGTCCTGGTAGATATAGCTTTAATCAAGGAGGGGGCAGAAATTAATTTTATGTCTACTTGTTTAGCCAAAATGCCCAAACACTGAGTGTTCTGTCAACACTTCGAGTGTGCTTGAAAAGTTATTTGGGGGACAGGGGGCAGGAGGAAGAAATAACTCTTCCAGTAGAACAGACCAGTCTTGTGAGTGGGTCTCATCCAGTCAGCTGAAGTCCTGCGCATCCAGAAATCTGTCTTCCCGAGCAAGAGAGTGTTCTCCAGCAAACTTGTTAGGGATTCACCCCCAACATCTCTGCCTGGTTTACCACGGATCCACTGAGTCTGCAGCCTGCTATCCCATTCCACAAATGGGCTAACTAGCCTCCAAAATTGTGAGTCTCTTTCACACATGCTCACACACACAGAGTTCACACACACATAAGCACTCAGAACCATACACACGTATACACACACTCACACATGCACTCACTCATACACATGTACTCACTCACATACACTTATGCACATTTATGTGTGTTCTCATATCTGGCGCTCACTCATCCATACATATGCATACACTCGTATGCACCCCTACACCTTACTCACACACAAACATGCACGCATTATAACCTGACACAAACATATTCTCATCTACTCACTCACACACACTCATCTCCTCTCACACATTCACACATGCACACTCACAAACACACTTGCACACTCACCCACACACACACACATACACACACTCATGCCCTCTCACACACCCAGTCACCTTTCTTCCCCTCTGCTCCAGAACCCTGACCATGACAGATAATACACTCTAGATAAACCCAGGGGGAAAGGACAAAAGCCTGCCGAGATCATAGATGTGCGGGATCTGAGGACTGAGGGCCCTTATGCCCAATTCTCGGTATAATGTTGGAGGTGACAGCATTGCAGAGCACAGATGGCGGTAGAGTCTCTCAGCAGATGGGACCTCAGAGCACTTCTCAACCTCCTGATGCAAACAGCAGATGAGTGCCAGGAGCTCAGGAGAGGAGTGGGATGCGAGAAGGGAATGAGCTCAGGGAGCCTTGCCTGAGCCCTGGATGGAACAACAGAAACAAGTAATAACTTGCCTGTTTGAGTGATATTGAGGACTCATGCATCTCCCCTCCCCACAGCCCCTTAAACCTTGGCTCTCTGTACGTCCTTTGGGACTCAAATGCCAGAGAATGTGGGAAGAGTCCCCAAGTTAACTAAAAGCAAGGCTCTGCCCTTCTGGGAGAATGATGGAATCCCTCAAAGAAACTCAGCTCTGTTCTGAGAGATTAGAAAAAGTGCTTTCCCTGACTATCTGAACCTGCTGGTTGAGCTCTGTGGTGCTTCATACATATTTGCTTTTGTTTGCTTGTTATTGGCCTGTTGTGTGGTATGGCATAGAACGACTTCTTAGGGATAAGCCCTTGCCTTGACACTTCACGTCAGCTGCTTCCAAGGTTTAACAGTAGTTGGTACTGGGCAGAATGTGTGAAGAATTGAAGGCATCTAGAATCTGAATTTATACAGAAGAATGAAGGTCTCTCAATATCCGGCAAGTTTGAAAAATAAGAGTGAAATGACATCACCTGATTCATCAGACAAAAAGATGGGGAAATGGCTGCAAAACTCAAGTCAGTTTCTGTGTAGATGCATGTGAAAGAGAGAGGGAGACAGGGTCCCATGTGTGGCACCTGGTACGTAATAGAAACCTCACATAGGACCGAGAGAGTGCTCATTAAAAAGCATTGGAAAAATTGTTCACTCTCTGGGAAATGCGCCAGGTCTTGCTTTTTTGCCCTGAATGGAGATGAACCCAACTTAGATTCAAGACCTAAATTTGAAAGGTGAAACTATTTAACTAACAAGTAAAAAAGTTAAAATACGTCTTTGATTATTGAAAGGTATCTTTGCATTTGGGGAGAAGCCAAAATTTCTTATGATCCTCAAAACCTCTCTCCTTCAGGAGAAAAAATAACATATTTGATGATATTTTAAAAAATAAACACTTTGTTAAATGGTCTTTAGATATGATATTTAATAGATGACGTTTTGGAAGATTTTTTAAATCATACCAAAATTGTTGGAACAAGTGAGGAGTGTTGACTATGAACCCTGAATTAGATAGTAGTATATAATTGTTAAATTTTCTGAGTGGCGTATTATGGTATGGCTTGTATAATGAATATCTTTATTCTTAGGGAATTAGTGATGGCATCTGAATGTCATTTTCTTTCAAATAGAACTTTTAAATGTTTCCTCAAAGGACATTGCTAGATCTGTATTCTTAAAGAAAGAGATACAGTAGATGTACAGCAATCTTGATTATTGGCAAGTATGTATCCAATAACATTTTTCAGTTTCAAGCATTTTTTAAACAAAAAGCTGGAGAAAATAGCATTAAGAAAGCATTCAGAGAACTCTTGAAAGTTAACAGTAAAAAGAGGAAGAACAATGTAGGGAAATGAGCTACTGACAGGAACCGACAAACCGAATAGGGAACCAACCACAACCTGGACGGGAGGAAATGTTCGATGTCACTGGCACTCAAAGAGAGGAAAACTCAAGCCCCAAAGGGACACAAGCTAACCTCATTTGCTGACAAAAACGGGTGCGACTGATAATACTGACGACTGAGGACCATATTTTTGCTGATCTAAAGATTTCAGAGGACACTCTGGCCACATTGAATGAAGCCAAACTCATTCATGCCTGGAACCCGGTTGCCCATTCTCAATCCAGACAGAATCATTGCCAGGCATGTCCTTCACTGCCTTGGCCATCTTAAGAAGGACAGGAAGTCACCAGGACCTGCCTCTCTCCAGACAATGGTTTAGACAAATGAGAGAGAGACACATGCCAATTGTGGTCCATTTCCTGCCCAAACCTCATTAGAAGAATCAGCCAGAATTTCTGCAAGATACCAAAGAGATGAACCAGAACGTGGGAGTGGGTTGGAGGAAACCTCTGGAAAGACTCAACACAGGGCTCTGGAGTTTGAATTGAGGAAAATAATACAATGCCATTGATCCATGTTTAAATTTGTGAGTTGAGATCTAGTCCTGCTACATTGTCTTTGGCAGCTCTTAGACTCCTTATTTCTCCAAGAATCAAGTGAAAGATGGTGCTTGATCCATAGAATCATATCCATAAAAGATGGATAATGCAGGCTAATGAGGACGGGGTCTTTATTTTTTTATATGGGAGGGGGATTCTAGAAAATTCCAAGGTATAATTGAGAGGAGAGTTTATGCAGGATCCAAGAAAAGATTCTTAGAAATCCTGAAACATTTTTTTTTCCTAAGAGGAAAGTGTAACTGTGACCTAAAATTATGTCCCCTAACTGTGACCTAAAAAAGTCCCCCAGGTTTTTAAAAATCAGTGAATCAGTTCTTTTTTGGGTGTAAATTAGCCTCAGAGGAACAGAAAGTCCAAAGTCTTGTCTCTTTTGATGCAAAGTTGCTTGAGTAAGGTCCTTCTGTGAAGAGGAGTTTGTTCTCATCCCTCCAGGCTTTCAGGAAGAGAGCCAGGCTGGGAGGGAACCCAGGGTCCAGCCTCCAGGCAATGTACTTGATTTGTTTTCTACTTCTCATTCTTTTCCTAGAGTAGACATTGTCCCTGTAGATGACACAGGAGAACTCTCAGCTCCAGAGGCATAAAGCATGGACCCAAGGTCACACAGGTAATTCATGAGCATTCCAGTCCCACCTGCCTTTTCTGTGACATGGGGCTGCCATACTCAAACAGAAATTAGAGAGTATCTCAATGCCTTACACCAGATTAAACAGAATTCCAACTAGTTCCTCTGGGCTCTCACCCTCCCTTAGGTGTGGTGGTGTCTGAAGTTGCTGAACCAGCATCTAAGAGCTGTGGGAATAATTAGGGAGCAAATTGAGTTTATGCAATTTAGGCCATTCAGTTCACTGTTCTGCATGCAGATCTAGTAATTCCCAAACTTCGGGTCCAAAATGGCTTAGTCACTACAAAGTATGGGGCTGACGAGGCCGGTTAGGGGCAGCCTAGGGCTGTCTGTGTGCTGGGGCCTCTTACCAGGGCCCAAAGAGAAGAAGCAGGAGAGGCATTGTAGGTGCAAAACCTTTAAGAACCTGCGATTTTTTAAAATTGAGAATCTGGTTTACAATGCTATAAATACTGGTTTCTCATGCACTTAAAAACTGATTTTTTTTTTTTTGGAGGCCTGTAAGTCACCTCTCACTTTCCACTATTCCTACAGGCAGGAAGAGCCATGCACTGGGGAACCAGGTGGATGAGAAGTTGGAGAGGCTTTACTCCCTCAGCAAATGATTGTTCTTGTCAAACAGGCTAACCCCCAACTTCTTCACCACTCCCACATACCCAAAATTGGACTTGTTTAAACTTCAGGAGAGTTGCCAGGCAGGGAGCAGTGAAATTAGGGCTGTTCCAAAGCTTTCAGAATCTAATAACTTAGGTGAGTGATAAGACTTGGGGCAAAACCTGTGAGGCCCCTGCTTGAATGTGCAGCTTCCTGCCTAAGTGAGGCGTGAGGCGGGGCTTTCCTGGGCTTTGGGCTCAGGGTGGGGAATCTCCTGGAGGGGAGGGGGATATGTGCTCTGAATTCTGGCCTATCCCTGGCGGGAGGTGAAATCCGAGCCTGAAGTGGATTCACTCTAATTAGGTCCAGCAGAATCCTTCTGTTCCAGGTGACAAGTGTGTTTCTGACTTGAGCTTTGCGGGCTTGTTGCAGAAATCGGCACTCCCATTAGGAGATAATGAGTCTGCTTGGGGCTGTGGCTCGCTGGGCTGTTCCTGCTGTTGGGGTCTGCATGATTGGGGCTGGGGCGGGGGCTCCCTGGAGTTGTGTTTTTTTTTCTCCAAAAAGGAAAATGACTCATGCTCCATCGCCTTGTTATTTATAGGAGGGTAACAAGGTCTTAGAAAGAGAGATCCAAATTCTAATATGCCAAGCGCAAACTAATATTGTAAAGCTAGTTCCACTTCTTTTTATTGGTTTATTTTTTTCATTTATTTTGTTAATATTTTATTATACCACAGACTCACAGACATGGGGCAGAGCTGCTACTGGCTCTCCCTGTGCCCAGCCACTCACGAGGCACCCGGGAGGGGATGGCGGGTTCTAGCACTGGCCCGCCACCCCAGCAGAGCCTCACAAGAAGCCAGATGACCCCACCCCCACACTCCATGAGGGCCGCCGTTTTCCACATCCGGATTTCCCTCTCGGCAGAACTCCACCCAGCAGAAAAGTCTATCACAGCGCAGCCGCTTGGCCCCGCGGTTCATCAATAAATGCTGGAGATCAGAGGTGACTACAAGAGGCACAGCAGAGCCTGGCAAGCTACCCGTGTTGTATTTGATATGCCAAATACCATTAACAATTATAGACCTCATTCCCATGACCTGATGGAATGGTTTGAGGCTCTTTATGTTCCTGGAGCAAGCAGATGCCTTTGGGCTCTACTAGCATGAGATAGGACATATGGAGATGTACTGGTGCCCGCTCGAACACATGGATGATGAACGGGAAGACAGTGATACAGTGATTATACCACCGTGAGATATACAATTACAAAGATGTTCATATGATGTTCATATTTTGGTTTCGGTCATACAGTGTTCCAGCACCCATCCCTCCACCAGTGCCCATTTCCCACCACCAATGTCCCCAATTCCCTCCCTCCTCCCCTAGCCTGCCTCTATGTCAGGTTCTTTATCTCTTTCTCTCTCTCTTTCTCTCTTCCTTCCCTTACACATTGTGGATTACAATACATACTTTTAGAGGTTGTCTTGTGTATCTTTTTGCCAGTATTTAATGCTCAGTTCTAGATTGGTATTAGCACTTTCACAAGTTTGATTCCGGCTCGAAGGAGGTGTACTAGTTCCACTTCTTTTATATCATCTCTGTCTCTATAATTTGTCTCCCCTTAATCCAAAGGTAAAAATCCTAATTCCCCAAAGGTGATGTTTTCAGGAAGTAGGGTCTTTATTTTTTAATGTTATTTATTTATTTATTTATTTATTTATTTATTCATTCATTCATCTATCTATCTATATCTATTTATTTGTTTTACTTTTTGGGGTGACACCCAGCAATGCTCAGGGGTTACTCCTGGCTCTGCACTCAGGAATTACTCCTGGCGGTGCTCAGGGGTTCATATGGGATGCTGGGGATTGAATCCAGGTTGACTGCATGCAAGGCAAATACCCTACCCGCTGGACTATCGCTTGGGCCCCAGGAAGTAGGGTCTTTAGAAGGCAATTAAATCATGAGGGCAGAGCTACTGCAGGGGGATTAGGACCTTATGAGGTCTTTTCTCTGTCCTGATATGGCAGTAGGGGGCTCAGAGCAAAGATACATCAGTTATGAAACTCGAGGAGGACCCTCACCCCTTGATCCTAGACATACAGCCCCTCAGAACTATATAAAATACATTCTGCTACTTAGGATCTATTAGTCTGTGATATTTTAAGACATTTTCTTTCTTCTTATCAATCGGCCTAATCACTAATCACCTACTACATGTCAGAGTATTAAAAAAGCCCAAAATGAGCACCAAGGACCAATATTCTGAATCACCTCCCAGGCTTCCTTCCTAGGAACTCTGATTTAATAGCTGCTATTTACTAAGCAGTTATAATCACAAGGCAATATATGTGATCTTTACATCTGGTCTTTACAGGATCCATCCCAAGGGGAATGGATATTCTCTCCATTTTACAAAGAATGTTTAGAAAAACCAGAGAGCTTCACCACATGTTTCCCAGTCATTCGATAGCACATTGTAAGCTGGATCCAAACCCTGATCCAAACCCCACACTGATTCCTAGTTCCAAGGTCAGCCTTCCCATCCACACTGGGTCCTAGTTCCATGACTGTAGGATGTTTCTTCTTCATCAATTCTCTCTTTTCTCCTTAATGACAATCTCCTGCTCTTTTAACTGCCTTTCTTCAGCTGGTGAATATATTGTTCCACTCCCAAGAAACTCTACTTTTTTATTGTTGTTGATTGCGTGTGTGTTGTTTGTTTCTGTTTGGGTGTCACGTCAGCAATTCTCAGGGCTTACTCTGAGCTTATGCCTAGTGATCACTCCTGGTGGTGCTCAGGGGACTGTATGTGGTGCTGGGGATCTAACACAGGTGGGTCGCATGCAGGCGAGGGCCTTATCCTTGATACTATTTCTCTAGGCCAGAAACTCCTTCCGGACTTATAATCCCCTTAACTATTAGGTCATGTCTGTGTTCTTATACTCTCCAGTCTTCTCAAAGGTCATCCCCAATGATCATTTCCTCTTGCTCACTTTCATCCTTCTGCCTCCTTTTGAAATTGCTCACATTAAGCTCACCAACAACTTTCATGCCAACTAATCCAAATGCTTTCCTAGTCTCACCTTAAACTCTGCAGTGTTTGGCATGGTAGATCACTCTCACATTTATTAAACATTTCATTCCTTTCATTTCTAATTCCTTTGGGGATTAATTGCTGACACAGAGCCAAGAGTAACTTCTGAGCACAGCCAGGTATGGTCCCAAACTGAAACATAAAACTGGTCAGAGAGAATGTGTGTTTGCTCTGGTGCTAACTGCCCTGGCTTCCACACAGTGGCTCAACGTCCAGAGGCTTGCTGAGGCCTTGGAAATGTGGCAGCCACTAGTCAGACCACATTTGACTGCACGCATGAGAGGTTCCAAAAGCAATGAAGAATTACTTGCCATCCTCCATGGTGGGGTTGCTGGACACTGAAAAAAAGCCCCTTTTATGGCTTGCTGGACTCCAGCTTGGCCTCAACCCAGATCACTGCCCACACCAGCTGTGCAGGCAGAAACACCTTGGTATGGCCTTTGACTTGCATTTCAAGGTTGTGTGTGGAAGCTCCGGATACAAATGCCCCTGACTGTTTATGACCAGACTGAAGGTGTCCTGGCAGGCGGGACTGCAGAACCTCCTGAGTCCTGCATCTGAGCAATCACTAAGGAATTATTAGGTCGAGAATGGGGATGCGGGGGTGGCCCTTAACCAATCCTTGTCCTGGAACCTGAATATTGTCCTTGAGGTCATGCCAACCCCAAAGTGCCAAGTGGCCCAGCCCTCTGGTTGGCCAGTAAACCGTCTCCATGCCTGTCTCTCTACTGAAAAACAGACCCAAGGAAGGCAAAGCTTGGGAGCCGCTAGAGGGAGTTTGCAAGCAGAAAACTCTGCTTTGCTCTGGTGGAACTGAGTAACACTGATTCCCCCTCCAGGCCTTCCCCCTAATGCCTCAACACCACCCGCCCTCATCCCCCTCTTCCCCATCCTTTCCTTCTTTGGCCTCCAACTGTGGTTTTCTTTGAAGGAAGAAATGATTTTGCCCCCAGGAAACTCATTTATAGCAAAATGAGTGAAAGGTCCGGGCATTGGCGCCCCGTGGGGCTCATTCTCAGGTTATTGCTTTCACTCCCTTCATCCGGCTCACTGGTGCTTGGAACCCCTCCCGCCCGCCGCACACCTGGTTTCAGCTGGAAGGGAAAGGACTGTAGCTTTTCATCTTCTGGGCCTCTTTGTTATTATTGGAGACAGGCTTTGGCCCAGGATCAGAGAGGGGATGGGACTGAGGAACTGAATTTGGAAACCATCCCAGAGGCTGGAGAAGAGAGAGGCTGCCTGGGGCTTCGAGGTGGCTGGTGGGTCTGGCATGGGGCTAACCTGCGGGGGAACAGGTAAGGGTGAGGGCAAGGTTTTAGAGTGCCTTGCTGGACTTTAGATCCCCAAGGAAAGCCTCCTTAGAACCCTCATGGTGAGAGATATGGGGCAGAGGCGGTGGGTTGGGCCATACCCAGCTGTGCTCTGGGGTTGTTCCTCTGGGCTCAGGGGGTCTCCTGCACTCCTGGAGGCGCTCAGGGGACCATGTATGGTGTCAGGGTTGAGCTGGGGGGCAGTTGCATGCCAGACCAGCACCTTAACCCCTGATGAGAAATCTTAAGTGAAAGATGCCTCAAGAATGGTACAAAGCGTTATATGCCCAAAAGCTTACACTGTATTTCCTGAGGAGGGAGATTGCTTTGTGAGGGAGAGTTTATAGGCTCGTGGTTACTATTTTCCTTAAAAGCTAGCTTATTTCTAGCCTTTATTTATCTATACATATATTTAATGTAGCTTTGAGGAAAAAACCCAAATTATCCTTTAGCGTGCCTAAGAGGATTTCGTCTGTCCTCTGATTCTGCATCTTTATGGCGTGCATATCTGGTGCAAACCGTCTTCCCGGAAAAATACCAAGGGAGGGCATTTTGATGGGATTTTAAGCTTATTTAAAATTAATTGCAGATTCATTTCACTGCACATTCATTGAGGGGGTTTTCTGTTTTCATTATTAATATGAAGCAACAGCAAAGGCTCTGCCAGAAGGGCTGGAGGAGGCGGAAGCTGGGAAGTTTGCTGGCGACGGCCCCAGCTGCAGAAGGGACGCTTGCTGGGGTAGTGCGGAGGGATGGCCCACTCCAGCCTAGAAGGAGATAAGCGGACCTCGGCCCTGGTGCTGGGGAGAACAATGCTCCATCCACTCCTGCCTCCCTCCTTCCCCCCATCCAGCCTAGCATCACTGAGAATGCATGAATGGCACCTTTGGGCGCCCAGTGGGTAGAAGGGGGGAAAAGCACAGGGGCAAATGGGCAGCTGGGCAAGAAAGCAGCTATCTGGTCTCTAGCATCACTTATGTCTCAGTTCTGTGTTTTCTCTTCTTCATTGAGCCCGGGCATCTCATGAGAGGTGAGACAGACCCTGGTAGACTGGAGGGGTGAGGCTGCCCTGAGTCTGTCTATTAATGGGGAGACCCTAGCGGGGTAGCTCCTGCTTCTGTACCCTGCGTCTCTGCACCAGGAAACTACCTCTGGTGTGGAAAGCAAGAGAGTGGGACTTGCCTGGTTTTGGGAGTCATCGTTGGGGTGCCCTGGGGTGCCAGGTGTCAAGTGAAAGAACTACTTTCTCTTTTATAAAATGCTCCATTTTATTATCCGACCTCCTGGTTGTGGATTTAGAGACTGGTATTGAGACTACTAAACTATTAAGTAAATGGACATTTATCACCGCCACAATGAGTGTGTGGCTGTTTCCCCAGGACACTATGTTTAGCATATTTCACACAGTTATTTTCTAAAAAAAAAAAAGTTGTTACTGGCTTTCCCCACCCTTCCCAGAGAAGCAGGCAATTTCTCTTCTCTTCTCTCTCTCTTTCTCTCTCTCCCTCTTTCTCTTATTGACTCTCTATCTCTGTCTCCCTGTCTCCCTGTCTGTCTGTCTGTCTTTCTGTGTGTGTCAAAATAAGCCCGAGTCAGTGGTCTCTCTCCATGTTCCTCACACAGCATGATAAATCAGCAATCACCAGATTCCTGCAGGGCCCGCTGCCTGCTGCTACTCTAGCCTTGCCACCTGTTACAGCTATTGTGTCCACCTCCCCTCTGGTGATGGAATTTTCTCCTCAGCATCAGGTTCTCTGGAATCCTTCTAGGATCTGAGGATCTAGTACACTGGTGGGTACTAGATTATACCCTGTACAATGTGCTTTTGCCACTGTCTACCATGAAACTTCTCAAAGGGGCTATAACTCCCTCTCCAGAAGCTGTTTTCAGTGTCTACTTATACAGGTGGACCCTTGAGGTTTTGAAGAACGAAGTGAATTCTGTGCATTCATTTAATATTCTGGTCTCCCCCTTCTGAGAAAGCTCCTTCTTTTTTCAATCTTATGCCCACAACCGAAGCTACTCCATCTCTCCTAGACCGAGGCCACCTTTGCACCCAGCCATAAGGATGACCCATGGTCTTTTTTGGGGGGAGGAGGGGGTCCACACCTAGCGATGCTCAGGGGTTACTCCTGGCTCTGCACTCAGAAATTACTCCTGGCCGTGCTCAGGGTACTATATGGGATGCCGGAATTGAACCCGGGTTGGCCACATGCAAAGCAAACGCCCTACCCGCTGGACTATCACTCCGGCCCGACCCATGGTCTTAAGGTTAGTCCTTGCCACAACATTGGAATTTTAATATTTTAATTATTAATCTTAATGTTTTTATTGTAGGTTAGGTGATAGGTTTTTAATAGTGTTCAAGTTCGTAATATTGGGCTGGAGAGATAGTAGAGTGGGTGGCTAGGGCACTCACTTGCATATGTTCAGCTGGGGTTTCATTTCTGGCATCCCACATGGGTCCTCAGGCTCCAGCAGGAGTAGATAGATCCCTGATCCTTGAGCACAGAGCCAGGAGTAAACCCTGATCACTGCCAGGTGTGGTCCCAAAACAAGTTTCTTGTATTGCTGTACAAAATTACTACTTGTCTCCACCACCAATCATTCGTGTCCCCTTGTGTGACCTCTGGTCCAACGTTCCTTCCCTTTCACACCTGCTCCCCTGATTTGTTCATCCACAGTTGTATTTGGTTCATACCGTAACACAGTTTGGTGTGTACTGTGATCCCCCATTAGCACCACTCTATGCTTGGAAACTTCAACCATATTCTCATGTTTCGGCTAGTCCATTTGTTCATCCCCCCAGCCTTTGTACCCCCTGTATACTAAGAACTCTAGAATAGAGTTTTGGAAATGGTCTCCCTTGCCAGCTCTACAGTAATAAAGACCTGCTGCTGATGGTAAGTACAGACTGCTTGAGACCCTGGGAAAGCAGACTGAAGACTGTAACCCAGTTTCCTGGACTCTCACCTATAGTAGAAAGGAGATGCTGTGGTATACAGTAGCTCTGCCACTTGTATGGGGACAATGGCAATTATAAAGATTGTGCTAGATATGTGATTTAAAGAGAATTGTAAAAAACAATTTTGTACTCCTCTCTCGTCAGAACTCCACCCAGCAGAAGAGCTGATCACAGCTCGGCTCATGCGGCCGCAAAGCAGCCTTTCCGTAGATCATTGATTTACTCGAGCGGGAACCAGTAACATCTCAATACGACCTGTCACATGCGAGATAGCCCAAAGGCATCTGCCTGCTCCAGGAACATAAAGATCCTCAAACCATTCCATGAAGTCATGGGTATGAGGTCTATAATTGTTACTGATATTTGGCATGTCAAATAAGACATGGGTAGCTTACCAGGCTCTGCTGTGCGGGTGGGATACTCTTGTAGTCACCTCAAAACTCGAGCATTTGATGAACCGTGCAAGCTGGCTCTGATCTGCTCTTCTGCTGGGTGGAGCTCTGAGGAGAGGGGAGTCCGGATGTGGAAAATGGTAGCCCTCATGGTGTGGGGGTTCCTCTGGCTTCTTGCGAGGCTCTGCTGGGGTGGCAGGCCAGGCTAGAACCCGCCATCCCTCCCGGGTGCCTCATGATCAGCTGGGCACATGGAGAGCAAGTAGCAGCTCTGCCCCCATGTGTGTGAGTCTCTGGATCAGCATACCTAAGCTGGGCTTGAAAAAAAACTGCTGCAGGGTGGGTTACTGACAGCTGGGCTGTGATTAGCTCTTCTGCTGGGTGGAGCTCTGAGGAGAGGGGAGTCCGGATGTGGAAAATGGTGGCTCTCATGGTGTGGGGGTTCCTCTGTCTTCTTGCAAGGCAAGATGTAACGCAATACCCACCCAAATCACAGAAACTTAATTTTTTGAAGATTGATAAACTGATTATAAAGTCAATACAGAGAAGCAAAGAAACTCAATATTGAAGAAAGAAAGACTGACATAATCTGACTTTATAAACTCAACAGTTAACTACAGTAATCAGTTCTTGTCAAAAGACTAGGCAAAGGGAGTAATCCCTGGTGTTGGCAGCCTGCTTACAGCTTCTCAATACTGCCAATTATCAGGTGAACACCCCAATGGATCAGGTGTCCAACAGAGCCTAGGAGGGATGCCAGGAACCCAGCCTTAAGCCATGCCCCTCCCCACTGCACCAGAGAAGTCCTGAGTGTTAGTGGTCTGCTTACTGCCTCCCAGTGACATCCTCAACTCTGCCAAAAAGCCCAAAGGGGACCAAATGGAGCCCTAATTTCACCCTCCACTGCTGAAATTCTTACACTACAACAGTACCACAGAAATTCAAAGGATCATCAGGAATTACTTTATGGATTATATTTATGCCATGAGATTGGTAAACCTAGAAGAAATGGATACAGGTTTGGACTCCTATGACCTCTCAAGGTTAAATTAAAAGAAAACAGAGTACCTGGACAGGCCAATTACTATAAAAGAAATTAAAATGACAATCAAAATCCTCCTCCTAAATAATAGTGAGTTCCTATAAACCTTTAAAGATATGTCCAATTCTTTTCAGGCTCTTTTAGATAGCTGAAAATAAAAACCGGGAATAAATCCCCAGATAGATAGATAGATAGATAGATAGATAGATAGATAGATAGATAGATAGATAGATAGATAGATAGATAGATAGATAGATAGATAGATAGATAGATAGATAGATAGATAGATAGATAGATAGATAGATAGATAGATAGATAGATAGATAGATAGATAGATAGATAGACAGACTGACTTCTTGGTATTCCACAAAATTATAAATCAATGGTAGGTGAATAGGGTGGTGAATGTCTTAAATGACATCAAAATGGTAGATGTATTGGCACATTTGTCAAAACCCATGGAATAAATAGCACCTGGAAACGTTAACATAGATGTGGATGAGGGATGCCAGTGAGGTAACCCTCAGGGCAGCTGCTCTGGTGTAAGACATTGAGGGGTTAGTCTAGGGTATCTGGAATTTCCTCCTTTCCACTCACTTTTTCTGGGGCCCAGGAACTGCTCTAAAAAATTCCCATCTGTTGCCATGGATGTGCTTTAACAGTCAATATAATTGGTGCCAACTGAGGGAGCTGGCATGGGGATTGGGTGTGGGTGGGAAATGAGGGTCTTTGGTGGTGGATCACACTGGTGGTAAGAGTGGTGTTGAAGTATGAATCTTTCTATCAACTGTATTATGATAATGTTTTTACTTTGTAAATTGCGGTGTTTCAATAAAAAAGGGGGAAATTCCCATCTGATTTTAGAAAGGTAGACAATAGCACAGCAGGTGCTATAGCACAGCAGGTAGGGCTTTTGCCTTGCAAGCAGCCCGCCTGGGTTCAATTCCTGGCACTCCATATGGTCCCCTGAGCACCACCAGGAGTAATTCCTGAAGAATTACTGGCAAAGAGCCAGGAATAACTCCCGAGGATCGTTGGATGTGACCCAAAAAAGAAAAAAAAAATAGTACACAATGAAAAACCCAGATCAGATAACAAACACCCAAGTGAAGGTTTCCAGCAAAAACCCAGTTCCTTAACAGGATGCTCTTTCTCTGCCCACAGGATGGTCCTCTCTTCTCTCACACAGCCTCAAGGCTAGTGGCTCACTCTATGACTTCACAATTTTCAACATAATGTAGAAAGAAAATTGTGGAGTTAGGAAGGTTTGGATCTGAACCCTCATGTTTACCGAGGGAAAGTTACTTAACTTTTCAGGGTTTTAGATGCTCCACTAAAAAAACATGATGCAAAATGTTAATGTGGAAGTCCAGTGTCTGGTACTTATGACATGCCCCTATCCTCCTTCCCTGTTCTGACATTCCCAGAAATAAATGGTCGTGTATACAATGCCTTAACCAAAAAGAATGAATTTCTGATTATAAGGATTTCTCAAGGATGAGCACGCTCTGGAGTGGATGGACACTTGGGACCCTCCTTCCTGTACCATTGCATCCTCTGTGACCATTAATCATGATGGCCAAAGAACCATGATTCACGCAATGTGGCACAGGGAAAATTAGCTGACCTGAGTCAGAAAGATCCAGAGGTTCAAGCTTGAGCCCTGCATGGCTGGTGACAATGGGTGATTGACTAAATCATGTTGGGTGATTCATATGATCACATGGACTTCAGTTTCTTTATATTTTAAGTGCAGATGATGAAAATTGTGTTACTTCATGAGCCATTATGGGGGGGTTAAATGAGAGATAACACACAAAGAGTTCAGCATAATGATTTGCAAATAGTATGCTCCCACTCAAACTGTCATTATTATTACTATAATGGAAAGACCTGAAGAACATGTACTGGTTCTGTAATTATAATACTGTTCTGGGAGTCACACAGACTAGATCAAAGTCACTTGTCATTGCTGGACCTGGTGAAGGGAAGAGGAACATGAAAGTGAGACAATGAAATCTCTGCAGTTCTTGTGGAACACAGATGATGATGGTAGTGTGAGTCACAGATCCAGTTAGGGAAAAAATCTGTCACAAGTAAAAAATGTTGTTTCACATTTGGGGAAATTAAATTATCTGAATTAGACTGTAGGATAAACAATGGAACACATCAGGATAAGTTGCATTTAGGGGAAAGGGGTCTTAAATAAAGGGTAAGCTGATGATAAAAATGAAAAAGAAAATAAATGCTCAGAAGCAAAAAAGAAAAAGAAAAGGATAAGAATGAACAATACAGCAGCAGGGAACTCTAGGTTGTGAGGGAGCACACAGGCGACTTCACCCGAACTGGTCACCATAAACTTGTCGAGAACTGGTGACCTTGAGTTTTAAGTATTTAAAGCTGCATTTGGTATACAAGATAAAGACTTGGGTCCACATGCAGTTGGTAGGTAAGATAGAGAAGGGATCAGTTTGACAATAATAATTGGGAACAGTAATGCTAGACTAGAACTGAATATTGAAAGTAGGTCATGAGATATACATGATAACCCTTCAGTGTCAGTATTGTGAACCAGAATGCACAAAAGGGGATAGAGAGAGAGATTTCTGCTATAGAAGTAGGTTGTGGGGATTATTGAAGTCCCAGAGGGACAGGAGGAAACCCCTGATAAAGAAGCAACTGTCAAAGTCATCATTGCAGAGAAGTTCCCAGAACTAAAAACCACTTGTTCCCAGATTCAGGAAGCCCAAAGGGTATGAGCTAAAAGAAATCCAAATAAGAATACTGCAAGACACATCCTAATCAGAATGACAAGAACCATAGATAGAGATAGAATACTGAAAGCAGCAAGATCAAAGTAGGAAATCACATCCCTAAGATTCACAGCAGATTTTTCAGATGAAACACTCTGAGCCTGCAGACAGTGGTCAAATATCGTGAAAAGACTCAATGAAATGAAGGCTTCATCAAGAATTCTTTTCCCAGCTATACTCACATTCAGATTTGAAGGAAAGATACACAACTTCATGGATAAACAATACCTAAAAACTTCATAGACTCAAAACCAACTTTAAAAGGACTGAAGGAGCTACTGTAAGATAAGACAAATCCCCAAATCACAACAAGCCTATTCAGAAAGATGGCACAGAATCCCATGATAATAATCTCTCTCAATGTCAATGGTCTGAATGCACCAATTAAGAGACATGGAGTGGCAAAATGGATTAAAAAATTGAATCCAACATTCTGCTGCCTAGAGAAATGCATCTGAATAATCAGAGCAAACAGAGAAAAAATCAATGAGCTGGAATCCCAAAAAACAATCCAAAAGATTAATGAAACCAAGAGCTTGTTATTTGAAAAAAATAAGCAAGATTGACAAAGTACTCTCAAGACTCATAAGGAAAGGGAAAGAGATAACCCAAATAAATAGAATCCAAAATAAAAAGGGGGACATCATAACAGAAACCACAGAAATCCAAAAGATCACCAGAGATTACTTTGAGAGTCTGTATGCCAAGAAACAAGAGAACCTGGAAGAAATGGACAAATTCCTGAAGTTCTATAACCTCCCATGACTGAAACAAGAAGACCTGCAACACCTAAATAAGCCTATTGCATTAAGGAAATTGAAACAGGAATTAAAAGTCTGCCCAAACAGAAAAGCCCTGGTCCAGATGGATTCACCAGTGAATTCTTCCAAACCTTTATGGAGGACCTACTGCCAGTCCTTTTCAAGCTCTTCCAGGAAATAGAGAAACAGAAACATTCCCAAATAGCTTCTACAAGGCACATATCACCCTGATACCCAAAGCTGGAAGAGACATCATAAAAATAGAAAACTACAGACCAATCTCCCTGATGAACACAAATGCTAAGATCTTCAACAAAATACTAGCAAACAGAATCCAAAGACTCATCAAAAATATTGTACATCATGACCAAGTAGGATTCATCTTGGGAATGCAAGGGTGGTTCAACATCCACAAATTAATCAACATAATATGTAATATCAATAAAAGAAAAAAATAAAAACATATGATCATATCAATAGATGCAGAGAAAGCATTTGACAAGATCCAGCATCCGTTCATGATAAAAAATCCTCCATAAAATGGGAATTGAAGGAACCTTCCTCAATATAGTCAAAACCATCTATCAAAAGCCCACAGCAAGCATCATCCTCAATGGGGAAAAACTGAAAGCCTTCACCCTAAGATCTGGGACAAGACAAGGTTGCCCACTCTTACCTCTTTTATTCAATATAGTGTTAGAAGTACTTGCCATAGCAATCAGAGAAGAAATGGACATTAAAGATCTCAATATCAGACCTGAATCCATAAAGCACGTTGAAGAAAATATAGGGAAAAAAAACCCTCCACGATATTGAAGTTAAAGGCATATTCAAAGATGAAACACTGCTAACAAAGCAACTGGAAGAAAAGATAAACCTGTACAAAGAAAACTACAAAACACTGCTTCAAGAAATAAAATCTAATAATGTGAATTTTATTTTTTTTTTTTTTTTTTTTTGCTTTTTGGGTCACACCCGGCGATGCTCAGGGGTTACTCCTGGCTCTGCACTCAGGAATTACTCCTGGCGGTGCTCGGGGACCATATGGGATGCCGGGGACCGAACCCTGGCCGGCATGGGCCGGCCGGCGTGCAAGGCAAGCGCCCTACCCGCTGGGCTATCGCTCCGGCCCGATAATGTGAATTTTATAGGTCTCTTTGTATATCTAAGTATCTTCTTTGAGCTTTCTGTTTCCAAACTCTGTCTCTGTTTTTGACCCTGTCATTCAGGTTATGGTTTGTCTTGGAGTTTTTCTATTTGGGTCTATTTTCAGTAGGACCTTCAGGCTCCTTAGATCTGGATGCCTGCACTCCTCAGCTCTGGGATGTTCTTATCTATGGTTCATCAAATTTGCCTTCTTGTTCTCCAGGGGCTCTTATGATTCACATATCTTTCTTCTTAAATTAACCCATAGTTCTCTGATGTTCATTCAAGTCTTTTACACATCTTCTGAGGTTCCCTACATCTCATCTTGGAGTTCACCAGATTTTGTTCTTCAGCTGCTGTTACTCTGCGGCTCAGACACTCTGCTGAGTTTTTCCGTTCACCTTCCCTACTCTTCAGTTCTGTCTTACTGCAGTCTTCTCATTTCTGCTCTCATATTTTCTTGTGCATTGACAACTACCCACATCATCTTTTTTTTTTTTGAGCTAATTAAACATCCTAATGTGAGGTGACTCAAGTCCTTGTACGAGAGCTGGCAAAGCTGGTCTGTATAGATAGAGCTTCCCAGTCGACCAATAACTCACGCTGTGAGCTTAGTGGGCTTCTATGCAGTGTCCCCATTATGTCTCCTGGTGCTGAGAGTGAACCTTTATAGTTAGCCTCGCTGAGGGTTTCTGAGGGACTAAGCTGAGTGTTATCTCTTTTCCTTTTTGCTGGTCCTCAACCAGAGACTTGAACACTTGATCACTTGGCATCCCATTATTCATCGATTTGCTTGAGCTGGCGCCAGCAAGATTTCCATTTGACCCTATCACTTGCCAGTGTAGCTCAATTGCATCTGGTTGCTTCAGGAATACGAAGAGCCTCAAACTGTTAGTTCAGGATCTTGACGAAGAAGTCTGATCATCTTGTAGGTGGGCTGCCACATGATCTTTTGACATCCCGTGGGATCCAGTCAGTAATGGCTCTAGTCCAGCAGTCATCTCCATATCGCATTACATGTCCAGCCCATCTGATTTTCGATGCCTTGGCAAATGAGACAGCGTCCCTGACTCTGGAACAGCGATGGAGGTCGGAACTCCAGATTCCTTCTCTCACTTGAGTGAGGCGTGATATTCGAAGCATAGCTCTTTCAATTCCTCTTTTTTTTTTTATCTTTTTTTTTAATTTATTTTTGACAATTACAAAAATGTTCATGTTTGGGTGTACCAATATCCAAGGTCAGGCGAAATGTGGATCAGGAGGTCTTGTCAAAGGTTGAAACTACTGCAAATGTGTGGGAGCAGAGGTTAGGTAAGAGAGAGAAAGGAACAGTGGACCAATGATTGTCGAAAAGCCTATTACAATCCACAACATGTAGGAGAGGGAAGAGAGAGAGAGAGAAAGAGAAAGAGAGAAAAGAGATGGAGAACCTGCCATGGAGGCAGGCTAGGGGAAGGGGAAGGGTATCAGGGACACTGTATGGCTTTCGATTCCTCTTTGGGAGACCCGAATAGCATTTTCATCCTGCTTTCATAGGGTCCAGGTCTCTGAGGCGTATGTTTTTTTTTTTTTTCAGAATTAGAGAAAGCAATTTATTTCTCTTTTTTTAAAAAAGTATTTTATTATACCACCGTGAGATATACAATTACAAAGATGTTTATATTTTGGTTTCGGTCATACAGTGTTCCAGCACCCATCCCTCCACCAGTGCCCATTTCCCACCACCAATGTCCCTGATTCCTTCCCCCTCCCCTAGCCTGCCGGTTCTCTCTATCTCTTTCTCTTTTCCTTCCCTTCCAGAGTGTGGATTACAGTACATACATTAAAAGGTTATCATGTTTATCTTTTTGTTTGAGGTATGTTAATGCAGAGAGAATGGTGGAATCGAAGAGATGTGCCCAGAGCCAGAGGTTCTTTGTCTTTTTAGCTATTTCTTCAAAGCTTTTTGAAGGCATCCCATGCCGCTCTCTTCCCTCTCAACCAGAGACAGGAGGTATAAATATGAGTAGTGTGAAATGTAGTAAGTAGAGCTACAGGGAAGGGGAAGCAGAGGAGGGGCACAAGGTCCAGGTTATAAGCAATGGTGAGTGAAGTTGTAGGTGTAAGGTGTGGTTGTGGCCTGGACAGGCGGGTGAGCAAACAGAGGGTCTGAGATGCGTGTGTGGTGCCTGCTGAGGTGGCAGAGGTCTGGCATAGAGGCTCCGGACTTTAGTCTAAACTTTATTTATCTGTTATTTATTTTTGCCCATACGCCCAGTCATCATTCATGCGATGGCGCACTTTCTGATATTTAGAAAGGGCACTGCACGAAGTGGGCATATGGCAACGGTTATGGGACAGAGCTGCTACTGGTTCTCACTGTGCCCAGCCGCTCATGAGGTGCCTGGGAGGGATGGAAGGTTCTAGCCCTGGCCCGCCACCCCAGCAGAGCCTCACAACAAGACAGACGACCCACCACTCCATGAGGACCTCCATTTTCCACATCCGGATTTCCTCCTCATCAGAACTCCACCCAGCAGACCAGCATATCACAGCCCGGCTCATCGAGATCCACCCTGCTGCAGTCTTTTTTAATCCAGCCCAGGTATGCTGTTCCGGAGACAGACATGGGACAGAGCTGCTACTGGCTCTTACTGTGCCCAGTCGCTCATGAGGTGCCGGGAGGGATGGCAGGTTCTAGCCCTGTCCCACCACCCCAGCAGAGCCTCACAACAAGCCAGACAACCCCCACTCCATGAGGACCTCCATTTTCCACATCCGGACTTCCTCCTCGTCAGAACTCCACCCAGCAGACCAGCCTATCACAGCCCGTTCATCAAAGGTCAGGGTGAAGGTCTTGCACGGGCAAAGCATGATCACATCCTCCTGCAGAACTTCCAGAAATGACTCTGGAGACGCTAAGTACTGTTAGGTGTGGCCAGGTGGCCCCCTAACAGCATCACTTAACTGGGTCCTAGAATTAAACCACCTGACTAGGTTGTGAGTGATGCCAAGAGTGGCCCCCAATTCCCCAGAGACATGGGAGACCCTCAAAATTAAAATTAAATTATAAAATAAATATGCCGAAAACATTCCAATATTACTTTTTGGTTAAAGTCAAGGATTTTCAGAGATTTTTCAGTAGGCAAAATTCAATTTTTAGACTGTTTATAAAAGACACATTTAAAAATAAGGATACTTAAAAACTGCATGAAAACCCATGGAAAGCATTCCAGGTAAGTACTAAGCCAAACAGAAGATTTGGTCTAGTGCTAGACCTATAATATAAATAAGTTTTTAAGGAAAAAAATTATCCCTACAAAAGCAAGTGCTGCTGCTTGATAAAACATTTATCACTAACCATTCTTAACTGATACGAACCCAGAAAAACACCTTAAATATATAAAAATGGACACAGATCAAATAATTTATCATCAAAATTTATGTTATAAAATGTTTTGCTGTAGTATTTTTTTTCTAGGAGATAACAAATGAAACAGACTTTGGAATATTTGCACAATACAAAGTTTGTCCTGGTAGGGTTTACAAACTGAAGAAGAGAACACATTCTTTTAACTTGATCACTTGATCACTTGAATCCCGTTATTCATTGATTTGCTCGAGCGGGCTCCAGTAACATTTTCATTGGACCCTATCACGTGCCAATGTAGCCCAATGGCATCTGGTTGATTCAGGAATATGAAGAGCCTCAAACCGTTCCTTCAGGGTCTTGACAAGGAAGTCTGACCATCTTGTAGGTGGGCGGCCACATGATCTTTTGACATCCTGTGGGATCCAGTTGGTAATGGCTCTAGTCCAGCAGTTGTCTCCAAATCACATTACATGTCCAGCCCATCTGATTTTTGATGCCTTGGCAAACGAGACAGCGTCCCTAATTCTGGAATAGCGATGGAGATCAGAACTCCAGATTCCTTCTCTCACTTGAGTGAGGTGTGATATTCGAGCATAGCTCTTTCGATTCCTCTCTGGGAGACTCCGAATAGAGTTCTCATCCTGATTTCATAGGGCCCAGGTCTCTGAGGCATATGTTAATGCAGGGACAATGGTGGAGTCAAAGAGATATGCCCGGAGCCAGAGGTTCTTTGTCCTTTTAGCTATTTCTTCGATGCCTTTGAAGGCATTCCAAGGAGCCGTGCTCTGCGCTTCCGAGTCGCAACCAAACTTTTTGCTCCAGAAGGTCCCACGTTAGGGGGCAGGAGGAGAATGCCAGGGAGGGGGGAGAGCAGAGTTCCTGGAAGGAGCCTCGCAGCCGCCCACAACATGGCCTCTTCCAACTCATCTGCAGCCGGTGCCCGGAGCACCCCTTTAGTGCAGGGTGACTGTGGATCCTACTATTCAAGAAGTTCCAGAAAGTCTATACTGCAGGCAAGATACAGATACACCGGCAGAGCAGAAACCAGCTTTCCCCGTTGAACCCCCTGCATTCTTTTAACACACACACACACACACACACACACACACACACAAAAACACTTATGAAAACAACAGATTATGAAGCAAGCTTCTCACCTTTCAAAAGAATTATTGGCCTGCAGATGATAAACTCTTATCATAATAAAATCAGAAAGCAATATAGGATGACAAGAAAATGCAAATCCCATTATTTTGGGAAGTTAAAGAATTCTCAACAGTTCATGGGTTCTGAAACATTGGGGCAAAATTTTTATTTTAATTTTTAAACTTTATTTAAACACCATAACTTGCTTGTTCACAATACAGCTGTTTCTGGTATTCAATATTCCAACACTAGTCCCACCACCAATGTGGCACAGAAATTTTTAAAAATCCAGAATTGAAGCCAAATGAAAACATCATTTCAAAGCATAATGATAGTATGTCAAGATAGTATGTGCGGAGAAGTGCTATTGGATGCTTTGGCTAGCATGAAGAATGCCTTAAAAGGCAAGTCTCCAACCTTTGGAGTAAACATAAAAGCAGAAAGTGAAGGAGCATGGAAAGAAAGATCATTGGACACTTTTTATCTACTGCATACATTTGTGGGATGTAAATATATATCAGTGTTTTACTAATTGTTGGAAATGGTAACTCCAGATCAGAATGGAGCATTGGATATAGGCAAAGGGATATATATATATGATAACACTTAAATGTGTATGTAGGGCAAGCCACAATGTGTAAAGAAGAGAGAGAGAGAAAGGAGGAGAAGAAGAAGGAAGAGGGAAGAGGAGGAAGAGGAAGAGAAGGAGGTAGAGAAAGAGGAGGTGGAGGAGAAGGAGGAGGAGGAGAAAGTGGAGGAGAAGGAGGTGGAGGAGGAAAAGAGGAAGAAGAAGAGGAATAAGAGGAAGAAGAAGATGAAGGAGATGATGAAGAAGAAGGAGGAGGAGAAGATTATGATGATGAAGAATATGAAGAAGAATAAAAGAGGAGGAGGAGGAGGAGAAGGAGAATGAGAAGAAGAAGAGGAAGAAGAAGAAGGAGAAGGAGAAGGAGGAGAAGGAGAGAGAAGAAGAAGAAGAAGGAGAAGGAGAAGGAGAAGAAGGAGGAGGAGGAGGAGGAGAAGGAGAAGGAGAAGATGAAGAAGGAGAAGGAGAAGGAGGAGGAGGAGGAGAAGGAGAAGGAGAAGGAGGAGGAGGAGAAGGGAGAAGGAGAAGAAGAAGATGAAGAAGAAGGAGAAGGAGAAGGAGAAGGAGGAGGAGGAGAAGGAGAAGGAGAAGAAGATGAAGAAGAAGGAGAAGGAGAAGGAGAAGGAGAAGGAGGAGGAGGGAGGAGAAGGAGAAGGAGGAGGAGGAGGAGGAGAAGGAGAAGGAGAAGGAGGAGGAGGAGGAGGGAGGAGGAGGAGGAGGAGGAGGAGGAGAGAAGAAGAAGAAAGAAGAAGAAGAAGAAGAAGAAGAAGAAGAAAGAAGAAGAAGAAGAAGAAGAAAGAAGAAGAAGAAGAAGAAGAAGAAGAAGAAGAAGAAGAAGAAGAAGAAGAAGAAGAAGAAGAAAAAAAGGCGGGAAAGTGTGCCTGCTATAAAGGCAGGCTGAGGGAGGGGGAGGGAATCTGGGGACATTGGTAGTGGGCAATGAGCACTGGTGGAGGATGGGTGCTGAAACACTGTATGACCAGAAACCCAATCATGAATATGTTTGTAATTGTATATCTCACGGTGGTATAATAAAATAAAAAAATTTAAAAAAAATCATTGGAGAAAGCTAGCAGAAACATAGAGTAGAGCTACGCTGTAGCTTACATTTATGTACTAGAGCTCATGCCTGGAGCACGCAAGGCACCTGTGCTCTGCCCTGGTACCACATGGTCCCTTTTAGCACCATAGTATACATACTGCTGAGTGCTGCAGGGCTGAACCTTTCTGGGTGTGGCCTCTATTCCTCCTCAACCCCAAGTTATATTAGCGGTGGCCATATAGAATAAAACCTGAGCCAGGAAGGTGGCTCAAGCAGCAGATCACATGCAGCAAGTGGGCAAGGTCCTGGGTATAATCCCTAGGACCACATGGTCTCCCTAATAACACAGAACGATAGAAAAATACATGCAAAGAAACCTTGTAAAAACAAACATGTAGTAGAGGTAACCAAAATGAACTCAAAGTGAATCTTTTTGGTGTGGTTAGTCAAATAGACATTTGTCGAGATTAATGAAGAAATAAAGACAGAGACAGGGGAGATGGTTCAAAGGGCTGGATGTCAGGTTTTCATACAGGAGCTCTGAATTTGATCTCCGGCAACACAGGGTCCCCTGAGCACCGGGAGCTACCACCGAGCCAGGAAAAGCCAGGAGAGCCCCTGTCACCAGGTATGTCCCCAAAATATAAACAAAACAAAACAAAACAGAACAGAACACGGAAATAGAGTTACAGTATCAGGAATGCAAAAATAACTACTGTAGAAGAGGTTCCTTTGTTATTCTTGGTTTTTTGAAGATGAGACTTAAACTTTGGTTTAGCTATAGCCGGAGTCTTCCTGGAGAAACTGGAGCCCAGTGACTTATTCCTGGGCAGAGCCTGTGATTTCTCTCTGCTTCACCCGTCCTTCACTCAGCTGACGCTTTTCACAAGACAAGCAGTCCTTTGACTCAGAAGCCAATAGCACCTCTTGACATAGGTGAGTGGGCAGTGTGAGTGGGTGGGTGTGAGTTTCAGGGCTCCCTCCTAGCCCTGTTAATACCATCCCTTTTAAGAAGCACCTCTAATGTGTGTACATGATGGTGAGATCCATAGAGCTAGGGAGGAAAATGCAAGCTCTTCACCTCTCGTGGGTGAGTTCTTCTTGATCTGGCTGTACTTCCAGGATTAAAAGCTGAAGCCTTCACGACGGAAGTGAGGGCCCTGAGAGGAGACCCAGCCTCATAAGTGGCGGGTGAGCTGCTGGAATGAAGACAGGAGAAAGAATTTGACATTCACTGCTTTCAAGGCCGGAAAGCGAAGATCGGAGGAGAGGGAGAAGGGAGGGTAGCCAGTGTGCTGTGAAGCTGGCACTGAGGAAAGGATGCAGATGACCCATTCACCAGGGGCAAAGGCTTCTGCCTCTCAGCGTGGATGGGAATAAGAAACTGCCCTGCTCTGCCTCACGTTTCTGCCCACTGTGACACTTCCTGTGGATCTGGGAAATGGAAGGCCAGCAGGTTAGTCACCCAAGGCTATAAACCAATGGTAAATCAGTGAAATTTTAATTAAAACAATAAAATCAGATAAGTAAAGAGAGAAACGAGAGTCTCTGAATCTCTGAATATCAGCGGGGGAAGCAGGGGAGAAGGGAAGCCAGTTGGAAACTATGAGCTTGTAGGAAGAATGTGGATTTCTCCGGAGGATGATATGGTGTTTGGATCATTGAGTTGAGCCACAAGTAAGAGGAAAACCCTGTCCCCAGACAATAGTTCCAACGCGCAGGTGGGTGGCTCAGGGTCTTGAAGCTGTGTGTGGAGGTTGGAGTTCAGTCAGTCCATTCCCTCTGCTGCTCACTGGAGTCTCCAGTTCTCATGGCGCATGGTGGCTGCACTTCTGCATGTGTCCTGCTGTGTTCCAGGAAAGGGAGAGAAAGGCAGAGGCAGGGATGTGTTTTTCTGAAACGTCCACCCAGGGCCTCCAGCCAGGGATGGTGCCTGGGAGTTGGGGTAGGGTCAAGTGGCCACGATTAGCTGGAAGAGAGCCTGGAAAGGATTCGATTGTTATATTTTAATTTTTTTTCCAGTTTTTGAGCCACACCCAAAACCACTCAGGGATTACTCCTGGCAGTGCTCAGGGGTCATACAGAGGGCCAGAGATTGATTGAATTTGGATGGACTGTGTGCAAGTAAGTGCCTACACATTCTACTACTGCTCCAGCTCTAGAATTCAATCTTTCACCCCACTGCCCCGCCCCCAACAAAGCCCGGGTTCTGTCATTAAGGAAGCCTTGGAAAATGGCGATTGGGTAGGTAATTAGCCGTGTCTTGCCACGAAGCTCATCTAAACTGGAGCTAAGTGGGTTGGGGATCCCTGGAGCCATCTGGGTTGTTTGGAGATGAGCAAGACAGCCCTTGAGGAGTTTACAGCTTAGAGGGAAGACAGACGGTAATTGGAGCAACAAGAGCACGGAATTACATTTTAATATAATGTGGTTAGGGGAAGCCACAGAAGGAAGCACAGGGGGCTTTGAAGCTTGGAGGCCAGACAGCCTGGCTGGGAGAGGGGCCGGTCACGTGACTGTGTGTCTGTGGGCGTGGTGGGGCAGAAATGCAGGGACTTGAGTGGGCGGGTGTGGGATCAGCAGCGGTTTTGTACCCAGGGCTACTCAGGCATGAGCAGGAAGGAAAGACGGCGATAGGTAAGACCCTCGCCTGCACCCACAGGGCCCTTGGGAGCCATTAAAGAGAGACCTGATCAGATGGTGGCTTGACCATTCAGCAACCACGTGGGAGTGTCCATGGTCCCCCTCTGGGTCTCTCCATGCTGGGGTGCTGAATGTGTGGGCCAGCTCTTTTCTCATTCGAACGGGGTGTGCCAGTTGGGGAAGGAGACCTTGAATTGAGAGCGGTAGAGCCTGACAGTTCCTCTCCCCGTTAGGAACCAGAGAAGTGGCCTGCGAGGGACCGAGTGAGGTCAAGGGCACACATCAGGTTGGCTGCGCCAGCACGTCTAGTCTTCCCACTCCCACATCAGTGTGTTTTAGCCCCGGGGTGCTTTTCTGACTTGTTCACTGGCAGTCTAGTGAGGATCATTCTGGGGAGACACGTCTGGGGTTTCTGGATGGAGGGGGCTTGGGGTTTTGCTTGTGGGGTGTCATAGCATTGCTGGGGGTGGAGACCTCCTTCAGCACAGACAGAGAGCACGGGGTGAGCAGCTGCTAAGTGTCTGGTAGACCCCGCAAGCCTCATGCTGAACATCTCCCACCTGCTGTCCCCAAACCCCCTGTCCAGGTTACTCTGGCCCTCCTGTTGCTGGATGGACCTCTCGGTCGTCTGGTCCCCGCGCCCGGCCCGCAGGTGGCGCTGCGCACCCGAGCAAACGGGGCGCAGGGGAAAGGGGGCGGGTCGCTCTGCCCAGACCCGTCCCAGAGGCTGCGATTTGGCGCTGCAGGGACAGCGCAAGACCAGTGGGCCTGCAAGAAGGGGCCTGGAGGAAGGACGTTCAGTTCAGAGAATTACAAGAGCTGCTCTGGCCCGCGGGGCGTGCTTTGCTCCTTCAGTGGGGACCCCACGCGTCCGCTGCAGAGTTGGGGTGCACAGCCTGGCAAACACGGGCCCAGGTGCCACTCGCCTGGATCTGTGCTGGGGCCTGGTGGGTGCCTGCTCCCTCTGACCCCAGCCGCTAGTCCTCACAGGACAGCCAAGGTTCACTCCAAATTTGCCCTGATGAATCCCATCAAAGGCTGCAGCTTTAAGGGAGCCCCCCAAACGAGAGTCTCGGGAATGGGTTCATGGCTGAGTTTTCCTGAAAGGAGGGACGCAGATATCCAGGTGCGTTCCATTTATTTTATTTGCTTCCACACCCACACCGAATGTTTCCCCAGGGGGGCCTCCTTTCGAGCTTGTGACGACTGCATTTGTCTTCTAGGACAAGGCAGTGACAGTTTCCTCCTCTGTTAAGTGACCTTGAACTCGGACTTTCTGAAATGCTGGGAGGAACATGACATCACCTTGCACAGATGGTTGTCCAGGGGGAGATTTCTGAGTCACCTCTGAGGTCTTTCGGGAGGGAGCTCGTTACTGGGGGCTGTTGGGGTATCAGAGAGGCTTAATATTCAGACTCCAGGTATGGGGTGCCAGGTCCAGGCAAGAGGGAGTGGGTGCAGGGTATAGATGCTGGTTTGGCACCAACAGAGCTAAAACAGATGGTGGAGGGAACCGACAGGCGCTGCTGTCTTGGGGCAAGCCTGTCCCCTACAGTGTGGGGGTATGGGGTAATCCAGGTCCCATGGCTTTAAGCTCTGGGAGGCAACAGGCTCCTCACTGTTGCATTACTTCAGCACCCTGGGGTCTCCCTCACATTCTGTGCTGCTCCCCCAAAGGTCTCCCTCACTCCAGAGTGGGGATTTGTCCACAGGCCCTTCCTGATCCACCTTTCTGGATCTTTTCCTAACTTTTGGAAGATGCTTCTGGCTTTGGGCCTTGGAGGGGTTCTGGGTTGTCGACTATAGAAAGCTACTGTTCTGAGCCATGGCAAGATTCACTATGGAGTAAGACACCAGCGGCCACAGTTCGGGTATGTGGGCAGACGGACATATGGGTAAATGCCCGGACACACTGTGAATGGAAAAAACAAACTATGGATGAGAGACACCTTTTTCACAGCAGCTGCAGCAGTCAGCAGCAAGTCAAGCCGGACAGAGCAAGACCCTGCTCTTCCTCTGGGCTCACAACTAGTAGGTGTCCACAGGAGAAAGCAAAGCTGGGAGGCAGATGCAGGCACATCGATTGGCGTGGAAGGCCTTGAACCCTCTATGCTCTGTTTCAATGTTTTATGAGAATTAGTTGTCCGATTAAAAATTAATAATGAGAAAAGTTTGCTTTCCCTGTTGCCCAGATGATCTCTCTCCAGATCCGTGTTGGCGTTCCACACTGGCGGGAGGACATAGAGCTCATTTCCCAGCCCCCACATGTGCAGAACACCTTAGCTGCCAGCCCCCTACCTGCGTGAGCTCATCTGTCATCGGCCCAGGCGCCTTTGATCTGGTCCCTCCTAGCTCAGGCCTTTCCCAACTCTGGACCTAATTTCTTCAGCCTCTCTACAGGTGTCGGCCTCTTGGGCCCCCCATGTACAGCCCACCCATTGATTCTGTTCTCCCCACCCGTCTGCTCTCCCTCCTGCCCACCCCTTTTCTCCTGGATTCCAGCCTCCCCAGGGCTAGATGGCTCACCATGAGCACTGGGTAGGGAGGAAGGCATTTCTGGGTTTGTTTTTAAGCAGCTGCTGGAAGATAGGCTGGTCTGGGCGAGAATAGAGCATAAATGCCTGCCTTGTGGGCGGAGGTCACTTCCTGCACTGGGCATGTAGGAATTTGCGGGGAACCTGTCAGAGGCTCTAAGTGATCGTACCAAGGCCAAAGATAGTCACTCCCCACTTGCTTGTCTGTAGAGCTGTGCCCTGTGCTGGAAACCTGCTGGACACTGAGTCCACTTGTACCCTTTCACTGGGAGCTGGCAACAGCCCCTCACTCCCAGTGTAGCCACCCTGTCTCTCTGCTGCAGCCAGAGTAAACTCACTCCATCCTTCATTCCACCTGCCCTTGCCTTCCTGTGTTCAGTGCTTCCCCACTGTTCTCTGGATAGGTGGGTGCCTTGGCCTGGCTCCCAGGTGACACTGGTTCCATCCCTCCAGAGCACCCAGCACTCTCAGAGGCACCCCTTTGCTCCCCTGAGCCCAAACTCATCCATCAGTCAGTCCCCACTCCCTCTTTTTTTTTTTGTTCAATTTTCTGGATAATTTCAGTTTTTATTTTGCTTTGTTTTGTTTTTTGGGCCACACGCAGCGGTGATCAGGGCTTAGTCTTGACTCTGTGCTCAGGGGTCACATATGTGGTGTCAGGGATTGAACCTGGGTTGGCTGCATGCAAGGCAAATGTCCTACCTGCTGTATTATTTCTCCTACTAATTTCTTTCTTTCTTTCTTTCTTCTTCTTCTTCTTCTTCTTCTTCTTCTTCTTCTTCTTCTTCTTCTTCTTCTTCTTCTTCTTCTTCTTCTTCTTCTTCTTCTTCTTCTTCTTCTTCTTCTTCTTCTTCTTCTCCTCCTCCTCCTCCTCCTCCTCCTCCTCCTCCTCCTCCTCCTCCTCCTCCTCCTCCTCCTCTTCTTCTTCTTCTTCTTCTTCTTCTTCTTCTTCTTCTTCTTCTTCTTCTTCTTCTTCTTCTTCTTCTTCTTCTTCTTCTTCTTCTTCTTCTTCTTCTTCTTCTTCTTCTTCTTCTTCTTCTTCTTTTGCTTTTTGGGTCACACCCGGCAGTGCTCAGGGGTTTCTCCTGGCTCTGTCTCCCACTAATTTCTACTTTAAACTCAAGGGCTTGTTGCTAAGCATCCCTGGGCCTTACACCTGTCCTCTTCGTACTCCCAAGTGAGTCCAGTGGATCTGTTGTTGGGGTCAGTATTACACTTTGCTATAAGTGTGTTAGTTCAACTTGTCCCCATCCTTGCCCCTTGACATGTTCTAATGCCATGCCTTGAGTATAGAAACCAGTAATGACAGCACACCCACCCTGCCCCCCCACACCCTGTCCTCCACATTGGGAGGACTATTGGGATATGCTGGGTGCCATGACAAAATCTGGGAGCAGGGTCAGGGATCCCCTTCTGCCCCAGGGAATCAGCGGCCGGCGGATAGAGAAAGGCGTAGGAGTCCAACAGAGTTTCAAAAGGCTTTATTTATGCAATCTAGTAACAGGAAAAGCCCAGACTTTAGGTTCCTAGCTGGGCCCCAGCCAAGTGTAGGTTTAGAATCCTAGGCCAAGATAACCACTACCATGTGCTAAGGCCCAACAGGGAAGAGAACTGAGAGGAGAGAGTGGGCTAGGGGCGAAGAAGAGCCAAAATGACCACAAAGTCCTGTCTTCTTTCTCTAGTGTAATTTATAGATAGAAGCCTGGCAAAACCTTCCAGGCCAGACCATCTTGGGCTGGGCTATCTAGAGATGAAGCCAGATAAATGATTCTATTGAAATGCAGATCTTCAGGTGGGCCCTTTGGCTCAAGCTTCACAATGCCAGAGCTGACTCTGAGATAAGATCTCCCTAGCAGAGTGGGTTCTGCATCTCTGAACCAGAAAGCAGTTCAGAATGTAATTTGTAGAGAATAACATTAATACTTCTTACCATGCATATATAGCCAGCTGATTCCAGACTCTAGATCCCACTAAGGTCCAAAATCCATCAGAATAATTCACTTTGGCATTACCTTTAGAATTAGAGACATGTCAGTTTGCCCGGAGGTACACTGGCATGTCTCTTTCAACTAGAAGAATTGATTACATTATAGTTGATCCAATGTGGCTAAGTACTCTTGGGATATCTACATGTATGTCCCTCATGGGGACCAGTGGAGATAGGAAGAGTATTGAACTGGTGAAAGCAAGATGCATAATATTCATATTAAGAATATTTATGCCGTATAAAATTATGAAATTCATCCAATTCTGCCCAAGCTCCCATTGTTTCTGCTTCGGAGATTAAAGGCAGGGAGTAGCTCTTCATATAAGCTAAGTGTAGTCAGAGCCTACACTCAGTACGGCCTGTCACCCAACACCTGACACTCCCACTTGTCAGGTAAGCTCCATCCCTGCTTCCCACCAGCTAATCCTCACTTCTCTTGGAGGTGCATGTCCTTATCACCTCCATGTCACAGGTGGGGGAATAGAGCTTCTAGGACAACAAACATGGGCCCATGTCACATTGTTTGGGAGAGGAGATCACCATGATTCCTTGCCCAGGTGAGGCCTCACCAGTGTCCCCACCAGCTCCCCACTGGAAAGGTCAGAGCAGTGTCTTACAGTAACCTTTGTTCTCAACAAATCATTAACACAGGAAATGATTTGTTGAAGGAAATGAGTGAATCAAGAGTTACTGGGCTTGTGGGTAGGGCGTTTGCCTTGCACGCAGCTGGCCTGTGCCAGCCTGGGTTCCATCCGGGATCCCATATGGTCCCCGGAGCACCGCCAGGAGTGATTCCTGAGTGCAGAGCCAGGAGAAACCCCTGAGCATTGCCGGGTGTGACCCAAAAAGCAAAAAAAAAAAAATATGGGGCCGGAGTGATAGTCCAGCAGGTAGGGGCGTTTGCCTTGCACGTGGCGGGCCCATGCTGGCCCAGGTTCATTCTCGGCATCCCATATGGTCCCCCGGAGCAACGCCAGGAGTGATTCCTGAGTGTAGAGCCAGGAGAAACCCCTGAGCATCGCCAGGTGTGGCCCCAAAAAATCAATTCCAGAAAGGTGCTGAGCTCAGAAAGACCCACAGAGACACTGAGGGTCCCAATCCCCAAGGATCTCAAGAGCCCCTTCACAGTTCACATCTTGTGTACCTATAAAACGATGTGCTTAGAACAATAGGGAAAAAGCACACAGGAAAAATATGTTTTTCAGGGAAACAGCCTAGATATTTCAAAGACAATCCCAAGTGTTTTCTTTATATGCATGGTTTTCAAAAGTGCAGAAAATCTCTCCTCCATGTTTGAATAAACTGGTAAATAAACAAAGAAAGAAAATTGTTAAAAAAAATAAGAGTTACTGGGCTGGGCTCTAGGCAGCAGGTGTAAGTCTGGCACTTTGTTCCCTTAAAAGCAGTGAGGGGGGTAGAGCCACACCAGTGACCAGTGATCGAAAGCATCCACCTGTGTCTGTAGCCTTGGCTAGGCAGGAGGCATCCCCCACCCCCGCCACTTGTCCTTGGGGCTTAGTAAGGTGGGGCAGGTCACACAGAGAGGTGCTGGCTTACCATAACAGGTCCTGAAAAGCCACCTCAGGAGGCCAGTCAGATTAGTGGAGGCCTGGTCAGCCCTGACCGCAGCACTTAGTGTGGGGGAAATGAGACCAGCTCTCCCACTTGACTCTGAGTCTGTCCAGAGTGGAGATTTCCACGGATGGAGTACATCAGCTTCTCATCCAGGAATGTCTGCCTCTCAGGGAACCCTTGTTAGTTACCACAACTTGAGGGGTCTGGGTAGGTTTCTGATAACCCCCTTCAATGCTCATGGCAGCCCCCAACCCAACAATGAGTGACAGGCCCCAAATGGCAGTAACTCCAATATTGAGAGGCTGGGTTGGAGCACAGACTGGGCAGGCAGGAGAGAGTGGACAGCAGGAATGACCTTGGCCTTGCACACGGCAACCTGAGTTCAATCCTCTGTATCCCATATGCTCCCCTGAGCCTCACCTAGTGCAGAGCCAGGAATCACCCCTGAACACCACTCCCCTCCCTTCTTCCCTGCACCCTGGAAGCATCACTGGCCCTGTCCAAGTCTGTATGTTTTCTCCCCTCTCTCCATTCCTCTCATGTCTGTTATCACTTCAGGATCAAACGTTCGCAACATTTGGCCCATATTTGAGAAGAGGGGCCCAGGTGGGGGTCTGGAGGGAATGCACTGGGCTCCGTGTGCCTGCATGCAACCAGCTCAGGATTTGGGGGAGTCACCCCACAAAGGAACAGGAGGGGAATGAGGCTGAGGTGTGTGAGGGGCAGCATCTGGGGCTGCCACCTGGGTTTTGCCCAGGCAGAGGGTGGAACTTGCCTTTCCTGTGGCCTTGCCTTCCTCATTTGGTCCATCCACATGTCTGCGTGGGTCCTATGTGCTGGGGGGCACAGCCAGGAGCTGTTTGGGTCATGAAGACTTGAGCCCTGTGGCACATGTGCAGCATTTCTTAGTAGATAACAGAATTCTCTCTCCCTCTCTGTGTTATTGGACCTACAAAGAAGCAAGTCCAAGGGGAGAAATTCACGGGGGAGGCCTGAAGGGAAGGGGTGGTGGCAAGGGGCAGGGCTCTGGCCCTGTGACACGAAGTGGGGGAAACGAGGACTGGGCAGGGGCGTCTCAACCCCTCTCAGCCCTCCTAAGTCACCCTCATTCCCATTGGGGCCACCTTGCCCTTGGCCCTTGGTGTTGCTTCGTGAGTTTCAGGCAACTTCTACATCTCCATGGTGCGGCACTTCCTCTTCCGCCCTCTTCCTCCCGAAAACCAGGGCCAGAGGGATGCAGGTAAGGGCGCTGCCTTCATGCAGCCACTCTTGGTTCAATTCCCATCACCTCTTAGGGCCCTCTGAGCTCTGCCGAGAGTGATCCCTACACAGAGTCAGGAGAAAGCCCCAGAGCACAGCCAGGCATGGCTCAAACTTTCCCCTTCCTACAGAAAGAAAAAAAAAAAAAGCTGGAAACAAAAGCCCCTTCTCTAGAAACCAATCGAATGTCCTTCCAAAATGATAGAGCACTTCAAGCTTCTGGTGGAGCCCCAGGGGGGAGGAAGATCCTTTTGTGTCTTTCTGGTATCTCCCTGACCTGCTCTTGCTCTTTCTGCCTTGGGTTCCAGTGACCCCACACTACCCCATCTCTGCTCCTCAGAGTGACCCCTAATTCTCAATGTCTTGGTTTGTAGTGAAAGTAGCAATCACTTAGAACCTCCTCCAAAGCGACTTCTGGTCCCCAAAGACAATTTAAAAAATTATTATAACACCATGATATATATATATATACATATATAATTACAAAGATGTTTATGATTAGGTTTCAGACATACAGTGTTCTAGCACCCATCCCTCAACCAGTGCACATTTTCCATTACCAATGTCCCTAGATTCCCTCCCCCTTCTCCAGCTTGCCTCTATGCAGGCACTTTTCTTCTTCTTCCTCCTCTCTTTCTCTCTCTCTCTCTCTCACTCTCTCTCTCTTTCTCCCTTCTCTTAAACATTGTGGCTTGCTCTACAGACATTTAGGGGTTATCATGTAAATCCCTTTGTGTACATTCAATGCTCAGTTCTAGTTGAACTGAGCATTGAATGAGAAATGTCCATATTGTTTTCCACAAGGCCCTGGACCAGTCAGCACTCCCACCAACAGTGAATGAAAGTTCAAAGCTTTCTCCCCTGCATCCATGCTAGCACTTCCTTTCTCCCCACATCCACGCCAACACCGGTTGTTCTTGCTGTTTTAGATGTGTGCCAGTCTCTGTGGTGTGAGATGGTACCTCATTGTTGTTTTATTTGCATCTCCCTGATGATTAATGATGAAGAACACTTTTTATATGCCTTTTGGCCATTCAGATTTCTTTTTTTTGGAAGTTTCTGCTCTTCTCCCCATTTTTGATGGGGTTGGCTTTTTTCTTCTTATAAAGTTCCATAGTACCTTATATATCATGGATATTAACCCCTTATCACATGGGCATTGGGTGAATATTCCAAAGAATTGAAAGGTTCATATGTCACTGAGTCTGACGCCTGTGTCATGCTGAGCCAGCCTCCTGGTCCCCAGAAGGGCAACTGCTAGCCACATGAAACAGCCACGTGCATGAGACCCTTACCTCAGATCATAGTTAGGGCTCAGTAGCCACATGTGGCTCTTGGTTCCCACACAGGCTACACAGATTCATATCAGAAAACACTGCTGCACAAGGCATGTGGGAAAAGCAAGGGACTGCATTCAGTCCCTAGTCACCTAGCTAAGAGGTTCTGGGTTTTGAAACATCCTTTTTAATTTATTATCTTTAATTTTTATTGAATCGCCATGAGATACGCAGCTACAAAGCTATTCATGATTAGGTTGTAGTCACACAATGTTCCAACACCCTTCCCTTTACCAGTGTGCATTTCCCACCACCAATGTCACCCAGTTCCCTCTCCCCCTCTCTGGCAGGCACTTTTCTTAAGTTGAACTCAGACCCTGCAGAATCTTACCCTGCTATGGGCAGTGCCACTGGCGTCAGGCCCCGAAGTGGTGGAAATTGTGTCCTCTGGGGTAATGAATAGCCCTGAGTTATCTGGAGGCCCTGTCCCCCACATCCCTGGGGGCATCCTAGCATGATCTTCTGAATGAACCCCAGAGGGTCGTTTCCCCAGAGGTCGGAGAGGTGACCCTGCAGCAGGCTGGGCTCAAATATGCTTTTACAGTCCATGGTCTGCATCAGTTGGTATCAATTATTAAGCAGAAAGGCTGTGGGTAAGGGAGGGCAGCCAGAGTGGGCTCAGGAGTGGGAGGGGCTAGACCACCAGCTCTAAAGAGCTGCTGAGGCCCAGCACAGACCCCCTAGCAAAACCCATTTCCCCAGGCTCAGGGTCAGTTCCTTTGCCTGAGGATTTGACCAACGTCCCTCCCCTTCCCCAGAGGACTTCTTGGCTCACTAGAGAACCTTGGGGATCAGAACCCAGGATGCTGAAGTGACTGAGACTCAGCCGAAGGTGATCTGGGTGAGCAGGCAGGGCAGGGAGCTTCAAATGTGAAGGGCAGAGAAACAAACTTCAGTGGAGGGTCAATAGTTCTATGCTTTTGTGCACTTACATTTCCATGGAAAGAACTTAACTCAGCCATGGCGTGGAAGCAGCTGTAGAGAGACATCATGCCCCTGGAGGCCTTCACTACAGCAACAGGTGGAAGGATCCGTTGATCTAGATCATCCTCAAGCGAGGCCTTGGGCCCTGTAGCCTGGGCATCACTTGGGGGCTCAGACGGAAAGTTCTTGCTCTGCCCATGTTGTGGGTAGAAATTTATTTGCAGTTCAATGGCACCTATTTGCCTGCTGAAGTTTGAAAAAGGAACTTTAGAGGGTCTCTTTCTATGAGGTAGAAAGAGGGGGACGTATTTCAACATCAAGATGAATTTTCCAGGGACCAGAGTGATAGTACAGCAGGTGGCATATTTGCCTTCTGTGCAGTTAACCTGGGTTTGATCCCAGCACCCCATATGATCCTTGACTCCACCAGGAGTGATTCCTGGGGGCAGAGACCTGAGTAAGCCATGGGTACCACTGGGTGTGACCCAACAACCACCCCACCCTCCCCCAAAAGATGAGTTTTCTGTTAGTCTTAAACATTCGTTACATACAACAGAAATGGAGGTGGTGTGTACCTTATCACAGAGATGCTCAAACAAAGGCCAGAGAGCTGCTCCTGGTTAAGGACTTAAGGGATGTCTCTGGTGGCTATATAGCATTGACAGATATCATTATGGTTTAGTGTTCTCACCTGGAAAACAGATTTACTGGGTTTGAATCCTGATTCAGCAAGAGTGTACATTTTACCTACTGATTAAGAGGGCACCCAAGAAGACTCCTTGCGGGGTGCTGAGAATTTGTTTACTCTTGAAGGATGGCCTCAGCCCAGATAATATGGCTCTTATGTTAACTCTTCCCTTAGATGACATCATCCTCTAAGATGTAACCATTTTTTGGTGGGATCAAGGATGAGTTTTGAGATTTAAGCTTTGAGCTCTGAGCATTGAGGCTGGGGGAAGGGGAGGATTTGGAAATAACCATCAGAGCCAATGTTCTTTAAGTATTCAGTATGAGCCAGGCATTATGCAAGCATCAGTTAATGGCTCTCAAATTGCTCTCAGATATGCCTTGGCTTGTAAAACCAGAGAGATTATAATCTTGCTGCCCCAACATAGTGTGCTCCAGCTTTAGAAAGTAAAGTGGAACCCAGAGAGGATGTGCGTGGCTCATACTTCCCAGGGCTGGTCTCTCAGAGTTACTTCTTTAGCTATAGCACTAACTCAAACCCCACAATGGCAGGGCCTGGAAGATGTTCTTTCCAAAAAATAAGGTGTTGTTATTAACCAGTTGATGAGTTTGGCAAAGAGACAACCTAGAGACTGGTCATGCCTCTCCACAAGGTTTACTGATGCCAAAAAACCCAACACAACAGACTGAGTGAGAACAACCTGGGGTTTATTCATATTATGTTCACCCGGCTGGGGGGTATGGTGAGATTTATGTACAAGAAGAGAATAAATCTGAGAATAGTTGAATAAGCAAAAACAATAGTGTGGCTGTGTTGCAGTGCACTGTTGCCCAGAGCCTCTGCATCTTGCCTGGTGTTACCTCCTGCAGGCTACTTTGTAGATAAAGGACAGAAAACAGTTTGATATGTGGCGGTATATCTTACCATGTATTCTATGTTAGCTGGTATAAATATTTTTTTAGCATGCCACCACAATCATCGTAGGACTAGATAGATATAACCAGTATATTTACCTGGCCACATTGTGTCTAAGTAATTAGACCAGAGAGAACTGCTGTTTGCCTCCACGCAAGCAAGCATGGCTCTCTAATAAGTTTAAAGGCTAGTAGACAAAACAACTATGAAATAAAGATGAGAATCTTGTGAAGGCTTGGAGAAATACATACCTGGCTGTAGAAAATCCATTGGTACAGACACATACCCTTCCCCGGTCTACATAGGGCCTTGTGGAAAACAAAGGGCAGGGCCTGCAGCCTTGGCTGGGGCAATATTAATATTTCACTGGGACTAGGTGAGGTTCTGGGAGAAGTTACCTGAGGGGGGGTGACCCTACTGCTTTCTGTTGATGTGGGCTGAAAAGTTATAAAAGCTGTAGCCTGCTGTCTCTGTGCCTCTTCGCCTTTTCTCTTCCTCCTCTTTGTCCTCTGCCTCCTCTCTCTCCTTCTCTTTCCTGTTGAGCCTTAGCACATGGTAGTGGCCATTTTGGCCTAGGATTCTAAACCTACACATGGCCATGGCCCAGCTAGGAACCTAAAGTCTGGATTTTTCGTGTTACTGGATTGTATACCAGAACAAGTGTGAGTAAAGCCCTTTGAAACTTTAAAACTTTCCCACATCTTTCTCCATCCACCAGCCACCTGGGGCAGAAGGGGATCTCCTATACCCTGCTCCCAGATTTCGGAGGGCACCTCGTGCTCTCTGACATGGCTGCCCGTGGTTGGTAGTGGTGAGGGGGCTGACCTGGGCCCCAGCATGAAGAGGAAAGGGACTGTGAAGCAAAGAGCTTATCCTGGCTGCTCTCAGTGCCACCCCCTTCTGATCCTTTGTGCCCTGATAGTCTACGTGCCCGTCTTTCCTGAGGGACACCAACATACTGACGTTGTAGTCAAAGTCCCAGAAAAGAAGAGGGCATTAGGGAGGACGCCCATGATGTTGAGGCCATGGACAGAGCCATTCCCATCAAGAGTTTTGACACTGGCTCCTGGAATTATGGGAGTGGGCGCCCACATGAGCATGTGCCCTCTAGCATGGCCTGTAGGACCTGGGAGATACTGGGTGAGTGATGTGGAATATAGGCATAGCACAGGATTGGGGATTGGGGGGTGGGCACACATGCCATGTTGCATGGCTATGAGCATACCCAAAGCTATTCTATTTCTCAAAACTCATTTTAGTGATACCATGGGCAGAGGGTAGCAACACTAGGTCAGGTGTTTGGGTGTGATGTTGGGGATAACCGATTAGGACAGCTGGTAGGTGGCATATGAGTGGCTGTGTTTGAGTGGCCATGTAGAGGCATCCCATTCAACGGGTCCTACACGAGGACAGATATGGGCAGGCATTGGGTTCACTCATAAAGTAAATGCCCGAGAGTGGATATAGCCATTGAGGGATTTTTTGGTGCAACCTAGAGGTGTATATGGGGAGACGGGGGAATGGTACTCATCAAGGGATTTGCCCCTCCCTGTCCTATCAAATAAATCTGGGGTGGGGGTGTAATATGATCTGAGGGGCAGGAGGAAGAATACCCCAGCCCAAAGGAGGTCAGTGTAGTTTGAGTACTGGTGTTTTTGCATGAGATTCATGGTTTGGCTCAAGGCAGTAGTCACATGATTGGCCAGAAGGTTTCCTTGGAATTTCAAATCAATGACTGAAGCTTGTGGGGCTCAGGACTTCCTCCTGGCTCTTTGCTCAGGGATCACTCCTGGTAGGGTTCAAGGGACCATATGTGGTGCTAGGATTGAACCCAGGTTGACTGCATGCAAGGAAAGCTCCATACCCAGTGTACTGTCACTCCAGCCCAGGAATTCTAACAAAACAAATTATTATTATCTTTGCTCTTACTCATGCAAAATAACCAAGGTTATTGGAACTAAATTTAGTGTGTAAAAATTAAGTTTACTGTAATTATTTAATACAGTTTGAGGTGGAGAAAAACATGTCTTAATATCGCAGCCTTTTGTGAATGTTTGGCTGTAGTCAGCTTCATCATCTTTACAGTTTCTGCCTTGTTATAAATAGGAATAATGCCGAAATTGCCATAATAGCTGGCTATAACTCTCAAAGTCACATTTCCGGCAGTTTTTTGTTTGATTGGTTTATCTTATTGATTATGGAAAGTCATGTGGTACAGAACATGCAACGGGCTGGGAGATAGAACAGCCATCAGGACACATAAAATTAGAACATGCCCAAGCTGGGTTCAATCCCCAGCAACGTATGGTCCCATGAACTTCCCTGGGTTGAGGTCTGGAGGCCCCTGAATACCTCTGGGGTGCCCTGGGGAGTCTCCAGCACTTCAGGGTCTGAGAAGCACCTTGTCTTCTGCCCTTGCACAAACCTGACAGCCCAGTTGTTGAGAATTGCCAGTGGGGGAGCTGGGCTTCCTGAGTACCACTTGGGAACCCTTCACCAACACTTTAACAAATGAATAAATAAAAAGCATTCAAGCCAGAAATTATGAGTTTGCTATAGAATGCAAAAAATACTGCCACCGTCGTTGCTCTTTGGACAAAACTTTCCTGACTTTCTCAAATTACAGGCCATTATGTTTAGGGAGATGCAGGCATGCAAAGATGCCCCCAACTGAAAACCTTCAGTGGGATTGCTTAAGTTTAAAGTCATTTTCATTCCATATAAATTTCAGCAAGTTCCTTGCTCTCCCTGTGCCCAGCCGTTCATGAGGCAGTCGGGAGGCATGGTGGGTTCCAGCCTTGGCCCACCACCCCGGCAGAACCTCACAACAAGCCAGACGACCCCCACCCACTCCATGGGCGCCGCCATTTTCCACATTGGACTTCCCTCTCATCAGAACTCCACCCAGCCCACCAGCCTATCACAGCCCGGCTCGCACGGCGTGAAGCGGCCGCGCAGTTCATCAATAAAGGCTTTATTTGAAGGTGTTTATAGAGTATGGCTCCCGCACGGCAAGCCTAGCAAGCTGCTCGTGTTGTATTTGATATGCCAAATGCCAGTAACAATTATATTAGATCATTCTCATGACCTAATATAATGGTTTGAGGCTCTTTATGTCCCTGTACCAAGCCGATGCCCTTGGCTCTACAGCATGTGACAGGACATATTGAGATATTACTGGTGCCCGCTCTAGCAAATAGATGATTAACGGGAAGATCGTGATCGTGATCGTGATAAATTTCAGAAGTGTTTGGTCAATTTCTTTGAAGAATGTCATCCTTATAGGGATGGCATTGAATCTGTATAAAGCTCTAGGAAATATTACCATTTTGACAACGTTGATTCTCCTGATCCATGAGCAGGGAATGTGTTTCCACTTCCTTGTGTCCTCTTTTATTTCTTGAAGTAATGTTTTGTAGTTCTCTTTGTAGAGGTCCTTTACATTCTTTGTCAAACTGATTTCTAGGTATTTAATTTTCTGTGGCACAATTGTGAATGGGATTGTGTTCTTAATATCCCATTCCTCTCTTTCATTATTTGTATATAGGATAGCCACTGACTTTTGGGTATTGATTTTGTACCCTGCCACTCTACTATAATTGTCTATTGTTTCTAGGAGTTTTTTTGTAGAGAGTTTAGGGTTCTCTAGGTATAATATCATGTCATCTGTGGATAGTGATAACTTGACCTCTTTCTTGCCTATCTGGATGCCCTTAATGTCCTTTTCTTCTCTGATTGCTATGGCAAGTACTTCCAGTACCATATTGAATAAAAGAGGTGAAAGGGGGCAACTTGTCTTGTCCCTGATCTCAGATAGCTAAGTCAATCCTTGGGAAAAAGAAGATGGGAGGCATCACCTTTCCCAACTTCAAACTCTACTACAAAGCAGTGGTGATTAAAACAGCATGGTATTGGAATAAAAACAGACCTGTGGACCTATGGAATACTTGAGTATCCTGACAACCAGCCTCAAATACATGAACAATTAATCTTAGATAAAGGAGCAGAAAGTATGAAATGGAGCAAGGAAAGCCTCTTCAACAAGTGGTGCTGGGAAAACTGGGCAACTACATGTAAAAAGAATTTGGACCTCTGTCTAACACCATGTACAAAAATCAGATCGAAATGGATTAAGATCTCAATATCAGACCTGAATCCATAAAGTACGTTGAAGAAAATATAGGAAAAACCCTCCATGACATTGAAGCTAAAGGCATCTTCAAAGAACAAATACCACTAACAAAGCAACTAGAAGAAAAGATAAACATATGGGACTACATGAAACTAAAAAGCTTCTGCACCTCAAAAGAAATAGTGACTAAGATACAAAAGCAGGCCACAGAATGGGAAAGAATATTCACCCAATACCCATCTGATAAGGGGTTAATATCCAGGATATATCAGGCACTGGTAGAACTTTACAAGAAGAAAACAGCCAAACCCATCAAAAAATAGGGGGAAGAAATCAACAGAAACTTCGACAAGGAAGAAGTTAGAACGGCCAAAAGACATATGAAAAAATGCTCATCATCATTAGTCATCAGAGAGATGCAAATCAAAACAACAATCAGATATGATCTAACATCACAGAGACCAGCACATATCCAAAAGAGCAAGAACAACAAGTGCTGGCGTGGATGTGGGGAAAAGGGGACTCTCCTCCATTGTTTGTGGGAATGTCAACTGGTAGAGCCTTTTTGGAAAACTATATGGACATTCCTCCAAAAACTAGAAATTGAACTCCTATTTGACCCAGCCATACCACTCTTGGGAATATACACTGGGAAGCCAAAACACGCAGCCAAAAATACCATCTCTACTTTTATATTCATAGCAGCATTATTCATAATAGCCAGAATCTGGAAACAACCAGAGTGCCCTGAAAATTGATGACTGATAAAGAAACTGTGGTACATCTACACAATGGAATACTATGCAAATGTTAGGAAAAATGAAGTTATGAAATTTGCCTATAAATGGATGGACATGGAGAGGATCATGTTGAGTGAAAGTAGAAGGAGAGAGACAGATATAGAATGGCCGCATCTATTTGCATGACATAAATCACTGTATCACTGTCTTTCCACATATCATCGATTTGCTCAAGCGGGCACCAGTAACATCTCACATGTGAGATAGACCAAGGGCATCATCCCACTCCAGGAACATAAAAAGCCTCAAACCATTCCATCAGGTCATAGGAATGAGGTATATAATTATACTGGTATTTGGCATGTCAAATACAACACGGGTAGCTTGCCAGTCTCTGCCATGCAGGTGGGATTCTCTTGTAGTTACCCTCAAAACTCAAGTATTTATTGAGAGAGCCGGGCTGTGATCAGCTCTTCTGCTGGGTGGAGCTCTGAGGAAAGGGGAGTCCGGATGTGGGAAATGGCAGCCCTCATGGTATACATATAAATACATATGATACCAATATCCAAGGTCAGGTGAAACGTTGATCAGGAGGTCTTGTCAAAAGTGAAAATTGCCACAAACGTGTGGGAGCAGAGGTTAGGTAAGATAGAGAAGGGAACAGTGTGCCAATAATTGTCAAGTCTATTACCACATAGAAATTAGCATTAAATACAGGCAAAAAGATACGCATGCCCTACCCTAACCTCTAAGTATATGTATTATAATCCACAATATGTAAGAGAAGGAAGAGAGAAAGAGAGAGAGAGAAAGAGAAGGAAAACGAGATGAAAACCTGCCATGGAGGCAGGCTAGGGAGGGGGAGGGAATCGCGGATATTGGTGGTGGGAAATGGGCACTGGTGGGGGATGGGTGCTGGAACACTGTATGGCCGAAACCCAAACATGAACATCTTTGTAATTTTTAAAATAAAATAAAATAAAATTTTAAAAAAATAAGTCATTTTCATTCCTTCTTTTTTTTTTGGGAGGGGTTAGTTTCTATAGAAATCCCTCTTATTCTGTATCAAAGATTGACTCACAACTTTAATTAGTCTCATCTAATCTCAGAACTGAGCCACTGGTTCTGTATAATAATTGGATGAAGAATAGTCAGATGGGCTGAAGAATCGATGTGCCAATGGGGCTACCCCACCCTCCACCGATCTGTGAGGTACCAAGACAATCCATGAATGCTAGAACCTACCCTGTCCTGTGGGGAATGTTATAAGATATAGCTCCATGGATGGCCTTTACTTACCATAGTATAGTGGGATAGTACACAGACAGGACAGTACACAGACAGGAGAGTACACAGATGGAATAGTACATGGACAGGATAGTTCACGGTGGGACAGTACATAGACTGGACAGTACACAGACAGGAGAGTACATGGATGGGACAGTACATAGACAGGACAGTTCACAGGCGGGACAGTACATGAACCGGACAGTACACAGATAAGAGAGCACACGGATGGGACAGTGCACAGACAGGACAGTTCACGGGCAGGACAGTACATGTACGGAACAGTACGTGGATTGGACAATACATAGAAAGGACAGTACACCAGGGAATACAGCCCTCTTATCCTGACAAAATGGAAGAGAGTCTGTCTGACATGCCTTCTCTAATTGTCCAGAGGAGTTATCTACCCAAGAGTTATCTTTAGCCCCACCAGGAGAGACCCCTGAGAAAAGAGACAGGATTAAGTCCTGAGCACTGGTGGTGTTCCACCCTTGGGCCCCCTGCAAAAATACCACAAACAAACAAAATCACTGTCTGGTTCGTGTACTGTCCCTCCTGTGAACTGTCCTGTCTGTGTACTGTCCCATCCGTGTACTCTCCTGTCTGTGTACTGTCCAGTCTATGTACTGTCCCACCGTGAACTATCCTGTCCATGTACTATTCCATCTGTGTACTCTCCTGTCTGTGTACTGTCCTGTCTGTGTACTATCCCACTATACTGACAGTAAGTACTGCTTAGCAAGTTCTGACAGTAAGTACTGCTTAGCAAGGTGATTCTTCCCAGCTAGATATGGTCACGTTTTCCAGTCTGTAGGCTGTAAACCAATCATTTTAAGTTTTCCTAAACCCAGAAAATCAGTCTCAGTTTGGGAGGGAAGAGCGCCTTTTCCCTTCTTCTTAGAGCCTGCTTCATATGAGGTTCCCATTGACTCCAGTAAGTTACATCTGGTGCCCTTGGGCCCGCCCATGTCGAGCTAAAGTGACATAGTGGTCTGCTCCAGGTTCATCCCCGCCCTCAGTGGGAATCATACCTAGGTGTCAAGGAGAAAGGCCAAGTCAGGGCAACTGAAGCATAGGCTGGACTTGCCATGCAGTAGCCGGTGCCTCCTGAGAAGCCATTCCATTACCATCAGGGTTTATCTGCAGCATCTCCTGAATCCAGAAGCATTAATGGTTTCTGGCATTCCAGGCAAAGCCTCAGCAATACAAGCAATGTCTCAATTTCCCCACATTCATAATTCTTCATGGATCTATGCAGGCATATGTGAAAAATTGACGGGTATCAGGGAGAGAGAAAAAGATGCCTCAGTTCTTAGAGAAGGTTTGTAGACCTGCTGCTTCATCATTCCAGGTCGTTCTTAAGTCTCCTAAAAGCAAACCAGAAGATTCCAACCAAATCCCCTGAAAGGTAAACTTGACAGTTCCTTTGGTAAGATGAAAATGAAGAAGTCTCACCTGTCAGTGAGAAATTCAGATCTTCAAACCCAATCAGACTAAATGTGCTTTAGCTTGATCATACGAGTGCCTCCATGTTACCATCAGAGCAAGTGTACTGTTCCTTTAGCTTGATCATACAAAATGACTCCACGTTACCCTCACAGCAAATGTACTGTTCCTTTAGCTTGATCACACAGAGTGCTTCCACGATACCCTCAGACCAAATGTACTGTTCCCTTAGCTTGATCATACAGAGCGTCTCTACATTACCCTCATAGCACATGTACTGTTCCTTTAGCTTGATCACACAGAGTGCCTCCATGATACTCTCAGACCTTGCTGTCCCAAATCTGCAGGCACAGGGAAGCTTCCCAGCAGTGTTAAACATGTTGTTCATTTTTTTCCTTCAGTACAGGTTGGGGCACCTCACAGTCCGTCAGATTGTCCACAGTTCAGGTCAGCTAGGTTTCAGCTGCAGCTTCGAGGTCACTAAGTAGGTGTATACAGTTCCGGGGAAAGGAATGAAAAGCTTTCAAGTTGCTTAGTTTGGAGGTTGAGTGTATTTTCAATCTGCCTTGCTTCCTGGAGAACCTTTCCATAGAGCTCTGCTGATTTTGCAGTGTGTGCAGTGAGTGGCGCAGAAGCATGCGTGAGGAGCTGACTTTCACAGAGGTGCCATGGAGCAGGGATCCACCCCTCCCTGATTTCCTTGCAGTGTTTGTACAATCCCTCTAATGAGGCAGAGTCCTGGGAATCCTACTCCAGGCAGGAGCCCCACCCCAACACTGGAGATGGGCAGTTGTCTCTTATGTAGTTGTGCACAGCTGGGAGCAGGTCTTTTTGCCTTGATCCTCACTCCCTTCTACATGCCTTCCAATGGGTCCCTCCAGGCTGCTTGTGCTAAGTGAGCATCTCTCCTGCCCTGGCTCCGCCTCCTCCTACAGTCTCTTGGCCTGCATTTGGAATATCCACTACTTTTCAGTTATCAGGCAAACAATCCGAACGGTGTCTGGGGGGAAGAGGGCAGCCCCTTGTTGAGCCTACGAGTGCATCTCCTGAAGTGTGTTGACCAAGCTCAGCCTCAGTAGGACTTTCGGTCTCGCTGCTATTTTCTGGGCCTCCCTGTGTGTAGGCAGTGGGCCCTGATGGTCAGGAAGCATCAATTCTCCAAACTGCAGAGACTCTAAGCCCTGTCCTGGGATGATTACCCTTCAAACCCCCTTCCCCCAGCAGGGTTTCCCTGACAGAATCCCTGCCAATCTCTGAGGTCGCTTCAGGGAATGTTTCTTCGAATCCTGCCTGCCTATGCCAATTGTAATGCCTCAAGCACAGATGCTCCAGAGCCTGAGGGTGATGGTTACTAATCTCTGAGAAAACACTGGAGGCCCAGTGGCTAGAGACAAGGGTTGAATATTGCATATCAATCCTCACAGACCACCAACTCTAATGACTCACCAACTAAGGGGTGGTGGGGGATTTTCCCTACTGATTCCTTTTCCAAGGTTGTGGCTCTCCATCCAGCCCCTGGCATTTAGGGTATCCTTATACCCATGTGTGTAGGGTTCCATGCCAATGACATGAGACAGCTGGATTCCCACTGGTCAGTGAGGAAAACCTCCATATCTGGTTCACAGTGACAGCCAAAGGTTCACCAAGGCTGAAGATCTGACTCAGAGGATTCAGTGAGAATGACACACGGCTGATTCCTGGGTGCTTGTGGCAGCTGGCCAGAACATGCCATATACACACCGGGCATTGGGGAAGCAGAGGTGGGTTGGGCACATGAGTGAAATGGAGTGTGACCAACCCAGTGGCTATATATCCTTGGCAGTGGCGTGGGAACAAACTAGTCCCTGCCCCCAGCACAACAAGGAAAGGTTGTGAAACCAGCAGCTTTTGGGGCCACCAGCTGTCCCTTTCTTTTCTGTCCATGTATGAAAGAAAGAAAGAAAGCTGTCCTTTCTTTTCTGTCCATGTATGTGTCCTTCTGACCCAAATTCAGGTTTTAGCAACTGATCTGGGTTAGGATCCTATTCAATTGCATCCTAGCTGAGTGGTCCAGGGAAAACCACTTAACCTCTCTGAGCTGTGGCTCTTGCATCCCTTATATAAGGCTGTGATGACCGATGACCATGTGTCTCAGTCATGTAAGGTCTGTGAGGTAATGGATAGGACCCAAATCCACTTCCATCCCCACAGCTCTGTCCTTGCTGCCTCTCTAGAAAGCCTTATCTGTGCTACACAAGGCTCAGCCAGTCTCCATCTACCCAACTTCCCTCCACTACCCACTTTGGCTTGACATTATGGAAACTAGAGTACAGTTTTTATCTTTGCAAGCAATGCTCTGGTTTTGTTTTTGTTTTTCATGGTGTGTGTGTGTGTGTGTGTGTGTGTGTGTGTGTGTGTGTGTGTGTGTGGGCTTCAAAAGCTGGGTAACAAGACAAGCTTGCCATTCACACAATGGAAACTGGTCCCCTTTCCCTAACAGTGTCCTGGCAACTTACACGCCTATCCCCACCCCTTCCAGACTTCGTCCCCATCAACTCATTTTTTGGTACGTTTTTGGTTAATTAATTTAAAGTGACGATCATCTCAGATGAAGCTGTAAATTGGTTTCAAATGGTGCAGCCTGGCCACCCACTATTAGAAGATCATATTACAGCGACAACATTAAAACTTGAACAAGTCTCAACAAGGGAGGAGGAGGGGAGTCCTAAATCCTCGAGTGAAAACACATTTCCAGCTCGATTCCTTGCTGTTAGCCCCCAAGAAAGTGGAAGCAGATGGCTGGTGGCTTTGATAATGAGAGAGGCAATCAACTTTAGATTTAAAAAAATAATAAAAAAGGAAGAAGGGAAAAAAGAAAAAGCACCCTCAGCCCTCCTCCCCCAAAGGGATGAGCTGACAGTAAAACCCAGACACATAACATTCTGTTTAAGAGGCTATTGACATATTAGCCAAGAACAGAGCGGGTTGGGAGTGAGGTCAGGGGCTCTCCTGGAGTTCTTCCCATTGTTCCCGGCCTCCGCAGCCAGAGCACTCACTCCCTAATTGAAAACACTGCAGTGTCTTTGGCTTCTCATGATGGTCCGGTTTCTCCTGGAAATCGCTAAGTGTTCTCTGGGGTGGGGGTAGGAGGCGAGGACTGCCTGCTGCCAGATTCTAGAGAGAAGAGAGAAACATCGCTGTTTTTAATATCACTTAATTATTATTTTTGATGGTGTCGGTGTGACTTTGGGGGGTAGGGGGTGGATGGAGACAAAATACCAGAAGCAGAACAGGCAGCTGTTGGCGGGCCCATGCCTTCGTCTACCATCTCCCCGTCTGAAGCTAGAGGCAGATTTGGACAACTTTGGGAGCACCCAGTTCCTTGTCTGTGAAGCAGCATTGAAAAGGGCCAAATACAAGGGTGCTGAAGGAGAGAAGTGTCTCTTCATGGCACTGACAGTGCGAGGGAAGTTCTTAGTGATTTACTTAACTGAGCAGAGTTGAGGGTGAAGATGCCAAAACAGGTCTTGGGGTTTGGGCTCTCCCCACCCCCCATAGTGTTGCCATTGACCAGCCTGAGTTTGGGGGAGTTCTTTTCAGAGGCTGACCTTTCTGTCTGACCAGTCCTGCTCAGCTCATAACTACAATTGGAGAAAAAGCTAATGCAAGGGCGGATGGCCCTTTGGTCACATGTGGTTCCATGGGGTTCACCATCAATTGCTGTTGAATAACTGCACTGAGAAGGGAGTGGGCTGAGGCTGGAGAAAGAAAGGGAGAGTGTGGAGAGGGTGAACGTAGCTCCCACTAGAAAAGAGGACATGCCATTGAACCATTGATATCTCACTCCAGGGAATTGGTGGGAAAAGACAGGCCACATGGGTTTCTGCTGTTTAGAGGAATGCTGGAGGCTCCAAGGTGAAGAGAGACAAATGGACACAGTCTTGGTTTGGTCCAGACACAAACAGACATAAGTCCAGAGAGCACTTATGCCTTTGCCAGCTCAATCTTTCTAGAAAATAGGGAGATTTGGTTCTGGTTCAAGTTTCTGCTCAGGTTGTTTCCAAAACTGGTTTTGATAATATCCATGAGTGTCGGCGGGACAGGTCCTGGCCTGTCTTTCTCTTCAAGTGTTCTCAGCATCCAATAGGGGCTCAGTCAAAGACAGTGGTAGATGCTGAAGTCACTTCCTACCTATAGCCCCTTTTCACATGATCACCCAGTGCTGGCAGCATCTGTACAAAGGGTCTCCTGATGGTGCGAGTGTCACAGAAGGAGATGGCTCAGTCCAGGTCTTCACTGCATGTGTCAACTTCCCTATGGGATCAAGGTTTGTCCTTATTCATACTCTCCCAAGCTGTAGCCCCTTGTATCCTGAAATTTCCCTCTCAGGCATCACTTGCCCTTTCTGGGGTCCTCCTCCTGGGCCTGTGTTGTTTCTGACTCAAGTGGACATTCTCAAGTTGACGTTCTGCTCATATGCAGGCTTGCTCCATGCCTCACTCATCATCTCGGGAAGTGGCAAAATCCATTAGCCTTTTATGGTGGGAAGGTCCAATCCACTCACGAGGCACCCGGGAGGGATGGCGTGTTCTAGCCCTGGCCCGCCACCCCAGCAGAGCCTCACAAGAAGCCAGACGACACCCCACTCCATGAGGGCCACGATTTTTCCACATCTGGACTTCGCTCTCGTCAGAAGTCCACCCAGCAGAAGAGCCTATCATAGCTCTGCTCGATTGGCCACAAGTGGCCATGTGGTTCATCAATAAATGCTGGAGATCAGAGGTGACTACAAGTATTCCACCCGCACAGCAGAGCCTGGCAAGCTACCCGTGTTGTATTTGATATGTCAAATACCAGTAACAATTATATACCTAATTCCCATGTCCTGATGGAATGGTTTGAGGCTGTTTATGTTCCTGGAGCAAGCAGATGCTTTTGGGCTCTACTAGCATGAGACAGGACATATGGAGATGTTACTGGTGCCCGCTTGAGCAAATTGATGATGAACGGGAAGACAGTGATACAGTGATACAGTGAAGGTCCAATCCTCCCAGATGACTCAGGAACACAAAAGCATCTCTAAAGATGGCACTCTGAGCATTCATGCTGTTTCAAGACCACCAAACAGGATGGCAGCCAGGATAGGTGTGTGGGGCCTGACTCACACTCACACACTCACCTCCTCTGCTGCTCTCCCATCTTTCCCCAGTCCTCTCCTCTTCTCATCCTCTTCTCTTCCACCCTGTCCTGTCCACTCTGAAAACTCAAGACTCTGGGCGGCCTGAGGTTTAGGGGAGGCCCTGAGGCAGGTGAGAATTCTTCCATTCTCCATTGCAAGGTGTTCAACTGGCAACAGACTTTTCCTCCGGCTGCCAGTGGCTCGACATGAAAAGTGTTGGCCCTGAGCTGTTTCCCTGCCTCTCAACTCAAATTATGACCCTGGAACCATTCTGAGATGCACTGGCTATTGTTAGAAACATTTCAAATACTCTCCCCTTTCCTCTCTGTCCCCCACTCCCCACTGGTGCCTGCTCTAACAGCTGGAAGACATTTCTCCTTCGTGTGCTGCATTCAGTCTTTCACTAAGCTCCATCAATGTTGCCTTTGAAATTTCTTTTGTACCGGTCCCTTCTCTCCTTCCCATTGCTAATCCCCGAGGCCTGGCACTCATCCCCTTTGCCTGCCCCAGCTGCCTCAGGAAATCTTGGCTGTGTTCCCTGCCTCTGGTCGCTCCATGTCTTCCATCCCTCCTGCACAGCCCAGCCAGACTCCTTTTTTTCTCAAGCTCTGATTGCATTTTAGGGTACCTTGGCTATAAAATCCTGAGGTTCGCTGAAGTGAGCTGGTATTGCCCAGACAGCTTTTAGCATCCCCTCTGCCTGCAGTGTCTTCCCAGAGTGGTGGTTCTATTAGTGATCTGTGGCTACTTTCATCTTAGGGTGGCTTAAAACAACCCTGTGGCTTACAACAACAGAAAGTGGTTCTCTGCCTGTTTTGGAGTCCAGAGATGTGTACAGAGTCTGTTGGACTGAAACCAAGGTGCTGGCCAGACTGAGGTTCCAGGAAGAGATTCTGTTATCATGCCTCTTCCAGATCCTGGGGCTGCTGACATTCCTTGGCTTGTTGCCACATCACTCTCATCTTGGCATCTGTGGCCACATTACCTCTGCCTGGTCTATTTTTGCCCAAATTCTCTCTTACAAAAGGATGTGTTTCATTGAATTTAAGGAACACCTGGATAAGTTAACATATGCTCCTTACTGGGGGAATCCTTGACTCTATCAAATCTGCAAGGTGCCTTTTGTCAGATGGGAGGATATTTATAGGCTCCAGGGACTCAGATGTAAGTGTCCCTAAGGACAGTTATTCAGCCCCTTTGATCAGCCCTACATCAATATCTCCTGAGTGGCCCTGGTTGATGTTCTCTGGATTGGCACCTAATGTGTGCTAGACTGATCTCAGAGACAGTCACAGATCTTGAAGATATGTGATACTCTGGCCTGGTAAGTTGCCTTTTGCGCTGCCCTCCCCTCTCGGAGTATAGCAGCACAATCATAACAATGCATCAAGTTAGTGACAGTGACATGCCCATACCTCCTTCACTTGTGGCAATCTCTTGAAGTTTCTTCTCTCCACACTGTGCTCGGTGCTTCACAGGATGTCTGGATGGGGCTCTGACATTCTCTTGCTCCATCCCTTCTGTGGTCTTACAAGCCCTATGTACAATGTGCTTGAATGTGGAACTGTTCTAGAAAGACTTGTTTCCTGTCTCAGATCAATGTTTAAGATCAATGTTAAGACAAACGACGACCTTCCAGGATGTCATCTCTTTGGATCAGGGTGACTTGACACACAGCTATTGTGGACTGAACTTGTCACCCTGCTCTGCCTCTTCTCACTTGTCACATACAATAATTTAACCAATCCTTTCCCCCTCCCATGTGGACTGTCCATTGACTCCAATCCAGGGGTGTGTATATAGAGAGAGGTGGCAGGGTAGTAGCCAGTATAGACTCCTGGGTCAGTTCCATGAAGATGGTGCCCTCCTCTGCTCCATCCACCACCACCCCACTGTGAAGGCCCACATGCCGCCTGTTCATCTCTGGTGAAATGGTGCATGGTTTCTCTGGACAGGTAGGACAAACTGCCCTCTCTGAGTCTGCTGCTGTCTGATCCATTATGCAGTCATCAGCTTTGTGCTGTGGGCTTACTATCTCACAGCCATTTGTGTCCAGCCTTGGGAAACCGTGTGCAGTACAACAGACCTTGGGTGGCAATGTGAGGTTGGTTTGGTGCCTTGGGAGAGCTAATGATGCCCTAGGCCTAATGTTCAGACATCTTTGAAAAGGCCACAGAAACTGAAACCATAAATAGAAAAGTTTCTCTTGAGATGCCATTGGTTTACAATGTCATTTAATTCAAAAATGTAATTTTCAGTCAGTTTGATGCCTGTATATGCCAGGAGAAGCTTCATTTCATTTTTGGTAGCCATGAGAAGTTTCATTTCTGTCTTCCAGCATGTTATTGACCCCCTTTCCCTGGAGTCACTCACCCCATTTTTTCTCCTCTCTGGCAACTGCCAGATCATGTAGTCTGCCTTGTTGCTAGGTTGTATTATTCCTTTTATTGATTTCTTCATCTCCCACCTGTGAGTCTTTCTCCATCTGCTTCATTTCACAAGGCAGAATCTCAGCGTTCATCTAAGTTGCTCAAATGGCAAGATTTCATCTTTTCTTTTTTTAATCCACTCATTACTCCTGGGCACTTAGGTTGTCTCTGAGGCTGGGTCTTTCCCTACTTCCATTTCTCATGCAGCTGTCCCCTGCAGGCCTTGGCACCCAGACCTCACCAACACTATCTCCTGGTTGATAACCCATGCTGCCTTTTCCAGGTGGAAACTCTCTAAGAAAACAAGATCATCATGATTGCTGTTGTCTCCTCTTTTTCCTTCTCTCTGTTGTACACACGCACGCATGCACACTCACACACACACACACCTTTGTAACTGTCTTCCCATTGTTCATCAATTTGCTTGAGTGGGCACTAGTAACATCTCCATTAGTCCTATCACAAGCAAGTGCAACCCAAGGGCATCTACTTGCTCCAGGGACAGGAGGAGCCCGAAACCATTCTTCAGGTTATGGAACTGAGGTCCATAATAATTACTAGTCTTTGGCATAAAAGGTAAATAAAACACGGGTAGCTTGCCAGGCTTACCGTGTAGGTGGTATGGTCTCAGTAGAAGGCTCTTAACTCGAGCATTTACTGAAGAAACTTAAAGGGGGGAAGATCAGGTTTTCTCTTGGATGGAGCTTTGAGGAACTATGGAGTCTGGATGTTGAGAATGACTAACTGCAAGATGTGTGGTTTGCTCTGGCTTCTTGCTAGGCTTACTGGTATCAGTCAAAACATGTCTATAACTGTTTACTATGTATAAATGTGAAATAACTTGGGAAGAACCTTATGCTAAATATAGTATCCTATAAAAATATCGCAAGGAACCTGTGTGTCTGGCGTGGGTGGGTCTCTCCCTTCCAGGGCAACTGGCATGGAGGCAGAGGAAAGGGAAGGGCCCAAAACTCCACTCCGAGTCTAGCCAGCATGGTCTCTCCCCTGCTCATGAGAGCAAACCCTTGGAGCAATGTTGGACTCGGCCGGGGATGGCCGAACCCCCTTACCGGGAGGTCAGCTCCATGGTTGCTTCCACATGGGCGCCGGCCGAGCAGCAGCTGTGGGTCTGAAGTGGATGTGTCTGGATCTCTTCTGGGGTTGCATATTAGCTGAGTCTGGCGGGGGGGTCTCTCTCTTCGGGGCAACTGGCATGGAGGTGGAGGAAAGGGCAGGGCCCAAAACTCCACTCCAAGTTCAGCCAACATGGTCTCCCCCGCTCATGAGAGCAAACCCTTCAGACCCACAGCTGTACTGCTCAGCCAGCCCCATATGGAAGCAACCCATGGAGCTGACCTCCCGGTAAGGGGCTCGGCCATCCCCTGGCCGAGTCCAACATTGCTCCAAGGGTTTGCTTTCATGAGCGGGGAGAGACCATGCTGGCCGGACTCGGAGTGGAGTTTTGGGCCCTGCCCTTTCCTCTGCCTCCATGCCAGTTGCCCCGGAAGAGAGAGACCCACCCACGCCAGACTCAGCTAATTTGCAACCCCGGAAGAGATCCAGACCCATCCACTTCAGACCCACAGCTGCGCTGCTCGGCCAGCCCCATGTGGAAACAACCCATGGAGCTGACATCTCGGTAAGGGGCTCAGCCATCCCCTGGCCGAGTCAAACATTTGTAACTGAAGCTGGCAATATTTTTTTTGCTCAGGGGTTACTCCTGGCTCTTCGCTCAGGAATTACTCCTGGCAGTGCTTGGAGGACCATATGGGATGCCAGAGATCATACCTGGGTCGGCGCGTGCAAGGCAATTGCCCTACCCACTGTGCTATCACTCAGGCCCTGAAGCTGGCAATATTCTATTAGGGTGATAACTAGTTGAATGTCCATTAATGCTGTAGAGATGGGGCCAGAAAGGTATCACAATGGTTAGGGCACTTGCTTTGTATGCAGCCGACCCTGGTTCAGTCCCCAACCACACATAGTCCCATGTGCATTCCTGAGAGCGACCTCCACCTCTGGGCACAGTACCAAGAGTAAGCCCTGAGCACCACTGGTTTGGGGATCTCCCCAAAAAATCCCCCATTCAGGCTGTACTGAGAATTCCCCATGCAGAGTCATTCCCCTGCTTCTTGTATCATTTCTGATTTTTATCGCATGCCCTACTACTGTCACAGAGTTTGTGTTTGTATTTACTCTGTCTCATATGGAAGCATATGGAAGTCTGTACCATCAGTAGGAATCAGTATCATTAATAGATTGTAGCAGTGAAACAGAATAGTGTTATTTACTTAAAATTGGAAGTAAACAATGAAGACTGAGTTGATTCACAAAATCTAACTGAGTCACAAAAAGTGAGATGCTGATGATGCTGATGCTGATGATGAGATGCTGATGATGAGAACAGAATGGCTCGTGACTAGTCAGTAAGTAAAAGAACAATCAGCAAGATACTTTTGAGTTAACATGACTGTGGGTTTCTATGTCAATTTAATGTAAATTTGGGGACTGGCACTAAGAGTCCCCCTTCCTATGTGTTCCAAGTCAGAGAGGGCAGTTCATCACTGCCAGGATGGTGACCTGTTTAAAGAATTACTGTCTAGGTCATTTTTAATGCATTAATATGTCTTACTTAGTATGCCTTGCATACTAAGACATTAAAAATTTTGTCTTAGTATGAGCTTTTTGTTGTATGTTAAAGAATGGGTGTTTTCATAACTTCCTCTGAAGCCATCATAATAAAATGAAGGTATGAATGTGTGATCAGGGCTCAGGGAAGAATTTCCTGTGTGCTGCTCCCAATGCCAGAGCCCCTCCCTGCCACCCTCCTAAATTCAGAATAAAGTTGTCCTGAATTAACTTGTAATAAAAATTGTTTGGACACCTGCGACCTCCTGGGTAGTACGTAGTTTAGATATTTTTTTGGGAAGAGAATATTTATGAAAATGTTGCCATACTGGTAGTATCTTTCAGTAGAAGATGTGGAGGGATGCAGTGGGGTGAGGTGCTGCCCAGAAATGATCAGCCCACCATCCATCAGCTGGATAAACCCCACAAGACAGGAAGCTGTCACTGACTCCTGTTGTGTCCAAGCTGGTCATCATGGCTTCCCCTTAAACTCAACTGTAAGTGATTAACACAAAGACTCTGCTTCCTCACTTGTCACGCCCCTAATAACTTCCTTCGGAGAAAAAATTATTCTGATCTCCCGAGGCTACTCTCCTCTGAAAGACTTGCTTCCCAGGCAGGCCCTTGTTTGACTTTTGGGGTGCTGAATTTCAGGAGAGTCCTTTCCCCATCCCCGTTCAGCAAGGCAGACTGTGTTCGCACTGTCCCATAGAGGCTTTCCTTCTTGGAACCTAGGCTGTTAACAGGGCCAAGGCAGCAGGACCTAATAACCAGCACTCCACCCAACCCCAATACAAACCATGGCCACTGACCTCTCATGAACTTTCCTGCTGGGCCCCGTTGCATGCATGTCCTCTGCACTCATGAATAAAGCACGTGGCAGATGAGCAGGAGATGTTTGGGATCTCGTGCCTGGGTTTTCTCGAGACTTGACCCCGTGCACCTTTTCTCTTCAACAATTTTGCCTTGTAGCCTTGGACTGGATTAAACTGCAGCCAGAAGCATAACTGTATGCAGGGGGTTTGTGGAGGTGAGGACACACTAACTCCTGTTTTCCTTCCCCAACTTGGATTTTGTCTAAAGTAAGCTTTTGCTGACAGAGTCAGACTGTAGAATCCCAATTCAAGTGAATATACACATGCATGCACGGACACACTCTTGCCCCTTAATTCCATGTGTGAGCATGCACACACACATGCCCACATCTGATCCCCGCATTGGGGGCTAATCTGTCCCAAGACAGTCCAACCTCCTGGAGACCAGCTCTCAAAAGTTCCTGTCCAGGCCCCAGAGAGTCCTGCACACTTCTTGCCTGGTTTACCGGGGAACTGGGCAGGCACCATGGAGGTTGATGGCACTCCTACCTCGCACTCTCCAAGCTCTTACAGCTGCAGTGGCCAGGAGGGTGTGAGAGGAAGGGGCTGGGCAAGAGGAAAGGCTAGTTAATTACTGGTTGGACCCTTCTCCCAGCTGGAAACTCTGGATTCTGCTACAACTAATGTTTGTGTCTCAGCAGCCCCAGACATTTGTTTTCTTGCATTTTCTCCTGTTCCAATCCCTGGTCCTAGAGATAAGAATTAACACAGGTCTCAGCACATGCTTATGGGTGCTGAGACATTTCACTCTAGGAAATATTTTGAATTGCTCCTCCCTGCACTTGTATAGCTCAAGACATAATGAATATGAGCATTGCTCAAGGGTGAAGAGGTAGACCCTGAATCAGAGAAGTGGAAATAAAAATGATTTCACTCCTGTAAAAACATTTAACAATATCTAAAAATTTTTTAATCAAAAGTTTCAGCCTTGTCTATTAGGCTGAAATATTTTCTACTCATTAACCGTGTCTAAAATATTTTCTATTCATTAACCATGTCTAAAATTTTCCCTTTCAATTTATATATCATTTAAAAATATTTTAGAAGAGACCTGAGAGATAGTTCAGTGGGTAGTGCTTTATTTGCGTGCAGCTGATCCAGGTTCCATCCCTGGTATGCCATATGGTCCCCCAACCCTGCTAAGAGTAATCCCTGAGCACAGAGCCAGGAGTAAGCATGAGAGCTTCTGAGTGTTGTCCCAAAATATTTATATATAATTTTTACTGAAATCTCACCAAAATATAATTTAAACTTTTCCATGTGTTCATATGTCTTAAGGTATTCTGAAAATGGAAACACTTTGATGGTTTATTTCCTTGGAATACAATCACTTGTATCACTTGTATCACTTGTCTTCCTTTTTTTCATCAATTTGCTCAAGCTGGCACCAGTAATATCTCCATTTGTTGAGAATGAGGTTTATTATTATTACTGTTTTTGGCATATGGAATACACCCAGGGTAGCTTGCCAGTCTCTGCCGTGGCTCTGGGTTCATCCCAGGGGCCCAGTATTTTTCTATGTCAGACCATCAACCATCCAGGGCCCACAGAGCAGAGCCCTGGGTGTAGACAAGCCTGTCTCCTGTTTGCCACCTGCCGACACAGCCCAGCACTGCAGCCACACCTGTAACACCTCAAGGGGCATGTGGTAGGTATTGTATTGAATACAATACCATTTTTAAATCTTCAGATGACTATTATCTAGAGGATAACATTTTGGGAAAATTAATATAGTTGGAGATGTTGTTGAAATGAATTTGCTGACAGTTCTATGAAATAAATCAGGTGAAGTATGTCCTTATTTTATTATCATTCAGTGATCACTGGTCCCAGGAACAGAACTTCTAGGTAGCTGCAATAAAAAATAATCAAATTCAGAGGTTTTGATATGAGGTGTTTAGTCGCATAAAAGCCACAACACTTTTTTTAATTCCTCACCCCTTTTCCTTCATTGTTGCTGATAATGTTGCTGTGTCTGGGGTTTGCACACTCGCCCCTGGCACTCATGGAGATTTTTGCTTCTCTAGTTGCCCTTCCTGTATCTGCTCCCTAAGGCTGACACTATTAGTGGAGTCCTTTGAGTTATGGCTGTGGTGTTCATGTTGTTTACTCAGGCCGGTTTCCCACAATGGAAATGTGGTAATGGTAATGGTAATGGTCAAGAATGAGAGGAGGAAGCGGTTGCCACACTCCTTTATGTGATGCTTACACACACACACACACACATACGTAGACAAGACTGTGTTGTGGCCAGAAATCTCAGTGTCAGCGATCCACACCACAGAGCTACTCACATCACCATTATTCCATATGGGGTACCAGGGGTTTGAACTCATGACCACATGTTTGTAAGTGGGCTTCCTGGGTCTCAGTGCCATTTCTACTGCATCTTGTTGACATGAGTATAGTTTTGATCAAGGTCAAAGTGTATGCCTTCTTTGATGGATCATTGACTTGCATTAAAACTTTGGCCTCTGTAGACCCAGAGCATGCATCACTGATTGTGGTCGGCTTCTTTCCACTCAGGACCAACATCAGAAGCAGGTGGTTGCCCGTGTGGCAAGGCTCAGGGACTAGGGGGTGTGGGTGAATCAGGCCACAGATGCTACTGAGGGCCAAGGCCACCACAAAGCTGAGAAAGAGAACTCTAGGAGGTGGGGTTGGAGACCCCACACAAGCCTTCCATTCTTTGCTTCCTTTCTCATGGCTTGTGGCCTCAGAATGCCAAGGCTGAGGACCCAGATGCTTAAGCAGTTACTTGAGCAAAGCATAAGGGCTGAATTTTTGCTCTGCCACTTTCCAGCAATGTCACACTAAGCCTAAGCCTAAGCCAATGATTTGACCTCTCTGATCTTGTCTCAACTTATGCCAAAAAAAGAGAATTTCACTTCTCTCTTTACACTGCAGTGGAGATGGGGAATATCTACTTAAAGCACATCTCTGGAGCCAGAGCAATAGTACAGTGGGGCAGGTGCTTGACTTGTAAGCAGTCAACTCGGGTTTGATCCCCAGCACCCATATGATCCTCTGAGTTCACCAGGAATGATTCCTGAGCACAGAGCCAGGTGTAAACCCTGAGCCCAGCTGGTGTGGCCGCCAAACAGAAACAAATATATCAAAGACATAATGTGCAAACCAGTCACATGCATGTAAGGTACATACTTGACCGGGGAGTTGTGTTCCGGCTTTCTGTGTGATTCAGATGAATGTGTGGTGTTAACTGATGCTTCTGGATAGGGAAATTGGGCAACGATGTAAAACAAGAGACTGAAGTCGGGCTGGGGGTGCTTCAGAGAATGAAGAAACCCTGTGTGGGGATACCTTGTTGCCTGCTTGCTCTGTTCCCGAGGCCTGAGCGCCCACCAGTGTCTCTGCCTTCAGCTTCCGGAAGTCTTGAGTCACTGCTCCCTTCCTGCAACACCTCACGCTGAGGATTTACAGCCAGGCCCAGCACTGCCTGGCCATCCCCTTCCCTCTCTCAAGTTATTCCACTGGTAATTAGATTCCTTTCCATTGTGGGAAACTGGCCTGGGTAAAGATGCAGCGAGCGGGGCCAGATGATACAGGGGTCACCTGAGCCTCCTCACTGCCTAAAATGCATCTTCCAGGAAAATGATTTCTCAGGGCACATCGGTTGACTGTGGTCCCCAGGCAACTGTAGCTCAGTCTCTGACTGCTCCCACAACACTGCACTTGAGTGATGGAGGGATATTCCCCAATCCCACGCAAAGCCTGCTCCCCTCTCTGCCTGGGACAGCTTTGCCCACACCTGTTGTCACTGGACCCCATCAAACCAGAGGAGGTGAGCCAAGGTTGGCTGAGGGTGGGGAGTTTTCTCAGCCATTTTTTTCTGCCCAAGCTCCAGGTCAGAATCTCAATTCTTTGATTGAACCATTCGTGATCAGATACTTTGCCCTGTGGCACAAAATGATACCATTTGCAAAGATACGAAATTAGATACCTATCTCATGCCAGGTATAAGGATGATTCCAGAGGGACTGGGTAATAAAGACATGCATATTAAGTACAAAGCATTAACAAATGAAACAATAATTTAACACTTTATGTGAAAAATATACATAAGTAGACATACACACAGATATGTACCCCAAGCTCAAGTAGAAGGCATAGACATTCACATCTATTTAGATAAGTTCCATACATCTATCTCAGCCAGCTTCTGTAAACATCTCTATAAACAAAGCATCTAGCTTGGGGTAGGGATGGTTTTTCTAAGTCTAGCTGCAAATGCAAGAGTCACAAAAGAAAAGTTTGAGGATGATACCCTTTGAAAACATAAACAAAACCAAACATTGGAGATATGCCCTGCACACAGCTGACCTGGGTTCTATCCCTGGAACCCCATATGGTTGTCTGAGCCCCAGCAGGAGTGATTCCCTGAGCACAGAACCAGGACTACGCCCTGAGCACCACTAGGTGTGGCCAAAATAAATAAAAATCAAGTATGTGTCTACTTGTGCAATAATAGTAGCATTGTCGTCATTATCATTTCATCATCATCACCATCGCTTCAGCTTCTCAGAACTGGGGCAGATGGAGGGTGGCATCGGGGGTTTTGTCTGATTGGGATGAAACCAGTCACAAGGGTGTGAGACTTGTGCTCTACTGCCAGGCTACACGCTGGTTGTTGTAACGGTTATATGGACGTGTGAATTACTGCAATTACAGACAGACTAATTTGGGATGGGCTGGACTCAGGATTAGGCTCCCTTTTTCATTCTTCTATTCAAGCAACAGGATAACAAACAAAAACTAGCTGCTCACTTCTGTTTTTATTTTATTTCTGAAATTTACCTTATTACCCCTGGCCACTTAACTTGAAAGAAACGTTTACAAAAATGGCTCTACTGCCAGCAAAAGCATATCCCTGGAAAATACCCTCTAGTTCCAGCCAGAAATAAATTCTCAGTTTGGAATCGCAATTTTGTGCAGTTCCTCTTTTTTTTTTTGCCACACCCAGCTGTATTCAGAACTTACTCCTGACTCTCCTCTCAGGGATCAGGCCATATGGCATGCGAGGGATCGAACCCAGGCTGGTGGCACGCAAGGCAAGCACTTTACTTGCTGATCTCTTAGCTACTATACAGCCCGGACATGCAGCTACTCTTTAGCAGCAGTGGGTCAGTGGCTAAAAAAAGCTTCCCAAAAGACTGATGGTCAAGATTGCTGCTGAGTGCCATGTGAAGCTGCATGAAAGGAGCATTCTGCAGCCTGAGCCGACCCCCACCCCGGATCATGCCCTGCCCTGCCCCACATGACACTCAGCACTGACTCTCTCTCTCTCTCTTTTCCTTAGTCCTCTTGCCTGCTGCTTCTGTGGCACCCAACTTGGCCATACTCAGAGCAGACTTGGTAGGGTAGAGAGTCACCACAGGGCACAAGTCTCCAACCTGACCCAGTGCTGCCACTGGGGTGTCCCAGCATTTGCTGTGGCTCAGCATTAGGCTCCTATCCCTCTAGCCACCGGACTCAGCAGGGGCTTGGGAAGGTGTGGGGCTCTCTGGATTGTGAATCAAGCTGGGAGTGTGGCCCAAAGTGTGCCTGGCGCCAGGTGGGAAGGTGCTATAATTCAACAGGAGAGATCAGAGACTCCCAGTCAGGGCTGGTTTCATTCCACACACATGACATTGTCTGGAGACATGTTTGGGTGGCGTAGCTGTCCCTAGGTGAGTGCTGGCACCTGTTGTTTAGGGGCCCAACTGCTACTGTTCACTGGACAGCCTGACTACAGAGCGGAAATTCTTCTACCATTCCCCACCAGTTCAGTTGTCCAACTGTCCAAAGCTGCCCATCAGCTGTCCAAAGCTGCCCATAGTCCACCCCTGTGGCCAGTGTCACTGCAGAGGGCTGAGACCCTAAGGGTGCCCCCATCTGAAAGTTCTCAGCATCCTGCTATTCTGGAGGAGCAGAAACTGCCCCCACGAAGGCAGGTGCAGAGAATTAGCTGCAGCTGCCCAGGGAAATTGACTCCCCAGGAGCAGGGACACATTAGCCAAGACAATGACTGATGTGGCAATAGTGTTTGGGGTGATAGACGCTTCCTCCGTGCTTGGGATGAGGCCACATTGGAGTGCTTACACCCCTGATATTGTGGGGTGTCATGGGGAGAGATGTGGGGGTGGGAAAGTCACACCTGCTTCTCATTCGCCTGCAAAAGGTGCTCCTGTGCAACTTTCTCCCTGTTCTCTGCCTTTGAACCTCACTCCCTCCCGCTGGGGTGCTCAGGCCATGGTGTTCTTTCTCCCAGTGGATACCCTGATGGTGGTAACAGAGGGTGATGGGATGAAGGTGTCCCTAAATGGATGGGTTAAGTGTGAGTCTCGAGCAGTTGATGCATGCAGGCTTGGGGAGAGGGTGGCAGCAAGGCTCAGGGAGACTTGGCACACAGGAGATGGGCTGCATCCCTGGTGTCGGGCCCCTCCGCCAGACTTGCACTGGAGCCTCCCAGTGGCTCCTTAACATGGCTTTTGTGATCACACCTGTTTGTCAGACTCCTCATGACTGATCCAACTGATCAAGTGGGGGGGCAGGGGATGGACTTTCTAGTTTGTTTCAGCCTTGCTGTCCCCAAGGCCTGACTTGTGGGGGGCCTTTGTGGGGCAATAAGTGAGAACTGAGTGAGGAGCCAGTCGAAGAACCAGTCTGGGGTGCTCCATTCTAGTGTATGAGCACTGTCTGCGAGCACATGAGCTGGGTGGCTTCAGATCGGCCTGGGGAGTGCAGCGGGCATGACCAGAGGAAACTCAGGCTTCCTTAGAGTCTGGGGTAGGCGGGGCTCTGGGGGGCGACCTGGCTGGTGCTTGTGAGGGCCTGAGAACCAGCAGAGAAGTGAAAGAGCATCCAGGGGCTGAGGGATTTCTTCTCTGTCTCACGCGATTCCCTGAACAACTCTCACATGGGAGTTGAAAAAGAGGATGTAATTGACCATGGAAAAGGGGTGGGGGGATGTTAAAGGGAGAGAACCTGTGACATGGCAAAGGTTTAGAATCATAAACAATCACAGCTGACGTTTGCTGAGTGGTTGCCCTGAGCCAGGCTGTCTGTGCTGGTCTGTTGAAAGTGGCTGAATCTCCAGCTATTCCATCGAGCTCTCCGCTTGGCATTGCTCTGAAGGTGGACTCATCACAGCCCCAAACTGGAGACTTTAAGGAGAGGGAAATTCTCTAGACAGTCCAGGCAGGCCTTGCCCAGCAGCTAACATGCCTTCAGAGCAGAAAAGGTGAACATTGAATAACTGGGGGTGGGCGGCAGGACACAGAAGTAGGGGCCACAGTAAGATGTGAGAAGTAGGGAAGGGGATGGAACAATAGCACAGCGGGGAGGGCATCTGTCTTGCATGCGGCCCATCCAGGTTTGATCCCTGGCATCCCATATGGTCCCATGAGCATTGCCAGGTATAATTCCCAAGTGCAGAGCCAGAAGTAACCCCTGAGTATCACCAGGTGTGACCCAAAAAAGCAAAAACAAACAAGAGAAGTAGGAAAAAGGAGATGTAATGAGAAAACAAAACAAAGCCCTGCTCTCAACCATGCTCTTCTGTGATCCAGACTTGAGTGAAATCTGAATTCTTCTCAACCAAGCAGCATTCGGCTCATGCTGGGGATATGGGTGCCAGAAGAGATATGAGAGCCACCATGAGTTGGCAGTGCCAGGATGAAGGTATACTTCTCCACCCCCCACAGAAATGACTTCACTTGGAAATGACCCGCATGAAGGGAGGACCTGAATCCACATTTGGGGAGTCTCTTAAACCGAGTAAACTGCTGTTGGGGACACTTCCTTTTAGGGTATCTGATGTGTGTCTATCTGGCCTTGTATGCAAACATCCTTTAATCCCCTTGACCCCGTCCCATACCATGGCCATGGTAGCCACGGCTATAGCCGTGGCATCTCCCTCTCACACCGGCAAGACTGGGCTAGGAGGATGGAACCCTAGTGGGCCAGAAGAATGGAAAGTATCGGCTGCTAGCCATGACTTCTGCAAAACAAAAACGGAATGTATACAAAAGTCAGTGTGTGTATGTATGTGAGGGGGAACAAGTGTGCATATGTGCAAATGTGTCGGGTGTGCAGGGCAATAAGCAGATGGCAAGAATAGAGCCTTCTTGTCAAACCCTTTGCAGCCTGAGAAATAAGTTTAGTTTGTCTGTTTGTTTCAGGGCAATACCCGGCTGTACTCAGTGCCTGCTCCTGGAGCTGGTCTGTACTCAGGGATCACTCCTGGTGGTGAGATGGGGCCAGATGGGATGCCAGGGATTGAACCTGTGTCTACAGCGTGCACGCATGGCCAACACCCCACTGCTGTACTATTGCTCTGGCCTCCAGAAGTAAGCTTTAAGGACAGAACTGAGGGCCTGAATTCATGGGCCTCCAGGAGGTGGCTCCAGAGGAGGAAAGCTCAGCCCAGAGGGACAGGAGAGAGGACAGATCAGGGCCCAAAGCTTCATGATGCCATCCCAGGACTGTTACTCATCTTTCTCCCCTGTGTCTGTCTCTTTTACATGTCCTTAGCTGCTCTTTCCCTCGAAGCAGGAAGGCTAGACGGGTGGCTAATAGAAGCCTCTCAGCCAGGCTGCCATAATCTAAGCACCAGAGGACAAAATAAGGAAATGCAGTGGGGAAGAATCACACTCTAGACCCAGGCCTGCAGGGAACCTGCCAAGGTCCCTGCTGGCCCCTGGAACTTGCCCACAGGCACGGGGCCATGTGGCTTCTATCCACACCACTTTGGGAAAACTTTCCAAAAGCCTGGCAGACCTGTGACAGCAATCCCAATACACGCAGCTGGCTGTGTGGGGCAGAGGCGGCCTTGGCTTCTGGCTTATGTTGTAGACCGTCACCGACAGCCTGTGCTAGTCTGACACAGCACAGAGGCCAAGGAACCCAAGTCCTTGTTCTGTTCTGGAACACCAGCACCTTTTGTCCTAAAATCTTGCAAGAGACAAGAGGGCAGTGCCACTCCTCCCATGATACCAGTGGGGCATCTCTTTTCTCCCTACTGCTCCAGTGGGATGCACATGAGGCCCTGCAGTCAGAGAAAAAGGAAAATCAGATGCAAGTCAAAGCTATTGGGATCGGGACCAGAGCAATAGCCCAGCGGGTAGGGCGTTTGCCTTGCAAGCGGCCGGCCTGCCGGCCTGGGTTCGATCCCGGCATCCCATATGGTCCCCAAGCACCGCCAGGAGAAATTCCTGAGTGCAAAGCCAGGAGTAACACTGAGCATTGCTTGGCGTGACCCAAAAAAAGAAAAAAAGCTATTGGGATCTCCCTGCCTTGCCTCCGTGCCTGCATTTTGTTTGCATGGGTCAGTGTCAGGGAAACCTTTGATGTGTGGGAACGAGCTGTGAGGAGCAGTGATGGTGGGTTCAGAGTCTGCAGAAGAGGGCCCTGCGAGGCCGTGGGATGCTCTGCTGTTTCTGCAGTCAGTTAGAGGCAGCTGGGGGAGGAAGCTCCCAGCATGCAGGGATGGAGGTATCCAGGCTGCCCTGGAAGGACACCAGGTGAGCAGGACCTGTGACTGTTGTTTCCCTGCCTCACCCCAGGCAGTGGTGGACCGTGAGTTCAGCCTCCTGGAAACTCAGGGCCGCACGACCCTGAGAACCTGTGGGCACTCGGATCCTTCCTCCATGGGCCAAAAGAGCAGAACTCTGGTGCCTGAAGTCGGGTGCTAAGGGACTGGGGCTGGGCCCAGTGTGAGCTGAGCACCCACAGGACAGGTGCTGGCTCCTGATTGGGGTTCAGAAAGGGGTGATTTCAGGGCTGGAGTGTGTGAGTGTGTGAGTGTGTGTGTTCATATAGGAATGTGTATATACATGCTTGTATGTGTGTGCACCTTTGTGAATGTGGGTATATGTATGTGCATTGTGTGCATATATTCTTGTTTCACGTATGAGAGTATGTTGGTGTGTGTGTGTGTGTGTGTGTGTGTGTGTGTGTGTGTTGGGGGTGGGGTAGCAGTGGCTGACTGCTTTTCTCATTCCCGAGGGAGGCCAGCTTTTCCCTGTGATGACTCCAGGGAGCTGGGCAATATCAGAGGAGACACATGGCCCAGAACAAAGCAACACCGTCAGAGGTTTGCGGTGCAGGATGGCAGACAGTTACCTGCCCTTTCATCTGCTTCTCCACGGCGGCCGCCTTTTATCTCCCAGCAAGTAGGTCTGGTGCTTTCTCTCTCTTCTCCTGTCTGTCCAGACCCACCTGCTTTTCCCTATCTGTCTTTGCAGGCTGTGTGACCCTCATTCCGGTCTCTTTTCTAACTCTCCTTCTGCCTGGGCTGGGCTTTCTCTCCCAGTCTGTCGCGTTTTTCTCTCCTCCAAATCCTGCCAAGTGCCTGTGTGGGCCATCACTCCTGACAGCCATACCCCAAGGAGAGCCGCTGCTGGAACCCAGGGCTTTGACTTTCCATCTGATTTTCCTTCCACTTGGTCAATTTTTGTTCTTTTGGTTTTTTAGGACCTCCCTTGCCACCCTGAATGCGAGGTCTGGGGAGGGCAAGTGGGGGAGGGACCCTGGGGCACTCAGGGCTCTGAGACTTCAGCCCCCACCTTTTCGGCCCCCTGGGAACTCACCATCCCTTCACTGGATTGGGAGTGAGCCCAACGTCCTGTCTCACAAATTGGGATGGCTCCCGCACTGTGGGCTCTGGTGACAGCCACCAGATGGCAGGGACTGGTTTTTATAGTAACTCATTAACCTCTTGCCATCCTACAATTAAGAAAGCATTTAATTGCTTTTTCTCCAGCCTCCCTATGAGCGACTCCAGGGGAGCTTGTGTTCACATTGGAACCAATTTGCAGCTAGAGCCGCAGAGGGTGGGAGTGGTGGGGGTGTGGCGAGCACCCCAGCTGCCCAGGGACTGCCATCTTCATGATTTTTGGGAGGAAGGGCTCACACACCCCAGCACCTCCCCTCCCCATACTCTGCCACCAAGCTTAGTTCTGGCTCTGAACGTGCTCAGGCTCTGTTTGTGCTCAGAGCTCATATTCTGGTGCCTCTCTCCCTCCATCTCATTTTTTGGAGGGTGGTGGTTTAGGCCATACCGGGTGGTGCTCAGGGTTTACTCTGCTCTGCACTCAAGGATCACTCCTCGCAGTGCTCAGGCAACCTGTGGTCCCCCTCCTCCATTTTTGATTCATTTTCAAAGGTTTTTCCCTTACCTCAGGAACCCAGTTGACTCAAATACTTAGCAAAATGATATTGCTCAGGAAGAGCTGGTGGGAATTGGTGCTTAAGGTAGGTATGGGGAAGGCATGGACTCAGACACTCCAGTCTAGAAGCACCATTCTCCCAGATCTCTGCCTCTTGAGGTTTTTTTTTTAATTGAATCACTGGGTGATAGACCATTACAAAGCTGTTCATGATTGGATCTCAGTCAAATACTGTTCAAGCACCATCCCTCCACCAGTGCACATTTCCCAATACCAATGTGTCCCATTTTCCCCTACCCCACAACCTCCCTCTCTGTCAGGTGCTTCCTCTCTCTCTCTTTGTCTCTCTCTCTGTCTCTCTCTTTGTGCATTGCCATTTGCAATGCAGACACTGAAGGGTTGTCATGCATATCCCTTTACCTACTTCCAATACTCAGTTCTAATCTGGTGTTACTATTTGCAACTATTATTGTCAAACTGGTCCCTTCTCTATCTTACCTATCCTCTGCCCCACCTCACCCCCACACACACTTTTGGTAGATTCCAACAATTGACCAATCCTCCTGGTCCCTGTTTTTCCTGGCCTTAGATATTAGTCTCATACTATATTTTATATCCTACAAATGAATGCAGTCATTCTATATCTGTCCTTCTTCTGACTCATTTCACTCAGCATGATACTCTCCATGTCCATCCATTGGTAGGCAAATTTCATGACTTCATTTTCCCTAACAGCTACATAGTATTCCATTGTGTAGATGGACCATAGTCTCTTTATCCAGTCGCCTGTTCTTGGGCAATCAGGTTGTTTCCACATTCTGGCTACTATGGAAAGTGCTGCAATGAATATAGAAGTGCAGATAGTGTTTCTGCTGTGTGTTTTTTGGACCCCCAGAGTATATTCCTAGGAGTGGCAATTTAATTCTGGGCCAAATGGGAGCTCAATTTCTAGACTTTGAAGGAATGTCCATATTGTTTTTCAAAAAGGCTAGACTAGTTGGCACTCCCAAGCAGCGATGAGAGTTCTTTTGCCCTGTATCCATGCCAACACTGATTGTTCTTAATGTTTTAATGGGAACTTTATTCCTCTATTGATTATATCATTAACCATCACTGTATCACTGTCTTCCCGTTGTTCATCGATTTGATCGAGCGGGCCCCAGTAACATGTCCATATGTCCTGTCTCATGCTAGTAGAGCCCAAGGGCATCTATCTGCTTGCTACAGGAACATAAAGAGCCACAGTCCATTCCAGAATGAGGTCTATAATTGTTACTGGTATTTGGCATATCAAATACAACCCGGGTAGCTTGCCAGGCTCTGCCGTGCAGGTAGCATACTCTTGCAGTCATCTCTAAGTCCAGTATTTAATGATGAACTGCACGGCCGCTATGCCGCGCTGAGCCAGACTGTGATAGGCTGGTCTGCTGGGTGGAGCTCTGATGAGAGAGAAGTCCGGATGTGGAAAATGGAGGCCCTCATGGAGTGGGGGGTCGCCTGGCTTGTTGCAAGGCTCTGCTGGGCTGGCGGGCCAGGGCTAGAACCCACCATCTCTCCTGGGCTCCTTGTGAGTGGCTGGGCACAGGGAGAGCAAGTAGCCATTAGAAGGAAAATTCAACTTTTAACCTTCTCCACTCCCAGGGGGGTGATTTCTGGAGCAGAACTGGAAGCTTCAGTCTCTCAACATAAGGTTGGTTCCCCCTCCACACACACCCCGCATCCAGCTCCTATCCTTAGATGTTCCTCTAGGGACATCAGGTCACCTTACCCACCTGTATTTCTCTCTCATCACTTAGGAAACTTCAGGGTTTGGGGTGCTGAGAGGTACCCAGCTTTGGATGAAGACCAAAGCTGTGAGAAATATGTTTTGGTCAGCTGAATGACCAAATACCGTTTTCTTAGAAATCATAGCATCATGACTAATCTTATTTGCTCTTGAGCATTTTAGAGGAAGTGCCAAACTATTTCCCACTAGAATCATTTTAGAGTCTAGCGATGAGTCAGGAGTCTAGTTTCTCAGCATCCCCACGAACATTTGTTAATCTCTTTGAAAATGGCTCTCCTGAAACTGGGGTACCTGCTATTAAGGCAGGTGGGGGGACGGGAGGGGAGGGGTACATTGGTGGTGGAAATGGGGCACTAGTGGAGGGATGGGTGCTGGAATACTGTATTACCAAGAACCAATTATGAACACCTTTGCAATTGTGTGTTTCACAGTGGTATAATAAAAAAAATTAAAAAAAAAAAAAAGAAAATGGCTCTCCTGGTGGGTGATACAAGGTATCTCATTTTTTTGTATTTGTATTTCCCTAATGATAATTAATGATGGAGTAAAAAAATAACGACTTTGGGGCTGGAGCGATAGCCCAGCGGGTAGGGCGTTTGCCTTGTACGCAGCTGGCCCATGCCGCCAGGGTTCGATCCCAGGCATCCCATATGGTCCCCCCGAGCACCGCCAGGAGTAATTCCTGAGTGCAGAGCCAGGTGTAGCCCCTGAGAATCGCTGGGTGTGACCCAAAAAGCAAAAATAAATAAATAAATAACAACTTTTCCTAATGATAAATAGCTTCCTTCCACTTTCTGATGTGTGTGTGTGTGTGTGTGTGTCTTTTCTAGAGAAATAACTTTCGTAGTCTTGACCAATTTCAGTTGGTTTTCCTTTTTAGAGTTTAGTTGTTAGAATTCTTTGAGTACCATAGGTAGAAATAGAGACACTTAGCAGATATATAATATGTAAATACTCCTCCTATACTTTTTAACTGTTTTTCCTTTTATTTTTTTTTTTTTTTTTTTTAATTTTTTTATTTTTACAATTACAAAGATATACAATTAAAAAGTGACTGGGTTTCAGTCAGGGTATTTCAGTACCCAATCCTTCAATAGTGTACATTTCCAACCACCAATGTCCCCAGACTCCTCCTGTCTCATGGTTTGTCCTTCCACTTGTTCTAAATCATTTAGTACAGAGTTTTCAATTTAGAAGCAGCTCCTTTTTTGTTACTGTTTTTAGTGTTTTAAGCATCACATCTAAGAATGTGTTGTCTAGAGCAAGGTCACAGAGCATACACCCATGAGCGTTATAGTTTGGGCTCTTGCATTTGGATATCTGGCCCAATTTGAGTTAGTTCCCATCTGCGGTGCCAAGTAGAGGTACAAATTCATCCTCTGTATCTGGGTCTTCAGGTACTCCCATATCCCATTTGGAGATACTTACTCTTTCCTCATCAAATAGCCTTTACATTGTTAAATTAGCAGAGATGTCTGTGTTTTATTGCTGCAGTTCTGTTTGGGAGGTTCAGTTCTGATCATTGATCTATATTCCGGTTACTGTTCCTCTCCAGTCTAACTGCTTTGTAACTGACACATTAGTAGGGTTAGTTAACACATGTCACCTCAAAGAATTGCCGTGTAGAAGCGTGTGTGCGTGGGTGTGCATGTGCATGTGGGGTTCTTCAGACATTCCCATCAAGGCTGGAGGTTTAAGACAACATCCCTTACCACCCAGGCACTTCTTCCCTTTGGAGTGAGGCAGCAGGAAGACAAGACAGCTGGTGCTCACAGGAGGAGACATTCCCAGGCACATCAGTTATGGTCAGTCAGGCTTGCTCTAACCTGGACCTGTTTCCTCACCTCTGAAGTCATGGAGCATTCCCAGCAGTTCCAGAGGCTGGGATCTCTGTTAGCTGACTTGATTGGATGTCCTGCCCCTCGAGCCCCTATTCCTGCTTTGAAATTAGGTTCACAGGAGGATGATGTACCAGGGGCCCAGGCCACAGGCAGCTTAGTCCCCACTGAGCCCCAGAGGGCAGACAAGAATGTGAAGAAGCAGCATCACGTTTATGCTTCTCTTCATCAACGGAGGCGGAGTGCAGCAGGAGTGATCACCGAGGAGAGTATCGTATGTTTGGGAGAATAAACTCCTCGAGAATGATCAGAGGCTCTTTTTCAGGGCCAGTTAGGGGAAAAGGGTGTGGAAGCAGCCCCAAATCCAGATGAGTCTCCTGTGTGACCTCAGGGAAGTAACAGCCCACCTGAGTCCCAGGATCCCTGTCTCTAGAATCAGATAAAAGCTCCATTGGCATCTTCATCTCTACAAGTTTCCTTGGCAGGGAGCGGCTTTGGAACTTTAGATGATATTTAGCACAGAAGTCAAACCCACACACAGACATATATTTGTAGGTTCCAAAACGGGGAGGACCATAAAGAAGAAAATGTGGGGACTGGGGTGGAGGGGACTGTCAGCGCCAAGTCCTGCAGTGACAACCAGCTGTGCACAGTCCCTAAGGTGGTGAGAGGAGGATGCAGGAGCACCACACAGCTTGGGCTCTGCTTATGGGACGGGGCCTGAGATGGTCCCTGCTAAGGCCCCCCCAGGGGTCTCAGTGACTCTGGCTGTGGGTAAGACTTACCAGACTGGTGACTTATTTCTTCTGCAGGATGGGAAGAAAGGCTAATGCTGTGGTTCCTAGCCCTCACAGGGAAACTGGGAGAGGCTGTGGTGGCCAGGCCCGGGGGGGTGGGGACAGGAGGTGATGCAATGTCCTGCTTCCCCAGCCCTGCAGCCAAGGGCCTTCCCTAGGCAGCAGTGAAGAGCCATTTGGTGAGGGTGGGGGTTCCTGCTCTCTAGGGTGCTGGAGAACCAAGACCTTCAACTGTGGTCTGTGTGGGGATCAGTTGTCACTGCTGCTCCTGTCTGCGGACAGATGGGGCTCCCCGACACCCCAGAACTCTGACACATCTCCCAGAACCCTTCTCTGGAATCCACAGCTGGCCCGGCTGAGATGCTCCTTCCTCCTGGTGCCTTGCCCCCACCCCACAGTGCCCTCATGGCTTGGCAGGGCCCATCCGCGGTGGCAGCTAATGCGGGGTGGGAATGGAACCCCCCTTGGCACAAAGTCCAGGCAGAAACACCAGCACACATGCATGTGCATACTCACGCACACAGGCATGCATGCACGCACACATGACCGGCTCTGGTTGTTCCCAGATGAGGAAGCAAAGGGCTTGACCAGGCGCGCAGGTGTGTGTGCAGCACAGGCCTGGCCTCCTGAGGCCCCACAAGGAAGAGTCTGCCCCTGCTACTGCTGGCTCTCTGGCACTGGGCTGTGGGGCCTGGCTATGTATCCACGAAGTGTCATAGGACTTCTCTCCCCTCTTGACACTCATGCGGGTGGGGGCGGAGGGACTGCGGGCAGGTCCTGCACCTCTGCTCCCACAGTCTTCTCCTAACAAACTCTAGAGATGGTGACAGCAAAATGAGCAGCAAGGTGCCACATACCAGAGGTCTGAAGAGCTGCTTTTGTGTTTGGTGCAGGTTGGGGTCCAAGGGAAGCTGGGGTAAGAGCATTGACACAGGAGGGTCAGCAGGGGGCAGTGGTGCCTGCGAGTCTGCATGCTGGAGCCTGAGGCAGTCAGGGAAGCAGGAGCCAGACCCTCCAGACGGTCTTCTGTGACCGGGTGTGGGCGACTCCCAGGAGCCCATGGGTTTAATCACTGCGTAGCCCAGAGTGTTCTGGAACTCACTGCTCTGATCCATTTCCAGCAAAAGGGTCTAAGCACTGGAGGCCTCGGAAAGTGTCTGGGAGAGTTGCGGAGGGAAGAAGTCGTGAGTTCCCAGACTCCTGTTGGAGCCACAGGGGACCTGCTCAGCGCCCAGCAGCACACAGCGACAACACGGGGAATGGCATGGCATCATTGTGAGCGTGGGGGCTCTGTAAGGGAAGGGACTGGGCAGGTCACACTGGCGACCTCCACTGGCTGCTGCGTCCCCCAAACCCCAGGCCCCTGGAGGAACACAGGTATCCGGCACAAACTCGACAGTTTGCACACAGGGAGTCACTTACTGGGCTGGAGGGCCCTCCCCAAAGCTCGCTTTCTAGGGAGCCAGGCGCAGGCACGGGGCTTCGCCCCCTTCAGAATCTCCAGGCTGCTCCATGCTAAGAGGCAGCTCTGTAGAAACTTGTGTGCCTGCCCTCAGCCCTCTGCAAGGCCCTCTCCACACAGACACGCATGCAGGCAGGGACACAGACATGCATAGATGCAGTTGCACGTGCACATATATGCACCCATGCAAACGGGTGCGCACGCACACGCATGTAGGCGCACGCACACTTGGTGCACACCCAGGAGCATTTCAGGTTCCCAGCGCGCTCCCTGCCCTCGGAGGGGAGCTAGTCAGCTGGATGGCTGCAGGCTCTTCTGATCACTCCCCTGTGTGCAACCTGGAGAAGGAAGCCCAGTGTAGCCTCTGGAGCTGTTCATCTGGGAATCATTTACAGGGTGTGCAAAGGTCGGAAAGCAGGAGAGCGCTCGGGGGCTAAGTGACGCGGGGCGAGGGAGACAGCTTGTCTGCAAACACAGATAGTCAGAGCGGAACATAATGGTCTGATAGTGAGGACATATTTGCTGAATTGAGTTCAACCTGATGGCTGCCTTCCCCAAGCTGCTTGTGCAGAGTTGGAGACAGCTGTGGAACTCAGGTTTACCCACTGGGCTGCGCTGTCTAGAGTGAGTTTCTGGACTTTTTTTCTACCCTGATCATCTTCTGTTTCCTTTCTTTGCCGCCCTGCCCTACTAGTTACCCCCAGTCTTGTGTTGTGACCCCTATTTATGTAAGTGCTGGTCTGGAGGAAAGACTGACCACATCTAAAAGACATGATAACGGAGAAAAGCAAGGCTGGAAGCAGATGTGAAGCCCTGGGGACCTCTTTGTGCCTGATAGGAGTGAACAAGGAGACTTCCCAGAAGAGATGACATTCATGGTCTAACTGCTTTATAACTGACATAACATTAGTAGGGTTAGTTAACACCTAACATATCACCTCAGGTGATAAGCCCTAAAGGCCGAGTAAGAGTTTGCCAAGCAAACAGAAGAGAGGAAAAGGATTTTGGGCAAACATGACACACAGGGCATCTGGGAACTTGTAAGTTCTTGTGACCCTGGGGTCTAACTCTCTGAGTGGCCTCCATATCAGCAGAATTTTCTGGAGTCAAAGAATCACAAGTGAGAGAGAGCCTTAATGGCTTCCCGAGCTGAGTGAGCCTTAGTGGCTTCCCCGAGCTGAGTGAGCAAGTCCCTACAAAGCATGTTCTTGCCCCCTTTGCCCTCCTGAGCCCATCAGTCATGGCACTGGTGTAGAAGAGCCTCCCCAAGGGACCGATGAAGACTCGCAGTGCCTCTTCTCTTCCTGTGTGACTTTGCCTCAGTTTCCTTACCTGCACAGTGGGGATGTGCGTGGTGGCCCACCACACTGGTCAGTTGACAGCACTCAGAATTCTGCAAAAGCAGGGCCTGTTTGTTCTCAGCCAGTGTGTCACCAGGGGCTGTTAAGAAGTCTCTGAGCACCGCCAGGCCACAGGACCGAAGCCACTGGCCACTGAAGTGGAGCCACCAACCAGCCATCAGGGGCACCTGCCTCAGGCACAGTCTCCACCATCCTTTTTGGCTTTGGTGACCCACATCAGCCTCTGCTGTCCCCACCCTTTCCCACAAACAGCAACACTCTTTTCTGCATAAATCAAGAGCTCCCCCAGTTCATCAGTCGGGCAGCACATGTCTGACCCCTTTAGACTCGGGTCCCTGAACAGCAGAAGGCCAGGGCTAGGGATTTTACGCTGGGTGTCGTGGGGCTAGGGGAAGGGGCATGGCTGTTTAGTTCCTGAGCCAGGTGTTTTCTCCAGCCTCCTAGCCCAGGTTACCTGGCACATCTCAAAAGGAAGGACAGTGCTGACTGCCTGTCACCTCTACACACAGTTTGAACTCGGTCATCTTCAAGGAAAACGTGTGTGCAGGAGCTTCGCTCAGGCCTGGGATTCATCCAACAGCCGTTTCAGAACTCATTAGTTTGCTAACGACTTTCCTAGCACTCCCTACCTGAGCTGATGTGACTGATGCTATGACAACTCACCCCAGAGTCTGTTTAATTTGTTGTGGAAGGCATGTGTGCGTGTGTGTGTGTCCATGCTGGTGTGTGTATCCATGCTAGTGTTATGTGTATATGTAAGTGTGTGTCCATGCTGGTGTGTGTGCTGGTGCATGTGCATACATATGTGTGTCCATGCTGGTGTGTGTAACCATCCTAGAGTGTGTGTGCTGGTACATGTGTACATTTATTTGTGTGTCCTTGCTGGTGTGTGTGTGTGCTGGTGCATGTGTATGTGCCCATGCTGGTGTATGTGCCCATGCTGGTGTATGCTTGTGTGTGTGCTGCTGTGTGTGAACTGGTGTGGGGTGTGTGGGCTGGTACATGCATGTGTGTGTCATGCTGGTGCTTATGTGTGCTGGTGCATGCATAGGTTGTGTGTGTCATGCTGGTGTGTGTGCTGGTGCATGTGTGTGTGTCCATGCTGTTGTGTATGTATGCTGATGCATGTGTGTGTGTCTGTGTCCATGCTGGTGCATGTGTGTGTGCTGCTGTGTGTGTATGTGTGTGTCTGTGCATACTGATATCTGTGTGTGCACGAGTGTGTGCACCTGTGCCTATGGTATGTGTGATTGTGTGTGGCCTACATGGGAATGCCATGGGCCATGGAAAGAGGAAAGACTCCCTTGTGGGGTATTTCAGGAGTGTGTCCTCAGCCAAGTCATTGATCTATCTGGGCCCCCTTGAGTTTACTACCCGCAATGAAACCAACCAGGCAGCCAATCAGTCAAATCTTCATTGTATGCACACTTGGACTGAAATCAGAGAAAATGAAAACAAAGATGACTGCCTTACACACAAGGCTGTTTTTTTTTTAAGGGAGAAGGGGAGGAGGTTGGGATCACATTTCTGCTTCAGAATTTAGTTTCTGATTTGACTGCAACAAGATCCCGGGAGGATATGGGCTGAGAGACATTCGGGGGCAGTATTGTAGGAACCCAGAAAGATGCATGTCCTGGAGCCAGGTCCAGTCACTGCTGGACCCCATATTGGCCTCAGAGTGCAACACAAAAACTCAGAAGCCACATCCAGGAAAAGGCAGAAGAAAACAGCATGCCTCTCCTTTGAATCTCTTTACAGAGCAAGCTTCTCCTTTCCTGGGTCAGCAAATGCTTCCCAGGGAAGGACCAGCTGCCCACTGGTTTCAAGAATGGGCAGGACCTCACTCAGATTCCAATTCCATTTTCTGAGTTTCCCCTTGATGCATTAACCAGTTATCTGCCCTTCCCCCTCTTTACCCAGCACCTGCCAGGAGGGCCACGCAGAAACGCTTTCAAGTGGGGAGACACATGCGATAAGAAACTCTTGGCCACACTGTGTCCAACAGCAAAGCTGGGGGCTCAGCCCCCTCAGAATGGTGTTTCCCTCTGAAACAAACAGTGCTTGTTCCTCTTAGAGGTTCACAGGTGAAGTGAATTCTGGAAAAGAATTCGGACATAGCCCAGTTGTCCATCAGAAAACCATCATGATGGAGCCCTTGGTGTAAGGCTGGATTTGTACCACCTGGCTTGAGGAGTTGTAAATCTATCCGGCAAAAGCCATTTATTTGTCCCTGGTTGTGGGTCCCCTCCCCTACTCTCAAGTGCTCTCTCTGTGGTCCTGCTCTAGATAAAACTGAATCCAGAATGAACTCTGCTCTGCCATCCACTGCCCTCACCTATTTTGATTGCCAACACACCCTGAACAGTTCTACCTATTCTGAGTCATTTGTGGACCTTTGTAAGCACCCCACCAGGGTGACACGCTTGGGCGACAGGCTTTTGTCTGGTTCAGGTAACACAGATCTCCAAGCAGGAACCCAGGAGCAGGACAATTTGCCACTCAGAGAACAGTCTTCCTGCTTACCCATCATTTTTTAATGGAAACTGTGAGCCAAGATGACGGTCATTAGTGGCCAATAATAGAGAGCAAATTTGGATGCAATGAGTCACTTTCCATTTCACAAGGCTTCTATTTTTCTTTCTGGAGGCGTGAAATGCATAGGCCAATTCCGAGGCAGCGCAAGTGACTCGCAAGTGACTCGCTCAGGCTGAAGTGCGAATTTGGGGATGATTTGCTAATTAGCTTAGCTCTGCCTCCTTCCCGGTGTTGGCAGATTGATCTCCCAGACAACATACAGATTCAAATGGTTGGTCAGGGGGTACCTGAGAAGCCCAAGCTTCCTGGGAACCTGGCCTATGCACAAGACCAAACGGGTCAGATTCCCCATTGGACCTGATGGTTCCCTGAACATTGCCTTTCTCTCTAAGGCATGGCAAAGAGATGATCAGCCAGAAATGTCATAAGCTGAGCATTTACCTCATTTGCTATTTTCAAGCGCCCCAGGCTTTGCTTGAAATGAAGGTGTCGTTTCTGCAGGCGAGTGTAGATAGAGGTTCCTGCCTGCAAAGGTACAATCAGGAGGGCAAAGAGCTGCGTAAATAATGGATGAAGAGCGGCTCCATTGAGCGCCCATTCGTCCAGCAGCCTCAAAATGAAAGCACACTGCTGATGACTCATTGGATAATAGTGACTATGACGGGCTCATAAAAATGCTGCTTCCCACGGGGGCTGTTCCACTGCCTTTGTCTGGTCTAGAGCATGTGGTGCTCCGAAGTCACCCCTGGAAACCTCCCCCTCCCCTGGCCGAGATGCAGCCCCTGGACAAGAGTTATTTGTGTGATTTGCGCCATCTGCCTGACACTGGAAGAGGCTGCTGGCCCCACAGGGATGGTCTTCCGCTGCCCAGTATGTGCCCTGGGACTAATGCCAGCTCAGAGACCTGGCTACTATATGGGCTTCATTAAGGAGAAAGGCAGAGTCTTGGGCCCCCGGGAGCCTGACACCAACGATGAGACGGGGCCTTGACCTGAGAAAGGGCCGAGTCCAACCTGGAAGGGGAATGAAGGACATAAACTTGTCTCCGCCGCCGGAGCTGCCCAGAGAAGGCGCGTGCTCCACTCTGCAGAAGAGGCTGGCTGGGGGCTGTCTGCACAGTGTGGGTCACTACGCCGGGCACAGGAACCCACCAGCTGCCCATGGTGGCAGAAGCTTCAGGACTCGAGAGAGAGTGCAGGAGCAGACTGAGCTAGAGAAATGGCTTGATTTTGGCCTTCTCCAGAAATGGAAGGTAGCCTTGGGAAGGAAGAGACTCTGGGGCTTCTTTTCCTCAGACACCTTCCATTACCTATGGCCCCTCATGCACCTGCCTGGGTCTCTCTTACCTGTCGTACTGTCACCCATCCCATCCTTTTTACTGTCTAGGTTAATCTGGGACAATGAAATAGAAGGTTTGGATCCAGGACTTGTGTGGGGTTGCAGTGACCAACACCCCAAGTGTCCCTGGCACTCTGCTCCCCCTTCAGGCCTACAAAGTTCAGCTGGCCTGTAGGTCAAAGCCGTGAACTTTGATTCTGTTGCTTCCAATATTTTTTTTCTTTTCCTACTTGAGATGCTTATCCCAAATCCTGCACCCTCTTTGCCCCCTCAAAAAGTAAATAGGCCAGACTTTCTGGGCTGAGAACCCCAGAAGGGAGGGATTGGTGTACCTTGTCCCCACCTGACATTCAGGGGCCCAGGAACTTTTATGTAGCAAAAGGGCTTAGTCCTCAGAGGCAGGTGTTCCCAAAGGGGAGTCTGCTTGGGGCCGAGGTCCTGTGATGCTCGCAGGAGGCTGGGACAGGGTGGGGCTTGTTTCTGAGTGGGTCCTTGTATAGGAGGGATGCTTACAAAGTTATCCATTATTATATGGTTTAAGTAGTAGAGAGTTCTAGGTCCCTTCTGAAACTTTAGGTCTAAAATTATGAATGTTTTTATGACAATGATAGTTGGAAATGATCACTCTGAATAAGAACTGAGTGTTGAAAGTAGGTAAAGGAATATGTATGATAAGCTTTCAGTATCTGTACTGCAAACCATAATGCCCAAAAAGGAAAGAGAGACAGAGACAGAGAGAGATAGAAAGAGAGCAGAGAGACATGAGAGAGAAGGAAATTGTCTACCATGGGGGGGAGGGAGAAACTGGGAACATTGGTGGTGGTACATGTACTCTGGTGAAGGAACGGGTGATGGAACATTATATGACTGAAACCATAAACAACTTTGTAACTGTGATTTTCACTATTGTTCAATGAAAAATTAATAATAAAAGATATGGGGCTAGAGTGATAGTACAGTGGATAGGACATTTGCCTTGCATGCAGCCAACCCAGGTTCAATCCCGGTGTTCCATATGGTCCCTGAGCTCAGGAAGAAATTCCTGAGTAAGAGCTAGGATTAACCCCTGAGCATTACCGGTGTGACCAAAAAGAAAAAATATATATATTATATGTGATATCACTTCACTTGTTACTTGTCTTCCCATTGTTCATCAATTTGCTCGAGCAGGCACCAGTAGCATCTTCATACGTCCTGTCACATGCTAGTGTAGCCCAAGGGCATCTGCTCGCCTCCAGGAACATAAAAAGCCTCAAAGAATTACATCAGGTCATGGGAATGAGGACTATAATTGTTACTGGTATTAGGCATATCAAATACGACATGGGTAGCTTGTCAGGATCTTCCGTGCGATATGTGATATGTATATAATATACATATTATATATGCATATTGTGTATATATATGATTTTTTGTTTTGGAGGGCCACACTCAGATGTGCTTCAGAGGATCCTATGGGGTACCAAGGGTCAAACTCAGGTCAGCCACCTGCAAAGCAAATGCCCTCCCCACCAGGCGATCTCTCTTCTCTGCCGAGGGCTGTCTTACCTGTCACAGCATCGCCCATCCTGTCCCTTCACTCTTGAGGACCAGAGTACAAATTCCTGGTCCTGTCCATGTAATTCTAGACCACCGTATAGCCTTCGGGTCTGAAACCTGCAGCTGGACTCCTATTGCCTGCATCCCCATGCTGGGGGCTTGCTGCCCTCTCTCTAGTCTGTCACTGGGCCTCTCTAGGGCCATAGCCCAGTCACTTCCTGTCCTCTCGGCTTTCTCTGCTCTCCCAGCCACCAGAATGGGCAGGTGAGAACTGCCACTATCCTGCCATCAGCTTGTATAGCGAGGGAGCAAAGAGAACTCAAGGGCCCCAAGTCCCTTTCTCTCTTATGGTGTCCCACCCACAGCCTCTCCATTCCGTTTGACCTTCTCAGCAGGCAAGACTGACAAGGACCAATCAAATGAATGGGATTTACATAGTTCCTCTCTTGTCCCCTCCGTGCCCACCCACAGAGACACTTACTCTGCTTCCCTTCCTCGGGCCCCTGCTCACTAGCCAGTTTTAGGCCCTACTCTCTAAGTGGAATGAGTCAAAATGTGGATCCACAGGGCTTTGGAGTCTATGGCCTCTGTGGGGTGTGGAGGGGTCAGCATGAGCCCAGCTAGGCCCACTGGGTTCATGTGTCTTCCTCCAGGAAGTCTTTCCTGACTGCAGCTTCATTTCCTCTGTTTCTCCTGTCCCAGGATGCTGGGCACTGTCACAGCTACTTGCCAGCCTATACCGCCCTGCTAGCCAACTGGGCAGGGCTCTCTCCTTCTTCCTCCCTGCCCCTTTTTCCCTGAGGCAGCTTTTACCCTCTGAGCACCTGACTCAGCCCTGCCCCCCCACACCCTGCTTTTGCCATTCACATACTGAAACTTATCAGCCCCACGTGTTGCTGGGCTACACTTTCCCCCTTGCCTTCTGGAATTCAGCACTCCAGTCCTATACCCACAGTGCTGCTGGGGGCTGGAGCGTGGGGCTTGTTTGATGACTCTTCACTTAAAATCAGCAAAGGGAACTGGACAAAACACCAGGAGTCTGAAATTTTGAGGACCCATTTAGGGGCCTCTCTTTTCCCTATTCTGCTGGGAAGAAAGTTTGGCGAAAGCTGAACCCTGGATCTTTAGTTGTTTGGTTTCACAAAACACACCCCACCCCACACAATGTGGGTTCAAAGACAGCTGAAGTATGGGGACAGCCAAACATCTTACATCTTAGGAGACTAGGTTTGGGGAGCAGAGAAATAAATTGTTACTATTACGGATGAAGCAATGATCATAAATCTATTTTTAATCTCTTCTTCCTTTTAAAATAATCGAGGCTGTCTTTTCATAAGAGGAAGAATCCAGGCTTTGATAAAAGGAAAGGTAGGAAAAAGCTCCCCCTTCTCCAAGTTGAAAATGCTAATGGAGCAGCCACTTATTTTTTTAACCTTCATTAACTGCATTAGCTTGCATTAACACCTTTTTAAAACCTCTTTAAAATGGTGTTTAATTCACTTTCTTTAATCTCCTTTTCTCCCCCCAGGAGTGTGGAATCACTTTGATCCTCATCTTCATCTTTTTTCTTTGATGACAACTTCAGGGGTTTAATTTGTATTGGAGAATTGAAATGCAAATCTGTAATTTCCCATCACCTTCCCCACCCTTGTGTGCTGCTGGGGAGGGACACCCATGAGCACTGAGGTTGCAGGTGACTGACCCCCTGCTCTATCCCTGCCCCTTCCGGAGGGTAGGGGGTAGTGGCAGAGGAGGAAACAGTTTGCTCTGCTCCTGCAGGTTCTGGACATTGGAGAAAGTTGTAGGGTTTGCTCAGTATTGGGTTTGAGTTGTGCTTTTACCTCCTCAGCAAGCCTTATTTAGGTGAGAAGAAGCCATTATTTATTTTACCTCTTTTTTTTTTTTTTTGGGTCACACCCAGCAATGCTCAGAGGTTACTCCTGGCTCTGCACTCAGTAATTACTCCTGGCGGTGCTCGGGGGACCATATGGGATGCCGGGATGGAACCCGGGCCGGCACAGGCCGGCCGCGTGCAAGGCAAATGCCCTCCCTGCTGGGCTATCGCTCCGGCCCCTTTACCTCATTTTTTAACAGGGGTCAAACCCAAGGGTGAGAGGGTGGCAGGGCCTGAGTCACTCGACCACACCCAGCTGTGTGCAGTACTCTGTGTTTGACTCAGCAGAGAGGGGTCTGCTGATGGTTCAATGACTGGGCCAGGTGGTGCTTCAAAACCACCATCGACACACCTAGTAATGCTGTGTCGCCACCTGGTGCTGGGAACTAGCCTTGGCCTCACACATGCAAGGCATCTGCTCTACATACTCTTAAGCTACCTTCACAGCCCTTGATTTATGGGTTTTGTTTTGTTTTGTTTTGCTCCTTTGAGGTGGTCACACCTGGTGATGCTCAGAGGTTGCTCCTGGCTCTGCTTTTAGAAATTATTCCTGGAGCTCAGGGGACCATTTGGGATGCTGGATATCGAACCCAGACTGACCGCATGAAAGGCAAATATCCTACTCGCTGTGCTGTGGCTCTGGCCCCGGTTTTTATCATCATCATCATCATCATCATCATCATCATCATCATCATCATCATCATTATTTTTAATTTTATTATTTGGATTTTTAGGTCACACCCAGGATGCTTAGGGATTACTCCCAGCTCTACAATCAGGAATTACTCCTGGTGTAGGACCATTTGGGATGCTGGGGATTGAACCCAGGTCAGCCACATGCAAGGCAAACACTGTACTATTGCTCCGGCCCCTGCTTTATAATTTTAGGGCTGGCCCACTTAGTGGTGCTCGAGGGTTATTCCCAGCTCTATCCTGAGGAGTTCCTTCTGGTAATGCTCTGGAAGACAGGTGGTCCCAGGAATCAAATTCGGGCCTCGTCCCTCTCAAGCTTACTCTCAGTCCACTGAGCTCGCTCTTGGCCCTATTGGATGTCTTGTTTTGTGTTTGGTTTGTTTTGTTTTAAGATTCCTTTTTATCACTGTTCTTTCTTAGACCCTCTCTTGATCACTGTATCACTGTCTTCCCATTGTTCATTGATTTGCTCGAGTGGGCACTAGTAACATCTCCATTAGTCCTGTCACAAGCAAGTGCAACCCAAGGGCATCTACTTGCTACAGGGACAGGAGGAGCCCGAAACCATTCTTCAGGTTATGTAACTGAGGTCCATAATAGTTACTAGTCTTTGGCATAAAAAGTAAATAAAACACGGTAGCTTACCGGGCTTTACCGTGTAGGTCAGTCTTTACCGTAGAGTCTCAGTAGAAGGCTCTCAATCCGAGCATTTACTGATGAAACTTAAAGGGGGAAGATCAGGTTTTCTCTTGGATGGAGCTCTGAGGAACAATGGAGTCTGGATGTTGAGAATGACTAACTGCATGATGTGTAGTTTGCTCTGGTTTCTTGCCAGGCTTACTGGTATCAGTTAAAACATGTCTATAACTGTTTACTATGTATAAATGTGAAAGTAGTTGGGAAGAACCTTATGCTAAATATAGTATCCTATAAAAATATCGCAAGGAACATGTGTGTCTGGAGTGGGTGGGTCTCTCTCTCTTTGGGCAACTGGCATGGAGGTGGAGGAAAGGGCAGGGCCCAAAACTCCACTCCGAGTCCGGCCAGCATGGGCTCTCCCCAGATCATGAGAGAAAACCCTTGGAGCAATGTTGGACTCAGCCAGGGGATGGCCGAGCCCCTTATGGGGAGGTCAGCTCCATGGGTTACTTCCCCATGGGGCCGGCCGAGCAGCGCAGGTCTTGATATTAGAAGGAAAACTGAAATTTTTTAAGAAGAGAAAAAAGTACTATCACTGGTTCCTCTTCAAACATCAAATTGCTCCATGACCTCTAATTCTGCCCTGGCATGACCTCTAATTCTGCCCTGGCATATCCTCTCTTCGTCAACAGTCAAAGGCAGGTATGAAAACAAAAGCCTGTATATGAATGTTCAGAACAGCCTCAATCCCGGAAGACCAAGTTGGGTCCTATGCAATGTCGGTTCACAGGTTACTGCAGAGACAGCATGGTCTTGCCTCAGGAGGTGACAGTCCTGCAAAGGGCAGAAATGAAGCAAGGACACACAAGGACACATACAGAGAGGAAGCTTCAGAAAGCCACTCTCAGTGAAAGATACCAGATTGCAAGAAGCCGCCTTTTTTTTTTTTTTTTTTTTTTTGCTTTTTTGGCTTTTTTGAATGACACCCAGCAATGCTCAGGGGTTGCTTCTTGGTTTTGCCCTCAGGAATTACTCCTGACAATGCTCGGGGGACCATATGGGATGCCAGGGATTGAACCCAGGTCAGCTACATGCAAGGCAAAAGCCCGACCCGCTGTAATATTGCTCTGACTCAAGAGGCCCCGTTTTTGCCTGGTTCCACAGTAGGCCTGTGTTGTCAGCTGCAGGCAGACCTCATTTTACAGCCTTCATAGGTACGGCCTTATCATGGCACCCTCCACCAGGCAGTCTGAAGGCTGTGCCTTCAATAGACGACTCAGAGGACAGTGGGCGGGTGTTCTTTCACACCAAAGTATTTTGACACTCAAGGAGGTGGGCCTGTTTGCCTAAGCAAGGCACACGCCATGGCAGCCTGACAGCGTGTGTGTGCTGAGAAACCAGCGCTGGTGCTTGACTTGCGCCGTACCCACCCGTATTTCGTTGTCACAGTGACCTGGAACCGAAGCTCTCAGTTCTCAGAGGAGCTGCTGCAGGAGTTAATTAGGGGTTCGTTATAGAGGCAGATAGGAACATGGAAGTGAGGCAGAATCTAGGGACCAATAAGAGTGATGGGGAGCCCCACCCACCCCCACCAGTGAAACACCTGATAGGAAAGACACGAAGAACCACAGATTCCTTCTAACTGCAAACATGCACAGACAGGCCCATTGGATGTCGTCAGTTCACCCGCCCCACTCACAGCTCATGACGTTATGATCAGCATGTGGGCTTGGCACCAGCGTTCTGGGGCATCACATCTGCATAAACAACTGAGTTAGGTAGCCCATAACTGTCAATCATCCACCTAGGTTCAGCTCCTCCATGGGACAGTCACCTGATAAGCCTGATAAGCCCTAAAACTGCAGCGTGAGAACCTGCCTGTTTGGGCATAGCAAGTGGGTCTGTAATTCTCGGCCAAGTCTTCTCCTGAAGTGTTTTGTGCCTGAATAAATGTGTGTGGCAGTATGTGGGTAGTGTGCCTTGCTTCCCCACCCAGCCCACCAGGGGGCATTTACCTGAACAGCAGAAAGCCCTCCTGAAAAGGTCTTACCCTATGGGGGGAGGGGGGAATAAGGAGGGTACAAGTCCTCAGAGCAGAGGGGCATCATTGCCCATGTCCTCACCGAGGACAAGACAACTCCCCCAACCCTCCCCATGGCTCATTGTATGAGTCTCTCTGTTCTCAGCACCTTTGTGGCCGAAAGCAATTCCTCTAACCTACGTTTCCCAATGGATTCAAAAACATGTAATGAGTTGGAACAGCAGCTGCCTTGCGGCAGGACGTAGCTGCTGAGCACAGAGAAGGGCAATGAAGAAGGGCTGGCACGCATGGCTGGGCGCCCAGATTCTGTTGGCATCTTTTGGGCCTGGGGAGCCTCTCCCAGGAGGCAGGGCCTGGTGGTGCTGACAGGGGGCCTCCTCCTGTTGGCCTCTATTGGAGCACTAGATAGCGCCCACTACTGGTTGCTCAGAAGCCAGATCTCTGCCCTCTGCCACTCTCCACTCCGACCAGGACCCGCTGGCTGGTCGCTGTTCTGCAGGAGACAGGCTGCAGCGTTGTTTGGGGAGACAGTTGCGAGAAGGTTGTGAAGATTTTCACCCGCCCACGGAAGCACGGAAGGCAACGGGGCAGGGCAGCCAGTCCACAGGAGAAGCACAGCACTGAGTCCCGAAAGGCTCATTCTCCTGCAAGGTTTTAATAGGAAGTGCAACGTGCCAGGAAGCAACGCTTCTGTGGATTTTTCTATACAGCTGAGAGCTTTCCCTCCCAGAAGGCAGCTCTGCTGTTCTGGTGTGACCTGTGATGAGCACAAGGCCTTTTCTGTGCACGGTTTCTCTCCTGGGGAAAGTCATGAGGACTGGGACAGAAGTGAGACTGCTGGGGTCTAAACCCAGGTACACCCGCCTCTGCCTACACCAGGGGAGGAGTCTTGGTGACTCTGTTGGAAATCCCAGAAGCTGGTGACATGCAAGTAGCCTGAGCTCACTGCTCTGTTATTAGCAAACTCTGGCTATTGTATCTGGGGGAATCTTTTTTAAGGGGGAACTCCCAAGCAAAGCTAAGGGGGATCTGGAGTCATTTAATGACAGCACTTAGCCAACCTGGCTGACAGTTCAGTGACAGGCAGGAAATGTGACGTGGGTTGGCAGTGCTTGGAATACTGGGGCCTTACCTGAAAGAGCTCAGGACCCTGCAGTGCTTGGGATGAAACTCGGGGCTTTGAGCACGCCAGACAAGCACCCCTAACCCTTAAGCTAATGGAGATGATGAAGGTGGCCATGATTTATTTTCCTGCAGGCTGTTTACTGGCCCAGTCTTTTGGTATGAGCTGATGACTTTGGGTAACATTTTCAAAACTTAGTTTTCTCATCTTTAATTATGGGACTTGTTAATAATACTTTCCTTGAAGCGTTGTTGGAGAATTTGGCAAGGCGATGAATATCAAAGGGCTCGGTGTGGTGCCTGGGAGCTGACAAACACTCCATCAATGTTAATTATTATTATTAAAGCTAATAAAACTATAAAAACTACTGGAGGGAATTGGAGAATATGGGAAATGGAAACTAAAACTCAGACTCACCCTCCTGCAAGCCTTCAGAAAAAGAGTTTTAAAAAAAACTTTTGACCCCAATAAACAAGCAGCCACATGAAGAAAGGAGTGTCCCTTTGCCATGTTAACATGGAAGGTGAGGGCAAAGCAATAGAAGGCTCTAAAATGGCTCCAGAGGGGTGGAGCTATAGCACAGCCTTGCAAGCAGCTGACCTGGGTTCGATTCCCTGGCATCCCATATGGTCCCCTGAGCACCGCTGGGAATAAATCCTGAGTGTAGAGACAGGAGTAACCCCTGAGCATTGCTGGGTGTGACCCAAAAAGCAAAAAAGAAATAAAATAAAATAAAATAAAATAAAATAAAATAAAATAAAATAAAATAAAATAAAATGGCTCCAGAAATGTGCCCACGGGAGAGGCAGAAACCTCACTCTCCGCAGCAGTTGCTGTTCAGCAGTGCAGGGGTCAGTGGAGTCCTTCTGCCATGACTGACTTGCCTGGGGCACTCTCAGTTCTCAGGTCGAAGAGAGGGGGACAGGAATGGGTCACCAAGCTTTGGTGTAGAGCATCATATGGACACCAAGTGGTCTCCAGCCTGGCTCAGAGATGAGCACCCCACAGTCTGTCCTGCCCAGTCCAGAATACAACAAAAAAGACCAACCAAGGCCACAGGCAATGATAGAGAGATTCAGAACAGAGTCACTCCTTCATCCATGGACCAGAAATACAAAATTGTGGAGAGAACCAGAGGACTCCGTGTGGCGAGACATCAGCTGGGGGAGAAACAGATTCGCATGTGAGCTCTAAAGTAATGAATCAAAGGAATCACACATGGCCAAAGGCAGCAGAACCTGAGAACCGACCTATGGAACTGAGCTTTCCTGTGGGGATTGGGTGAGTGGGAGTTGGTGGTGTAGGCTGGGTTTGAACAGGCCCCTGAGACAAAGTTGGGGAGAAGCAAGATAGGCTGGGGGAGGCTGTGATGTTGGAATGCTGCATGTATTACAAATCGTGGTGCTAGTGATTTTAAAATAAAAATAAAAGAGGAAGTAGTAGAATGGCATGGTGATGACAGAGGGAAAACAAAGTAGATGTTCTATAACAAACCTCCACAGGATGGAAGTCACTGGAAAGAGCCTCTGAACACAGGAAACAAAAATTCCCAAGCCATGGGAAAGGCCTGGTGAGGGAGGAGGAGAAGGTGGAGATGGCAAAGATGGACCAGAGCTAGAGTATAGCAGGGAGAGCATTTGGCTGGCCTATGACCAACTTGGTTTTGAGCCTCTGCACCCTCAAGGCCTACCAGGAATTATCCCAGAGTGCAGAACAAGGAGTAAGGCTCTCTCTTTGTGTGCCCCCTAAAACAAAACAAAAAATAAAAGGGCAGAGGCTAGGCCAAGGAAGGCTCCAAGTGTACCAAGCATACCAGGTGTGACCTGAACATAAGAACCCAACAAAAGGTTAAGGAGGGGGCCTCAGGGCTCTCAGATCATTTCCCTGAAACAGAGAGAGAAATGTTTCTGTTGATCTAAAGAGTATACAGTGCTCTGTGGACAGAAATACAGCTGGTCATCACCAGTAGGTTGTCAGTCTCCAGGATAGATAAACACTTAATTTCACATATTAAGAAAGTATATATATATATACACACACACTAGGCCAAACATATCGTATAGGAATTAAGGCAATAAAGCCTTGCATGTGGCCAACCAGGGTTCGATCATAAGCATTGCAAAGCCCCCTGAGCCCCTCTAGGAGTGATCCTGAGCATGGAACTGAGAGTAAGCTCTGAGCACAACAGAGTGTGGTACCTAAACTCAAACATTCCCCTGCCAAAAAATAAAACAAAGAAAAGGAAAAAGGAATCATTGAAAAGGTGTGTGTGTGTGTGTGTGTGTGTGTGTGTGTGTGTGTGTGTGTGTAGGGAGAGGGACGGGGAGAGTAGGATAGGCAGCGGGGGAAGAGAGAGGGAGGGAGAGAAACAGAATTACACTGACCTTGAGCTTCCAAAGCAACGATCAATTCCAGAAGGCCATAAAATAATGTCTCCAAAGCTCTGGGGGAAATAGTGTTACTAAGAATAGTGTGCAGACGTGCTGTGGCTTAATATAAGGACTAGGCAGACAGACGGTCCCAGAGGTAAAAACTTCAGAGTGCTTCGTCCAGAAACCCTTAGGTGTGTCTCTACTTGATAAGCCAAGGAAGTCATGAATAGATGCAGAGAGTGTTAGGGAGACAAAGTGATGGCAATCATGGAAAAATGAAGTCATGGTTAGCAAGACAATGTTATGAGCCTTGTTAGAAGCATTTCACTGATAAAAACAGAAAGTCTGAAAATACAACCTTCATTTTGGTTATAACACAAGCCTGTACTTGATAAAATGATTGGCAATATATAATGCTTTTCGTAATCTCTGCACTAATTGTATAGGAATCACTTTAGGAACTTCTGTGTGGATATGTGGACGTGACACTTGAAGCTAAGTGATTCCTTTCATTTTACTTCACTTTCTTTTCTTCTCATAAACTCATACAAAATTAAATTTTATTCTTTTTAATTAAACTAGCATAGATTGTATTACCCCATTTTTGTTAAAGTATTTCTGACTTTCTCTCTACATATGTGTCCAATTATTTGACTTTTTTCTTCATAGAAGTGCAGGGAAAGTTTTCAACAATGATGTTTACCTAATGTTAATTATGACTTTGGCTTGGTGGTAATTGCTGCCTTTGATTTTATACTTCTCTACATTGTCGTTAAAGTTCTTTGTAAATACTAGAGTAATTTAAGTTCTTTGTAATATCTTTGAGCATATATTTGAGTAGATATACTACACAATGTTTGTTTGTGATTGTAAAACAAAGTCATTTCAGGGAATTAACAGCATGCAATTTGGATATTATAAATAGAATGTTTTTCTATTATAGCTAGTCTGACTTTCAAAAAATGTGGGGATGAAGAGATAATATAGCGAATAGTGAGCTTGCCCTGCTTTTGTCCAAGCCTAGAGTCCCCTAAGCGCTACAAGAAATAAATCCTGAGTTCAGAGTCCGGAATAACACTTGAATATTGCCAGGTGTGGCCCCCAACAACAACAACAACAACAACAATAACCAAATGAAACACTAGGTAGTATAGCAGGTACAATGCTTGCCTTGCATGCAGCTCACCTGGCTTTGGTCCCTAGCACCTCAGAGGGTCACTGAGCCTTGATAGAACTAAGCCCTGAGTACAGCCAGGTGTGACCCTCAAAACAAAACAAACATGGCTGACCCAGGTTTGATCCCAAATACCAAATAGGATCCCCTGAAGCCCTTCAGGAGTGATCCCTGACCACAGAGCCAGGAGTAAGCCCTGAGCATTGCCAGGTGTGGCCACAAGACAGACTAAAGCAATGGGGACCTTAGATCCTTCACTGAACCAAGGACACACACTGGCGCTGTTTTTATGGACAAGTCTGGGACTTGCTGGTCAGAGCGGGCAGAAGCTTCAGGACAGGAAAGGACTTAGGCCTGGCTCTGGGAAGCAGAAAGATCTTCCCTTCTCTGGGCCAAAAGGCCTAAGAACAAGGTGCTGATTCCTGAGATTCTGGACCTCCGGGAGAGAGGGCAGCTGCATTCCCCCTGGGGACTGCGGGGGCCAGGAATGAGCATGAGAGCTGGGCTGGGACTATGAGCTTTGGGACTAGTAACTTGTCCTGGCAGCTGTGACTGCCACGATGGATTTATGTCCTCCTCGGGCTTCAGCTGCCCTTCAAACTACCCTAGCATAGCAGTAAGGGAGTTTGTCTTGCACACGACCGACCCATGGTGGATCCCCGACATATCACATGGTCCCTGGAGCACCACCAAGAGTGATTCCTGAGTGTAGATCCAGGAATAAACCCTGAGCATTTCTGGGTGTGGCCCAACAACAAAAATAATAGTAATAATAATAAAACACCTGCTCGGTCTTAGCTGAGCTTGACATGGGGACACAGGTTTGGGATTAAGGTGAAGAAATAAGGGAGGAAGCAGGGACAAGATGGTGGGGGGGATTCATCTTACAAAATGGTGGGAGATTCACTTTACGAAATGGTGGGAGATTCACTTTACGAAATGGTGGGGGGAATTCACTTTACGAAAAGGTGGGAAGAGTCTTGTGAGGTAGAGCAGCTCTTAGCTCCAGGGTAGTAGTCAGAGGGCCATGGCCTGTGTCTGTGGTATCGTTGCACAGGGGGCTCTGAAATCCTTGGAGGGAAACCCCAAGAAACCTGTCCCTGCCCCCATAGGGAAGTGGGTGCTTAGCTTCTGGTCAGGAAGGAAAGGTGACCTCGGAAAAGCATCTTCTGACGTGGCTAACTGGAGGATTGGGGCCTTATCAGAGGCCGGGAGGGTGGGCAGCCTGGAAGGCCACTAGAGGGGATTGTAGGAGGGGGTCGTGCTCTCCTGAAACTTGTCCCCAAAAGCAAGGGCTGCCAGGTTGCCACCCCACTGTGTCTTGACTTCTGTTTCCCAGATGGGCCTTTTTTTTTTTTGGCAGGGTGGTGGGGGTAGATGTGAGCCATGCCTGGAGGGGCTCAGGGCTTACTCGTGTCTCTGCTCTCAGGGATCATTCCTAGAAGTGTTCAGGGAACCATACAGTTTGCCAGAAATCAAATCCAGGTCAACCCAATGCCAGGCAAATGCCCTCCCTGCTACACCATCTCTCCAGCCCCAGGTCAAGCTCGTTTCTAACTAGTGCAAGAGAGAAGTGCTGGGGACCACACATTCTCCTTCTTCGCTCCTAATGTGGCATGTGGAAGAGAAATTTTTTCTTTCTCTCCATCCTTTCTTGTGTTTTTTCCTGGAACACGGCTGATATCTGCCCACGGGAGAGACTTGATCCCTTGTGATGGGGCTGGGGAGTGTAGGGAGTGGCAGGAGGCTGTGGGGCATTACCATCCCTCAGCTTTGCCTTTGTGCGGCTTGGCAGAGCACTGCCTGCACTGGTCAACAGGGCACTGTCTTAACTACCTTCCTTTAGAGGTGTGGACACTGGGGGCACTTGAGTCTCTGGACAGTGCTAGCTCTAGAAATGGCTTGATTTGGCAAGAAGTGGGCTCTGTGGCACCAAGCACTGAGCCCAGTTCTTTGGGGGCCCTGCCCGACACTTGTTGGATGATTCACCTTGGACCACCCACCTGGTGAGCTGACTGGGCCGGCTCTAAGGGCACCGCTAGCAAATCCACCATCGCTTGAGTCTGTGCAGGACCGTAGGCATCGAAAATGGGCACCTTTGATCTATAAAGAGAGATGTTATTAGTCCTGTGTGATAAGACAGAACAAGGGGAGGCTTAAGGAGGATCAGGAAGTCATTCAAGGTCAAAATCATCAACCAGCAAGTGATGGCTCTGAGAACCCCAATTCCCATCACTGCCCGCAAGCCATTAGCCCTGTTCTGGGCAGCACTGTCTGCAGGTTGGGGCCAAGTAACTCTCAGTGCCCAGGGGAGTGGCAGGGGGTTAGTACTCTGCAGGTACAGATCCCACTGTCTTGCCAGGGGTCAGCTGCTGTCCCCTAGGTGTCTTGGCTCTGCTGTCTGCAGAGGACTCAGCCTGGCCATGAAGTGGGATTTACCAGCATTAGATGGGCCAGGGCAGGCTGGGGTGTGGCTATGGGGTGGAGGGTCTGTTCTGCACCAGACTCAGGGGAGAGGGCGCAGGATGCAGTGGGCCATGGGGATACTGTCCCTCCATCAACTCCCATGACCCAGCACAAGGTCTGTCTGTGAGGCAGCTGCTTGGGACCTCCTGGGAGTGGGGCAGTCTGGGGAGGTCTTTGTCCATCTCCGCTCCCTGGAACCCCTCATTGACCACAGAAGCAGCTTCTTAGAATTGCAGGAACGGTCTCCAGGTCACTCTGTGCGAGCCTCACATGGCCGCCAGAAGCTGAGAGCTGAGGGAAGTGAAAGTGACCAACCGTGGGGGTCCAAGCTGAGCAGGATGGGCCCCCTGACCAAAATGAGGCCATGCCAAGCCTTCCCAACAGCCCCGGAGTCCTTCCTATTTGGTCACAGGGCGCATGGGTCTCCCCCCCTCCTCTGAACTCCAGCTCCTTTTATGCCTCCACTTCCGTTTTCTGTCCCAGATGTTTGACTTCTGGGCCTTGACCATGTGGGCCCTCAGGGACAGCTCACATATCCCATTGGTTGTCTTCAGGGGCATCCTATACTATTTTTATCAGATACTGTCTCTTTCAAGAAGCCCATCCTGTCTCCTCTGCTGGGAATGATCCCTTTGTTCTCTTAATGCCCTGACCTCATTTCAGTAAAGGAACCTTCTCTCTCTCTCTCTCTCTCTCTCTCTCTCTCTCTCTCTCTCTCCCTCTCCCTATCTCTCTGTCTCACTATATCTCTATCTCTGTCTTTGTCTCTGTCTCTGTCTCTGTATCTCTGTCTCTGTCTGTCTCTCAGAAATGCACAGTCTGCACATCTATGAAGGGTGAATTTTATAAGCTTTGTTTATAGAAGATTCAAGAATGTTAGGTGAGCCAGGAGTAATTCCTGAGTGCAGAGCCAGGAGAAACCCCTGAGCATCGCTGGGTGTGACCCAAAAACGCAAAAAAAAAAAAAAAAAAAAAGAATGTTAGGTGATAATGACTGGAATCAGGAACCAGGAATTCCCCACACTAGAGAACAAGAGCCAGCCTGCTTCCTCTGAAGAATTCCCTCTGTTGACTCTAGGGATGATGCTCCTGGAATTGAGCAGTGCATAGCCTGTGCAACTATTCTTGACTGCCTTGCCTTTGTACCTGGGACGGGCCCAAGTGTGATAGCTGCTCTCAAAACAAGGGTAGGCTGAGCTGGGCACAGCCAAGACTCTGACGCTTCAGAGTTTTTTCTGCACTTCCTTCTGGAGCCTGTCTTCCCTTTCTTCAGTGCCCTGAATTTTCCATTGAATCTTTCATGGGCAGGGGCATTCACGGAGCTGGGGAGGACAGTCTCTGCCACGTCTCAGCTGTGATGAATCTCTGCTCCTAATGCGGAGACTGGAGGCAGGTGCATAGGGAAGGGTCAGTCCGCAGCCACTGAGGAAGCTTACACCTGTCCAGTGGAGTGAGCTCTGCACCGCAAGTATGCGCATGTGCATGTGTGTGTGCATATGTGTATGACTGTGTGCATGTGAATGTATGTGTGTGCATGTGAGTGCATGTGTGTGCATATGTGTGTGCATGTGTGTATGTGTTACTGTGTGTATGAGTATGTGCATGTGAGTGTATGTGTGTGCATGTTTGTGACTGTGTGCCTATGTTTGTGCATAAATATGTGTATATGTTTGTGTATGTGTGTCTTATGTGTTCATGTGTGTGACTGTGTGTGTGCATGTGTGAGTGTGCAAGTGAATGTGTGAGACTGTGTGAATGTGTGAGTGTGCATGTTAGTGTATGTGTGTGGCTGTATGTGTGTGTGTGTGTGTGCTTGTGAGTATCCTTGCACTTCTCTATGGGCCAAGGTTGACCAGTTCAACACTCAAGCGAAAGCCAGCTGACCTGGCCCTCTATGATCTGGAGCTGACTCCTGCCCCTCTGGGCATTCTCCATAAGATACTGTTGGCCATCACTTGGTGTGGGCACATAGCACCCTCCTAGGAACTTGGGGACACAGGCCAGAGCTTACCCCAGGGGCCGGCCTGGCCTCTAAGGTCCCTCTAGTTTTGTGGGACTGGGAGCCTATGAATCAGCCCCCTGAGTCTTGCTGGACTTTGGGCTCTTTCCCGGGCAGAGCAGGACATCTTCTAAAGATTCTTTGCCTTTCTCCTGAACTGCCTTTGTTCTGGGTTCACTGGCTAGTCAGTTGCTGAGTTTCTCCTATGTAGGGCTCACAAGAGCCCTCAGAAGGGAATGTCCCCACCCTTAAGAAAGAGCCATTGGTCCCTGGGGTGTGCGGCTGGCGGGCGGGCGCCTGGGGCTGTGGTAGAGCCCCAGGTCTCGGCAGAAGGTGGAACTACAACCCCCCAGAAGTCCGAGCAGAACCGGAACTAAACCGTCATTTTGAACTCACACCCTGACCTGTCTGCATATCAGGTAGAGACCCTGGGGTGTGTGGCTGGCCGGGGGGGCGCCTGGGGCTGTGGTAGAGCCCCAGGTCTCGGCAGAAGGTGGAACTACAACCCCCAGAAGTCCGAGCGGAACCGGAACTAAACCGTCATTTTGAACTCTCACCCTGGCCTGTCTGCATATCGGGTAGAGTCCCTGGGGTGTGCGGCTGGCCGAGCGGGCGGCCGCTTACGTGGCCGCTTATTAATACTAAAACTAGGAAATTCAACACCAAGGGAAGGTAATACCCTCAAGAAAAAAGAAACAGTACACTAGAGGAATCTATCCCTGAACACCGCAACACCATGGGAAAACAACGCAGATCCCCAGCTCGAAGAACAGATGAAGAAATTGACCATGAAGAATCAAAAAAGAATACAGATGTGCATGATCACTCTGACAATGAAATTAGAGAGGAAATTGGTAGGATGTTTAAGGAGCTCAACAAAAAAAATTGAGCAGATGTCCAATAAAATACAGGAGAACATAAACGAAGCAGTTGAAAGGGCAGTCAATAAACTACGGGAGGAAATGAGAGCAGAAATGATAACCATGCAAAGAGAAATATTATCGCTTAAAAACTCAGTAGATGAAATGAAAAAACATAATCGGGGCTCTCAACAGTAGGATGACAGCAGCGGAAGAGAGAATCAGTGAGACTGAAGATGAGCTGCAGAAAGCACTCAGAGAACTACATAAGATGGAAAAAGATCGGAAAATGGATCAGCAACGGAACAGAGAACAATGGGATGAAGCCAGGAGGAACAACATAAGAATCATCGGAGTCCCAGAGGGACAGGAAAGTAACCCCAAGGAAATTAAAACAGTTAAAAACATCCTGGCTGAAAAGTTCCCGAAGTTAAAAGGATGAAGGCATCCAGATCCAAGAAGCCCGACGCGTACCATCAAGAAGAGACCCCATGGACATTCCTCCAAAGACTAGAAATTGAGCTCCCCTTTGACCCAGCCATACCGCTCCTGGGAATATACCCTGGAAAGCCAAAACGCACAGCGGAAACACAATCCGCACTTTTATTTTCATAGCAGCACTGTTCACAATAGCCAAAACCTGGAAACAACCAGTATGCCCGAGAACTGATGACTGGATAAAGAAACTGTGGTACATCTACACAATGGAATACTATGCAGCTGTCAGAAAAAATGAAGTTATGAAATTTTGCTATAAATGGATGGATATGGAAAGAATCATGTTGAGTGAAATTAGTCAGAAGGAAAGGGAGAGACATAGAATGACTGCATTTATTTGCATGGCATAAATATACTAGGTGATCTTACCAAAAGTGGAAATTACCACAAGCGTGTGGGAGTCAGAGGTTGGTTTAGATAGAGAAAGGAACATGAGTGAATAAATGTCTAAAGTTCTGATGCTAACATAGAACTGGAGCAGTAAAGACAGACAAAAAATGCAAATGATGGCTTCTAAGTGTATGCGTGAGTGCAACCCACAATGTGTGGGAGAAGGAGGAGAGAGAGAGGGAGAGGAGAGGAGATAAAGAACCTGCCATTTAGGCGGGATGTGGGAGGGGGAGGGAATTGGGGACATGGGTGGTGGCTGAGGGGCACTGGTGGAGGGCGGGGTGCTGGAACACTGTGTGACCGAAACCCCCAAGCGTGAACAACGTTGTAATTGTATATCTCACGGTGGTATAATAAAATGTTAAAAAAAAAAGAAGAGACCCCAATAGAAAGACCCCAAGACACATCCTAGTCAAAGTAATGGATGCCATAGACAGAGACAGAATTCTTCAGGCAGCAAGATCAAAGAAGGAAATTGTATACAAAGGAGCATCCATTCGACTTTCAGCAGACTTCTCAGAAGACACCCTCCAAGCCCGAAGGCAGTGGTGGGATATAGTAAAAAACTTAATGAAATGAACCCCTCACCAAGAATTCTTTATCCAGCTAAATTCTCACTCAGATTTGAAGGACAGATATACAACTTCTTGGATAAACAACAGCTTAGGAACTTTGTAAAATCAAAACCAACCTTAAAAAGAAGGACTGAATGATCTACTATAAGACGAGACATAACCCAAAAGAACAACCAACCTATACAGAAAGATGGCACAAAATCCCATGACAATAATCTCTCTCAATGTCAATGGTCTAAATGCACCAGTTAAGAGACACAGAGTGGCACAATGGATCAAAAAATTGAATCCGACATTCTGCTGCCTGCAAGAAACACACCTGAACAATCGGAGCAAAGACAGGATCAAAATAAAAGGCTGGAAAACAATCCTTCACTCAAACAACCCATCCAAAAAGGCTGGGGTAGCCATACTGGTATCTGACAACATAGACTTCAGGCTGAAGAAGGTCAGAAGGGACAGTGAAGGTCACTTGTTAATAGTCAAGGGATGCATATATCAGGAAGAAATCACGCTATTAAACATATATGCACCCAACGAGGGGCCAGCAAAATACCTAAAACAACTACTAATAGACTTCATAGAAAACATTGACAGCAACACAATTGTAGTTGGAGACTTCAACACTGCTCTATCAACCCTGGATAGATCAACAAGATTGAAACTTACCAAGGAAATACTGGCCCTAAAAGAGGGAGATGGAAGAAAGAGGGCTGGTAGACATATACAGGACATTTCATCCCCAAAAAAGCTGAATACACTTTCTTCTCCAGTGCACATGGAACATACTCCAAAATAGATCACATGCTGAGCCATAAATCATACCTCCATAAAATCAAGAAGATAGAAATTGTGCCAACTATTTTTTCAGACCATGATGCACTGAAAATAGAAGTTAATTGTACACAAAAACGGAGACCAATACCAAGTACCTGGAAACTAAACAGCTCACTGCTGAACAACCAGCAAGTCATAAAAGAAATCAAAGAGGAAATCCAAAGATTCCTTGAAACAAATGAGACTGAAGACACGAATTACCAGAACTTGTGGGATACAGCAAAAGCAGTGTTAAGAGGCAAGTTCATAGCTCTTCAGGCATTCATCAGAAAAGAAGAAAAGGCCATCATAAACAGTCTGACTTCACAACTTAAGATCTTAGAGAGTGATCAACAAAAAGGAGCCCAACCCAAGCAGAAAGAAAGAAATAATAAAACTTAGAGCAGAAATCAATGAGATGGAATGTCAAAAAACAATCCAGAAGATCAACGAAACCAAAAGCTGGTTCTTTGAAAAAATAAACAAGATTGACAAACCACTTGCAAGACTTGTAAGAAAAGGAAAAGAGAGAACCCAAATAAATAGAATCAGAAATGAAAACGGGGGACATCACAACTGAAAACACAGAAATTCGAAAGATCATTAGAGATTACTATGAGAGCCTGTACGCCACGAAACAAGAGAACCTAGAAGAAATGGACAAATTCCTGAATTCCTATAGCTTCCCAAGTCTGCAACAAGAAGATTTGGAATACCTCAACAAACCTATCTCCATCGAGGAAATAGAATCGGTAATCAAAAGTCTCCCCCAAACACAAAAGCCCAGGTCCAGATGGATTCACCAGTGAATTCTACAAAACCTTTAAAGAGGACCTACTCTCAATTCTTTTTTAAGCTCTTCCGGCAAATTGAAGAAACAGAAATACTCCCAAATAGCTTTTTACGAGGCACATATCACCCTGATACCCAAAGCAGACAAAGATGTCACAAAAAAAAGGAAAACTACAGACCAATCTCCCTGATGAATACAGATGCTAAGATCTTCAACAAAATACTAGCAAATAGAATCCAAAGAGTCATCAAAAAGATTGTACACCATGACCAAGTGGGAATAATCCCGGGAATGCAAGGATGGTTCAACATCCGCAAGTCAATCAACATAATACATCATATCAACAAAAAAGAAAAATAAAAACCATATGATCATATCAATAGATGCAGAGAAGGCATTTGACAAGATTCAACACCCGTTCATGATGAAAGCTCTCCGTAAAATGGGGATTGAAGGAACCTTCCTCAAGATAATCCAGGCCATCTACTACAAGCCCACAGCGAGCATCATTCTCAATGGGGAAAAACTGAAAGCCTTCCCCTTAAGATCAGGGACAAGACAAGGCTGCCCGCTCTCACCACTTCTATTCAATATAGTACTGGAAGTACTTGCCATAGCAATCAGGGAAGAAAAAAGACATTAAGGGCATCCAGATCGGAAGGGAAGAAGCCAAGTTATCACTATTTGCAGATGACATGATATTATACCTGGAAAACCCAAAAGTCTCTACCAAGAGGCTCCTAGAAATAATACATTCTTATAGTAGAGTAGCAGGGTACAAAATCAATACCCAAAAAGTCAATGGCCTTCCTATATGCAAACAGTGAAAGAGAAGAAAGGGACCCTTAAAGAAACTATCCCATTCACAATTGCACCGCAGAAAATCAAATACCTAGGAATCAGTTTGACAAAGAATGTAAAGGATCTCTACAAAGAAAACTACAAAACGTTACTTCAGGAAATAAAAGACCTGAGGAAACGGAGACACATTCCCTGCTCATGGATCGGAAGGATTAACATTATCAAAATGGTAATACTCCCTAGAGCTTTATACAGATTCAATGTGGTCCCTATAAAGATACCCATAATGTTCTTCAAAGAAATTGAACAAACACTCCTGAAATTTGTATGGAATAATAAAACCCCACGAATAGCTAAAGCAATCCTTGGGAAAAAGAAGATGGGAGGTATCACTTTCCCCAACCTCAAGCTCTACTACAGAGCAGTTGTAATTAAGACATTGTGGTATTGGTATAGAGACAGACCCGTAGACCTATGGAATAGAACAGAATATCCTGAAACGCACTCACAAATATACAACCACTTAATCTTCGATAAAGGAGCAAAAAATATTAAGTGGAGCAAAGAAAGCATCTTCAACAAATGGTGCTGGGAAAACTGGGCAGCTACGTGTGAAAAATGAACTTAGACCTTCTTCTAACGCCATGCACAAAAGTCAGATCAAAATGGATTCTAGATCTCGATATCAGACATGAATCTATAAGGTACATCGAAGAAAACATAGGAGAAACGCTCTACGACATCGAAACGAAAAGTATCTTTAAAGACGACACACCACTGACCAAGCAAATGGAAGCAATGATAAACAAATGGGATTATATAAAATTGAAAAGCTTCTGCACCTCAAAAGAAACGGTGACCAAGATACAAAGACAATCCACAGAGTGGGAAAGGATATTCACCCAATACCCATCTGACAAGGGGTTAATATCCAGGATATATACCAGTGGAGTGCACTGGTAGCACTCCACAAGAAGAAAACAGCCAACCCCATCAAAAAATGGGGAGAAGAAATGAACAGAAGCTTTCCAAAAAGAAGAAATTCAAATGGCCAAAAGGCATATTTAAAAGTGCTCTTCATCTTTAATCATCAGGGAGATGCAAATCAAAACAACAATGAGGTACCATCTCACCCCACAGAGACTGGCACACATCCAAAACAGCAAGAACAACCGGTGCTGGCGTGGATGTGGGGAAAAAAGGGACTCTCATCCACTGCTGGTGGGAGTGCCGACTGGTCCAGCCCTTTTGGAAAACAATATGGGCATTCCTCCGAAAGCTAGATATTGAGCTCCCATTTGATCCAGCAATTGCACTCCTGGGAATATACCCTAGAGACCGAAAAACACAGCAGAAACACTATCTGTACTTCTTTATTCATCTCTGCGCTATTCACTATAGCTAGAATCTGGAAACAACCTAAATGCCCGAGAACAGAGGACTGTCTAAAGAAACTGTGGTTCATCTACACTATGGAATACTATGCGGCTGTCAGAAAGGATGAAATTATGAAATTTACCTGCAAATGGATGGACATGGAGTCTATCATGCTGAGTGAAATTAGTCAGAAGGAAAAGGACAGATATAGAATGACTGCATTCATTAATAGGATATAAATAGATAGCAGTGTTTTACTAAATATGGGAAATGGTAATGGCAGATTAAAACTCACCACTGAATATACACAAAGAGACTTAAGTGATAAACTCTAAATATCTGCAGGGCTAGCCACAATGTGTAAAATAAGAGGGAGAGAGATGCAGAGACAGAGAGAGAGATAGAGAGAGAAAGAGAGGAAACTGGGGTACCTGCTATTAAGGCGGCCTGGGGGGGGGGAGGGGAGGGGGTACATTGGTGGTGGAAATGGGGCACTGGTGGAGGGATGGGTGCTGGAATACTGTATTACCAAGAACCAATTATGAACACCTTTGTAATTGTATGTTTCACGGTGGTATAATAAAAAAATTAAAAAAAAATAAAATAAGAGGGAGAGAGATGCAGAGACAGAGAGAGAGACAGAGAGAGAAAGAGAGGAAACTGGGGTACCTGCTATAAAGGCAGCCTGGGGGTGGGCGGGAGGGGGGGGGGTACATTGGTGGCGGAAATGGGGCACTGGTGGAGGGATGGGTGCTGGTATATTGTATTACCAAGAACCAATTATGATCACCTTTGTAATTGTGTGTTTCATGGTGGTATTATAATAATAAATTAAAAAAAAGGAAAAAAAAAAGGAAAGAGCCAATTGTCAGGACATAGAGTGTAAATTTATTTCATCAGAAGTGGGGCTAGTTTCCATTTTGGTGGGGCTCAGTCACACCCCATTAATACCCACAAAGGATGCTGAGTTGCTTGTCTGTGCAGGGTCCTGACTCTCAGAGAAGAAGGGAGGAGATGAGACTGAGCTCTCCCCCCCCACCTCGCTGTCTGAGTGGAGGGAAGTGCTCAGGGGCACAGGCCCATGGGATGCTGAGAGAACTGAGAGTTCCCTCCAGGACTTGGCTCTCTGAAGGTCTGATGGTCATCAGTCTCCCACGGCTCTGTGCCTTCTCCATTCTACTAACTGGGGGACACAAAGGTGCCTGAGGGTGGGAACTGGTCATGCCAACATCCAGCCTCCAGCAGGGAGCACTGTTAGCACCAAAATAGAGGGTCTATGGTTGGAGGGAAGGGAAGGGACAGGTTGACATTTTGTTAAGGACTGGGGTGTCCACTTTTCCCCAGGGACTCTTCTGCAGTCCGAGAGCTGACCAGCTTAAATCAGATTCTTCAGTCGCACTGCTTGTAAAAAGATCCCTCACACCCCACACACTGGCCCCTAGTTGAAGATACCCCCACAATTGAGTGACCCCTGAGACTCTTCCATCTGCTAAGCTCATTTTGTACATGCCCAAGACAGAGTGGCCAACGAGCAGTTGCAGTTAAGCGCAGGCAACCCAGGGCATCTCCTAGCAATCTTCTGTGTGCAGATTGGTGGTGAGAGGTGCCCACCTTGTCTCTAAGTCCCCTTGTCCAGAGCTGATCATTGCATGCAGGTTCATGTTGGCCAGTGTAGGCCATGCAGGACATCTGGCTGGGGAACTGTTTCAGAGAAGTTGCATGGAGGGTGGTGGGCGTGGGGGGTGGGGGCTAATGAGGTTCTCCCCTCCTGTCCTGCTGCTCCCATTACCAAGGTGCTCCCGATAGAGATGTGCCTGGCTTACAGAGGACGTCTCTCCCTCACTGGTGTGCCCAGAGAAAGAGATTATGCTGATGCGGCTGTTGCTGACATAAGGTCTTGGGGCGCTGGGTGCCAGGACTCAGGACAGGTGAGGATGGAGCATCTTCCTGGGTGGGGTAGCCTGAGGACCCCAGTGACTGGCACTAGAGCAGCATGGCTGTGACACACAGTGGGGCCCAGTGCCTGAGCAGGTCTGGGGTGATTCAGGGGCCATCATTCCATTCTCTGCAGTCACATGGTGAGTCCCATCCTTAGTGTAGCCTAGCAGGGGTTCAGAGCTCCAGGATCTAAGATGTTGGGTGCTAAGGGAAGCTCTGAGAACTTCTGGCTGCACCCAAGATGGGGTGCCAGGAATAAACGGGCCTGCAAAGGTGGGCAAGGCCACCTGCTCCATTTATAGCACAACTGGGGCAAGAGATTGCTCCCTGAGAAGGGCCACAGCAGGGCTATGGTAGAAACCAAACCTGGTCTCCTGACTGTTCTCTCCACATGGCCCTGGCTTTATCCCTCTACCATGAGCTTTGCTGTGGTGGCTATTGCTTTTCTCCTCCACCCATGTACTAACACTTTACTTTCTCCCTCAGGTTTTTGGATTTGTATTATTCCTCACTGCCTGCTTCACACCCAACCATGAATCTGTATTAATGTGATTCCTCCCACTCTTCTGTCTACCCACCCATCATCCTTTCACCCATCCACCCATCATTCTACCATCCATCTAGCCACCACCCACCAGCCATCCATTCATCATCCATTCATCATCCATCCATCCATTCAACGTCCACCCACGCATCCACCCACCCACCCACCCACCCACCCATCCATCCATCCATCCATCCATCCATCTATTCATCCATCTATCCATCCATCCAACCTCCATCCATCCCCCATCCTCCACTCAGCCATCATATTATTATCCAAGTGCCACAGTGTGTTACCATCAAATCCCACATTCCACGCTCTGGGGGCCACAGGGCAGCACTTGGATAGGGATGGGAAGAAGCCCAGCTGGCTTCCAGTCACAAGCATCACTGCCATGTGAGGGGGCCCAGGGGGCTCATTATGGCTCTGCTTTGCACCCCTGCTCCAGACTCAGAGAGCAGTTTCTTCCAGCGGGGCCATCAAATATTCAGAGCAGAGGATGGGGGGGCTGTGGGGCAGTGGCAGGGCGAGCAGACTCTCTGGACCCTCATCAGTGCAGAGGAACCCTGAGTCTATGAGCTGCCGGCAGAACCCCTCTGGTTCTGCAGGTTTTCCCTCTTCTGACTTTCCTCTTTCACCAGAGCCGCTCCCCCATCTGTTGCTTTTCTCTCCTTTCACTCATTCAGAAACTTCCCCCCAAGGCCTCCTCACCTGGTCTGGGCCTCCCGGCTACCTGCCTGACTAGTCAAGCGCTTCACAAGAACTGCTGCCTGTTCTTTAGTGAAAATATTTGATGCGAAAACCACCTAAGAGATGCCCTGCTTCAGCCTTGCCCACAAGGTCCAGATAAGGAGATGTCCTCTAACTGTGCCATCAACCCGCTGCATCCTACTGAGGATCAGACAGGAATCAGGCCTACGCCACATGGAGCGCTGATGGGGTGAGCCACATGGACGGCTGATGGTGTGAGCCACATGGAGGGCTGATGGTGTGAGCCACATGGAGGGCTGATGGGGTGAGCCACATGGAGGGCTGATGGTGTGAGCCACGTGGAGGGCTGATGGCCTGAGCCACATGGAGGGCTGATGGTGTGAGCCACGTGGAGGGCTGATGGCCTGAGCTGGGCCTAGAACCCACCTCCGTTGGCCTCGCTGTTCCGCACAAGCTGAGTCACCTTGTGGTCACGATCACTTCTGAGAGGCCTGCCCTGGATATGCAGATAACCTGAACCTTTCTTTCATCTGGGGCCATAGGCCAGTCCTGGGACTTGGTCTAGACTTGCTGGAGGCCAGGTGAGGCCAAGGGAGGACCCAGCAGCAGCACAGCCCTCAGAGTAGAATTTGATGATGGGATCTTGTGACCCGAGGGGAGAAGAACTGCGGGTGCCTTTAGCAAACCCCAGTGGGGATTAGGGGGAACATGCATGGACAGCTCAGCCCTTTTAATAGAAAGGCCTGTTATCTATTGATCCATAAGGTCAATCCCTTATGGATCCGAATACTCTCCTAGGCATGGTCATGCCAAGTTCATCCTCTCCATGAGCAGTGAGGTCATCTCACCGCCTCCATTTTTCCTGAAAAGAAAACCAAGACTCAGACTCAGAAAGGTGAAGCAGCTTACTTGCAGTCACAGCTGGCGTGGGATTGGAAGGTGATGGTGGTGGAGGGACAGGAGCATGCTGGGATTGGAAAGTAGAGCTGAAGCCAGCACCAACCCCACTCACCTATTTCAAAGGGGTGCTGGTGTGTGGGAGCCAGAACTCTTGAAGGGCAAGCGATGCAACAGCGTCTTCTCACAACCCCAGGCCCTGCCCTGACACAGCCTCCTTGTACTGACTCCAGTTGGCTACCAGGGAAAGTGGTGGATTTCTAGGCAAGGAGGGAGCTGCAGTGCCCTCTCCTGGACACAGTGCCCACCCCAGAATCATGCTGTCTCAGACCAAGAACTGTTGTCTGCAAGTTTCTGGACCCAGCTGCTTGCTCGGCCTCAGAAGTTGTGTCTGCGTAGCACGGTGTGAAGCTTCTGTTCTCTGATGCGCATTGCCCAGACATCTGTGCCACCAGGATCTCAAGGACACTCAAGGCAGGCCACTGGGCCTGGGTTGCATTCCAGGGTCTATGCGAAGGCTCCCAGGTCTGTGCCTTTGGATCCAGGCTGGCACTGCCCCATCTCTGGAAATACTCGCTCTGTACATTTGCCATCTCAAATCCTGGGTGCTGCTGGGACAGGGATGTTTCCTTGTTGTTCCATTGCAAAACAAAGAAAGAAACAAGAAAAATCTTGTTATTTATCATGCCTGCCCCCACTTCTTTGGCAGGCTGGAGACCAGGGCCAACAGGGATACCTGCTTTTCAGGCCCCTTGTACCCACCCAACAGAGCAGCCCACGTTTTGTTCCTGGCTGGTTCATTAAATCCAGCAACTTGGAAGTGGGAGAGTGAATTTCCTCATTTCATAAAAAATTAAGCTAATGTGCAGAGGCAGCCAGGGGCCTGCCTCATTATTTTCGCTCTCCTGCTCTGAAATATTGAATTCTCTCTCTTCTTGGTATAAGAACAGCACTGAGAGAAGCAGAAGCTGGTTGTGGGGGACGGTACCTTCTGCTGGGGGACCCATGTGAGTAGCCAGCGGGGGCTAACAGACAGGCTCTACCTAGGATTAATTGCAGTTCACATACTCAGCAGCCCATGAGCCTCACATTCTTCCCTCAATTCTGCAGGTGCGGAAAGAAAAGTTCAGAGAGGTGAACTAATTTACCTAAAGTCACACAGCCTGAGGCTGGTGGAGCTGGGCCTTCAACACGAGTCGGTGGGCCATGAAGGCTGGGCTGTGAGTTCCAGGTGTGTGGCTTCCTACACAGTCTCTGACACCCTTTGAGGCACAGACCTGGGTTTGGGCGGTGTTGGGTCCTGGTGCATTAGCCTGGAGACTCAGACATTTCGCTCTAGGTGGGGCTGGAACAGAGCTCTTTTAAGTAGAAGTAGAAACCCAGACTCCAGCCAATCAGAATGGAATCTCCAACCCAGAATGGAATCTCTTACTTTGGGTTTGGGGGAAGAAATTGGGGTTTTGGAGTTATACTGGTGGGGCCAGAAGGGAGCAGGGGATGGATTGGAGAAAAGAAAAATTCACATGTCCAGCTCGAGAAACATTGGGGAAGAGAGCTAAGGGAAGATAAAGGAAGACACTTGCCTTGCATGCAGGTGGTCCTAGTTCAGTTCCTAACAATGAATATGATTCCCTGCCAGGAGTGATCCCTCAGCACACTGTTAATCTGGTCTTGAGATCAGCGTCTCTCCTGGGCAGGCTCTGATGTGCTGTGGTGTCCAGACAGTGAAAATGGCGGCTATTGTGATGAGTGAGTCTCATCTGGCAGCTTCTGAGGCCCCACAGAGGTGATGGGCCCACTCCCAAAACCCATCTTTCCTCTTGGGAGACTCATGGTCAGCTGAACTAGGGGAGAGCCAGTTGGCAGCTCTCCCCATTGTGTCTGAGTCTGATCCCTAAGCACAGAGCCAGGAGTAAACCCTGAGCACTGCCAGGGCCCCAAGGCCCCGCCCACAAATTACACCTGGTGGTGAAGGGTGTAGGGCTCAAAGTGGTGGATCACAGGCCTGGCTTGTTCAAGACCTCCAGTTTGATCCCTCCACCACAGCCCCTACCCTCAATACCACCAGGTATTGCTTTGGTGACCCTTCAAGCAGCACCAGACCTCAAGTAAATACCTCGAGTAAATACCTCATCTCTTAATCATTCCTGGTAATGGCTCCCAGGAATAGAATGAAAAGGTAGGTGAAAGATAGGAGCAGCCCCTGGTGCAGTGACAGGTGTGTGGCACCCCGAGCGGGACAGGCCCATCCTCATCCTGCTCCCACACAGCCCAACTCTAGCTCCCAGGACACCCTCCTACAGTCCCTCAGGGCTGGGCCTAAGTCGGTCACAGACACTTGCTTATTCAGCATAGACATGGGCTTCGTTCTTTTACCCTCCATGGTGTGATGAGGATAATGCATGGAACGAGCTATCCCTGTGCCAATCCAGGGACTACTCAGCCGATGGGGCTCTGTAGGTGATCACATAGGAAGGACAGAGATGAAATCCACTAGTAGGGATCAGGAAAGTGATGCCAGTGCAGTTTCTTTTTCTATTTTTTGACTCTTTTGGGTTACACCTTGCAATGCTCAGGGGTTACTCCTGGCTCTGCACTCAGGAATTACTCTGGGCAGTGCTTGGGGACCATATGGGATGTCAGGGATCGAACCCAGGTCAACTGCATGCAAGCCCTATCTGTTATTCTATGGCTCTGACCAACCAGTGCAGTTTCAAAAGATGACAATGAGTCTTGTGGGGGGGAAACGGGTGGGGCTTGGTCCACCCAAGAGACAAGGACAGAAGCAAGTGACAGTCTATTGACTTCAAGGATGTGATCAGAGCAACCAAATAACGTCGAAGTAGTTGGCGGTGTGAAAGAGAGGAAAGAAGGGGAGTACAAAGCAACCAAGTCATGGGGGAGGACGCTACAGCCACCCTGCGTCCTGAAGAAGCCATGTGGCCTCCTGCTGCAGCTCAAATGGGCTGAGCCAAAACAGACACTGCTAATCGCTCTCAGAGTGCTTCCTCCAGTGACTTGGCCACCAGGCTTGATTACCTACACAACCACAACCCAAGACTGGCATTGACCTGCAAGCTGGTATCTTTGCTACTCCGAGAGAGGACTAAATGCCCGTTTTCCCAGGGGTCACACTCACATCTCCACCACCAGCTTAGCAAGCCCTTCCTGTCTTTGCCACACTGTGGTTTGGGTTACAGTTGGCTGCAAACCATAGACTTTTCCCGCCCATGGGCCTGCCTTGTCTGCGTCTGAGTCTTAACTACAGGTCTCAGAAGCAGCTGGAGCAGCTGCCATTAGGGGCTTGGCAGTCTGGGCTGTTCCATCTCTCCCATCCCACACTGCGGTCAGCCTTTCACTGCCAGACAGGCGGGTCTCTTGGCCAGTAGCAGTAGTTCAGAGCCACCGCATAGATCCATTTCCAGTTGGAGCAGGTTGCCCAGTGCAGTAAATGAGGGGTGTGGGCAGGCGGGGCTTCCTCTGAGGGGGACCACTGCAGTGTGGGCTGGGCACAGAGCCTACGGCCACGTGGCAAAGGCTTATGCCCTGTTAAGCAAAGTGGAGATTCAGGGAGGCAGCAGTAAAAGCCATGAATCTGGTTTTCAGGGGGCCTGTGATCAGATTTCGCCTCTACCCCTTACCGGCTTGGCCAGTTCTTTTTTCATACTTCAGTTTTCTCACCTATCAAGTGGGCATGGTGATAGTGATAGTGGCTTTGTTGCAAGCAGGTAGTGAATGATTGCCAGCAGAGGTCCTGCACTTAACAGTCACAGAAGAAAGGGAATGGAGGGGAGGGGAAAGGAGGGGGAAGGATGGGAAGGAAAGTCAGAAAGATGGAAGGGAGGAGGAAGGGAAGAAGGAAGAGAGAAAGGAAGAAAGGGAGAGAGAAGAGAGGAGAGAAGGAAGGATGGAAGGAAGGATAAAAAAGAAGGGAAGGAAGGAGGGGAGAGGAGGAAAGGAGGAGAGGAAGGAAGAGAGGAAGGAAGGAACCAGGGAATGAGAGAATGAAGGAAACAATCATGAAAGGACAGTCCACAGGGTCCCAAGGGCCGCTGTGACTCTGACCCTCCCTCTGCAGGGCTATGGAGCCACACAGGCGGACAGTGGACTCTCTGTGCTCCTCAGTGGTCAGGGCCCTGCTGCCTCTCCTGCCCCACTACCCTAGCCTGAGCCCTATTTTTTCTCTCCTTCCCCAGACAATGCTCCCTGCACCCCATAGACTCAGACTTCCTTTGATTCCCTCCAGGCTGTTCCCTCCAGCCTGGTGAGACAGGAGGCGACTCTTCCCTAAACCCAGACTCGGTGGGTCTCCCCACAACAACCGTGACACTAGGCTGCTCATTTTGTATCTTCTGAGCTGGGTTGCAGCTTTTCCAAGCCAGTGTTTCTGCCTTCAAAATAGAAGCAAAGATCTCAACTCTCTGGCCTTGTTTGCTGTGTGTCTGCAAATGCTGCATCACACCAACATTTGACTCTGGGGCTCGGCATTGGGTGGCCCCGTCTCCACCGAAGGACACAGATTTGAGGCCATGTTCCCCCCACCCCCTAACCTCCTCCCAGCTTTCTGGGTGTAAGCAGATTAAGGGTGCCATTCTCTACTTGCTTACTGAGTCTGAATAGTTGCTCACAGGCAGGATGACTAACTACCATTGCCCCAACCACCAGGGAGGAGGGGAGTGCTGAGGTTCAGACACCCAGCTCTAATGTGAGATGAGCTGCTGGCTCTGTGTGCTGGGGGGTCAGGAAGGGCTGCCCCTGCCCACCACCTCCACTGTGTGTATGTTGGTGGGGGGTGTTTGTGGCCAGTGTCAGGGAGGGCTGTCCTCACCCACCACCTCCCTACCTAACACCGTTCTTAGCACCTAAGTCCCCCCTAGTGTTTGAGCTGCTGCTCTTCTCTGCGCTGGGAGTACCCAGGTCACACTCCCGCTTGCCCCTTGTCTCAGTGTCGGGTAAGGCCTTCTCCTAACTGCTGCTCTGCAGACAGAGTCCACTGACCCCATAGACCAGGAGTGAGGAGAAAAGGAGAATTTCTGCTAAACACTCAGGCATGTATGTCGCTCACTATCTCTCCTTCAAGGGGACTGCTGGGCCATGTGACCAGGTGTCCCCTACCTCCAAGACAACAGGGAGGGGCCATCCTGACTCAATGCCTGGCCCTGAGTATAGCAGCCAGTAATCTCACCCTCATTCTCCTGCCCAGGCCATGAGCCCCTGCTCTTGGTGTCTCTACTCCTTCACTGCGCACAGACGGGTCAACAGGGGCAGCCAGGCTGGGGTATCAGGTGCTTCTGTGCTCACTGAAGGCTTGATCCCAACAATGCCCTGGGGACACAGTGGTCAGGTATCCTCGCTGGTGCTGTTATCATCAGCTTTATCGAGGATCCTGTTTGAGCAGCTGTCTTCACCCCCTGAAGGCAAGCCTTGCCCTCTTGGGACACCCAGGGGTCCTCCCATTTGGGCCTGACCCTAGAGAACAAAAAGTGAGGCAACTCAGGTGGTGACACTAGGGGGCACCTGTCATGAGTGTCTGTCACTCTCCCTTGTGTCCTTGACTACCGCCTTCTGTGTCCTGGCAGTGACCTCAGCTTCCTTCTCCTGTGTCCTAGCGATGACCTCAGCTTCCCGCTCCTGTTCCTGCAGCAGATACGCTGTATCCTGTCCTTTATGCTGACAACGGTTCCGTGTCCCACTCACTGTCACCATCACTGCCCCTACCCTGTCCTACAGATTTGGAGATGACTCTGGAAACTCCATCACCCCAACCCCACCCTTGCGGACAGCGGAAGACCAGATAGGTTGTCCAGTTGGTTCATGCCACACGGCCGATTGCAGGCAATACTGGGATTCGATCTCATGTCTTGGTGCCCTCTGGGAGCTCTTCCCAGCACTGTGCTGCCCTGTCTCGCACCTAGAAGCACCGTCACCGGGTCAGAGAACAGCACTGATGAGTCTCTGCCCTGTGCTGGCCAGCTGTGGGCCATCATGCATTTGTGTCCCTCTGATGTGAATGGCAGAGACAAAGCTGTGTGTACCATTTTACTTTATTATATTTACTCAAGTTGTGTTTAGGGGCACACAGTGCTCAGGGCATACTCCTGACTCTGCTCAGGGATCACTCCTTGCAGGGTTCTAAAGGTCTCTTCACGGGGCTGGGGATCGGACCTGGGTGAGCCGTGTGCAAGTGAGCCCCCCCCCCCCGCTGTTCCATGTCCCTGCTCTAAAGCTTCCCATTTTACAGATGTGGAAAGAGGCAAGGTGGAGCTCTGAGATGAGTCAGAGTCAGGAGACAGTGAAGCTGAGCCCTGCCCTGTGGACAGGGACAGGCCCTGCCCTCCCCGCCTCACACAGTCCAGGAGGGCTCAGCAGAGGTGGACTTTCCTGCTGGGGGTTTCCCATGGCCTGAGTGACAGCTGGTACATCAGTGGTAGGAGTTCAGGGCTCGGCAGTGCTGGGACGGGAAGAGTGCAGGCCTGTGGGGCAGCCAAGACCAGGAGGAAGCAGCTTCCCGGGTATTCGCTGGCAGTGCCAGGAATGGGAGGAAGTGGTTTGTGGAGATCTGTGGGGTTGAGACCGCCAGAGCGTGCACCGTGGCCAGGCCTGGCGCGCTTCCCCCTTGGAGAGCTGACTCATGTGGACAAAGACAGATTCCCGTCCTCCCAAGGGGCCAGTTAGAGCCATGACAGGCCCTGACAGGCAGATGGGGCCCAGCGGGCAGTGGGTTCTCCCCAGAGGGAGGGTGAGTCTCTGCAGGAGGGGCTGGGTTACTGTGGGTATGCTGAGAGGGACCAGTCAGCAGGGAGAAGCCCCCAGCCCCTATCCAGTTCCTGCTGGGTGTTGACTTACCACCCAGCAAAGGTTTTCCCTTTCTTGAGGCCTCACTTTTGCTCTCTCCCCAATGAGGTTTCCCCTGGATCTGAGAACACAGTGAGGCACCCCTGCTCCCGCCTCAAATCACAGAAGCCTACAAACCATGGGTGGACAGGAAACTCTGCCCACCCACTGGGAACAGCAACTACCAACAACAGTACCCACTGCGTGATGGTGACTTCTAACACCCCTGCCAGCTACCCTGGAGGGTCCATTTCACAGGAAGAGAGCCAGCACTCTGGACACCAGTAGGTGCAACTGAGAATCCTCACCCTGTGAGCCAGTCTCCTGCCCTGACTTCCTTCCTGCTCTGAGCCCCTCTGCTGGCCCTAGGGGTGGGGACGGACATGCGTTCTGCCCTCTGGCCCCACAACATGGGCTCTTTCCTGCCTGGCTCAGGGTCCTCTGCGCCTTCTGTTGAGCCTGGACGAAGAGAGTCCTGGGATTCCAGGTGGTGGTTCAACTCCCACAGAGAGAACAGAGATTTAGCACTTGGTCCCCCTCAGTGACCGGCTGTGGTGAGGTGGAGATCAGGACTTGATTCTCCAGTGCTTGTCAAGGCCAGCCTTGGAGGAGGAGGAATCACTGGTTCAAGGCAGGAATCCCAGGGCAGGCCATTGGGGTATTGTGAGGCAACACCAGGAGATGGGCAATCCAGGAGATGGGCAGGTCCTCTTTATTGAGATGTAACTCAGAAGCGGAAGTTCTGGACCGAGCAGGTGATCAGGCCAGGTCAGGGCTGCCACTAATGAGCACATGGATCCTCCGGCACACAGTTACTGACCCTGTGTTTTAGCTACGGTGGAATTCATGGCAACTGCCTTGCTGCTCTCAGTGGGATGGTTGGGCTACACTCACTGTGCTCAGGGCTTACTCCCAGCTCTGTGCCCAGGGCCTGCATCCTGGTTGGACGATGGACTGAACTGTGGGTGGCCACACACAAGGCAAAGTCTTGGCCACTGTGCTGTGCCCTGCCCTCCCCTCACAGCATCCAGGTACACAGGCCAGTGTGTTTCCAGAGTTATATGTGATGGGGACATCTTGGAACTGACCTAATGGCTACTCCTTGGCTGCCTGTCAATCGCCAGGCCCGTCTGTCTTGGTGGATGCCACAGAAACCTGGGGTGAGCAGACCTACACTAACAGTGCTCTGGAGGTCGCCAGGCCTACACTAGCAGTGCTCCCTGGCCCTGCACTGCATTTTCTTTCCTGATGTGATATTCCAGCAGGAGTGCATGTACACAGTAGGTGCTCTAGACTGCAGGCAGAGCAAGGGGCAGGTGTATGTATTCAGTAGGTGCTCTAGGGTGCGGGCAGAGCACAGGACAGGAGTATGTATACAGTAGGTGCTCTCGGCTGCAGTGTCAGAGGCTGGACACTGGGTCTGCTTACCATTGGCTTCCTGATGTCACACCTATAGTCAAGAAACCAAAAGATGAACTTGGTTAAAAAAAAATAAGACTAGGGAGGGCACTTGCCTTGCATACAGATGACTTCCAGCACCCCAGATGGTCCCCTGAGCCCACTAGGGTGAGTGATATCTGAGTACAGAACCAGGAGTAAGCCCTGAGCACTGCTGGAGGTGGCTCAAACCACCAATGAATTAAAAAAGAAAAGAAAAAGAAAAAATAAGAGGAGGGAGGGAGGGATGGATGGAGGAAGGGAGAAAAGGAAGGAAGGAAGGAAGGAAGGAAGGAAGGAAGGAAGGAAGGAAGGAAGGAAGGAAGGAAGGAAGGAAGGAAGGAAGGAAGGAAGGAAGGAAGGAAGGAAGGAAGGAAGGAAGGAAGGAAGGAAGAAAGGAAGGAAGGAAGGGAGGAAGGGAGGAAGGGAGGAAGGAAAGAAGGAAGGGAGGGAGGGAGGGAGGGGAGGGAGGAGGAAGGAAGGAAGGAAGGAAGGAAGGAAGGAAGGAAGGAAGGAAGGAAGGAAGGAAGGAAGGAAAGAAGGAAGGAAGGAAGGAAGGAAGGAGGTCCAGTATTTTCTTCCCTGCTGGGAGTGTGGGATCTGCTGACTCGTGGCCACAGCCTTGCCCAGTCTGTGCCCTCCTGCTGTACCAGGTCTAGTGATTATATCCTATTGTCCTGGTCACCTGGAGCTGAGCCAGGCTGGGCTTCTGCCCATAGCTGAGTCCTTACCCACACATGACATCGCACTAAATGAAAAGTCACATGAATTAAGAGGAAATGAAGTCACAGGCGGGAACACAAACCCAGATGCCCCACAGATGCCTCCTTCCATGCACAGTCCCTTGACCTCAGGCCTGCTGGGCTGCCCCATGGGCAATTCAAGGTCATGGTCACTAGGGGTCAGGCTTGCACACAGGTGGCCAGAAGCAGCATCTGTTCCGCAGGGGGCCTCTGGTTCTGGGGTCAGAGAGGCCTGTGAGTCGGGTTCCGGCTCTTGCTTGGATCCCACAGATGAGACCTGGAAGAGAAACTGTTCTCCTTCCCTAGTTAGTTCTGCCTGGTCCTCCTGGAGGGCTCCTGAGTCTGAACCCCACCAGGAACCCTGGGAAGGAAGTTGGCTGGGGTCGGGGATGAACCCTAAATGGTGTTGGGAGGCAGCGTGACTGCCCTTGTGGAGTCTTTGCGGAGAAGCGGTGGTACATCTCCCCGTGTGCATATGGGGAGGGCGTTAAGATCTGAGGGGCTGAGTGCATGGAACTATGGGTTCAGGCTCACGTCCCAGGGTACAAAGTGACTTGTGTGGAAGAGACAGATACATAGACACACAGGAGAGGACCCCCCAGTCTGGGCACTACCCGTGACGTGGGGCGGGAGGCCCAGGCACTTCTGTACATGATGGGGGGGGGTGTCTTTGCCGGCTTTGGGAAGGGAGCACCAAGTCCGACTAGATGAGGGGTCCCATCACCCAGAGAGGGGAAGCCTTAGCTTGGTGGTCAGAGCCAGGAGGCCAGTGGAGGGCTGGGGAGCAGGGACGTGTGGGTCCCGGGATTTGACACTTGGCTCAGTTCTCAGCACTCTAACTATGGGGCCATCTTCTTCCAGAGTGGACGGGGTGGGGCTTCTGCGGCAGCACCTGAACCCCGAGGTGGCCCGATAAGAGAAAGATCCAAGCCCGAAAAGGCTTTTCCTATTCATGGTTGCCCAGCTCCTACAGGACCCTGGCCCCCGTCTGAGCTGGGAGAAAGCAGGAACCCCCTGGGCAATACGAGAGCTGAATCTGCCTGGCCATTGTCTGCACCTCAGCCCCAGCCACACCACCACTGTGTGAAAGCAGGTGATGACTCGGCCTGGGCTCCTTTCTCAGGTCCAGTTCTGGCTGGCCAAGAGCCCCCCCAGCTGTTGCCTCCCCTCTGGGTGGGGGAACGTGTCCCAGTGAGATGAATCTTGCTTCACCCCTTGCCGGGCAGCTTTGGTTTCCTCATCCTGCACATGATGCCTCACCCACTCCTGCATCAGGTTTTCCACAGACCCCATGAATCCCATGGACAAGGCACTGTGGTCTGCTGCCCTGGGCTCTGCTCAGCAGTTGGCTGGGCCTTGTGGCATGGGGCCAGGCTGGGCCTTGCATTTGCGGGATTCTAACAAAAGAGGAAGCAGCAGTTGGGGCTGCAGAGCTGAGAGAGGACTGAACTGTGGCAGGGACTGGGGGCTGGAGCCAGGGACTGTGGTCGCCACCACACTGGGAAACCATAGGCTGACTCACCCCCGCCACCAGTGAATAGAACTGGCTGATTCACCCTCCAGGACAACCAGGCGCTGAGCTGGCCTCTTCCTCTTTCTGGCTCTTGAGCTCTGTGGCTTGCCTCCCCTGCTGCCAACCCGTGTGGCCACAAGCTGAGGGCATTTCAGCCCCAAGTCCTTTTCTCCCTCTCTGCCTCATAGGCCCAGCCATAGAACAACCCCTGGCAGAGAAATGGTCCTGGGAGAGACAGGAAGAGACCGCCACGAGCCTCAGTCGCCTGCTCCCCAGAGGCAGCAACGGACCTTGTCCCCCTCTGAGGCAGCCACGAGTTATTCCATTTTCCAGATGGAGCAAATAAGGCCTCCAAAGAAACTTGGCAGGTTCCTGTCTTCAGGTCGCTCCATGGCCGCCACCCCACCCAGCCCCGGCTCAGGTTTGTGACTCATGGGTCACATGCTCAGGCCCCTTGAGCATCAGCATGTTGTGTGTGGGTGGCGTAGCCTTGTCACCTCTTCTGGCAGCCTGAGAGGTGGGAGGTGGTCCAGCGACTGAAACAGGAAGCAGTGGGTCTCAACCTCCCCAATCAATGCAGGAGTGTGAAGTGCCATCACATATGGAGGGGGTCCTCACAAACTCGGGCACTTGGAGGTGGATGATGCTGCCTGGACCCATCCTACGCTGGAGGCATGAGAGCCTGTGAGGCCAGAGACTCAGGGCTGCTGGTTCCTAAAGGACCTGTCTTGGACCCTAGGCCCACCTGCAAGCCTGGCTGCTGGGAGGGAAATGGGCCTGGGGGAGGGAGAGCTACCCCGAGCTGGTAGCTCTCCCTCCCCAGGTTCCCGGCCAGCCTGAGTCTCCGTTAGGGCAGAGTCCAGAAGCAGAGTCTGTTTCTCTCCCTTGTCCCCGCTGAGTGCTCTGGAGCCGGGACAGTGCCCGAGCCATGGCTACAGAGGATGCGACTCCTCTCCTTCTACTGACCACCCTGGGACCACCAGCCACACCGTCCTTGAGGACCCCATTTCCTCCAGGGTTTTTTTTACCTGTGTCTGCTCTGCCCCTAGCCCTCTCCTCTCTCTCTCTCTCACTCACACTCTGCAGGACAGAGAATAAGTGCCCATGTCTCGGGTCTCCTCCTGCATTGCCATTTGCATCCCTTCTGTCTTCTTTTCTTTTGTTAGGGCCCCCACAACTTTAAGGGGAGAGTGAGCCCTTGCAGAGGTAGGCGAGGAAGCAGTTCAACAAGAAAAGGCATAGCTTGGCTTTCAAAACCCCTCAGTCTGTTGGGGGTCAGTCCTCAGTCTGTCCTCAGTCTGTTGTCTGGGAACAGAGGCGAGGCCCATGCCTGTGCGCTGGAGCACAGGGCAGCATCTCACTGGGAGGATGGGCTGGTGCTAGAGTAGGGAGTGGGATGGGGTGGATGGAAGGGCACAAACCAGGTCATCGTGAGGACATGTCCCCTGAGGAACAGCGTGGAGAGCAGCTCCCTGCACATAGCCCTGGTAGCCCCTGTCCAGACCAACCCTGCTGTGTCTCCTGCTCTGTCCCAGTGCCACAGGTTCTTCCCAGCTCACATCTCAAATGTGGTCCAGACTCTACTAGCACTTTGGCAGACAGACAGAGCATTGACTGGAAGGAGGCACGGACAGGGGATAGAAGTAAGGCTGCAGGCCTGGGAGGCTCAGAGGGCAGCCCCCATCTGCAGTCCTGCTGGCCCCACCCCTGCAGGAAGGCGCAGCCTGGTGTTTCTCTGCCTGCTTTGCCCAGAAGTGCCCCAGGGGCCTGCTCAAGCCTCACTGGCCAGAACTGCCTGGTCAGCCTAGCTGACCAGTGACTAGCGGCCTTGCTGACCTAGCTGACCAGTGAGGAGTCTGCAGAAAGAAGGTTCAGCAGAAGCATGTGGAGCGTTCCGTACCTCGTGGCCCAGCACACAGGGGCACACAGGGTGCAACTCAGGGCCTGCTTTGAGTTCCCTGGACTACCCTAGCAGTGCCTGAAAGTTCCAGGGCTGCACCCCGTGATGCTTGGGGGACCACGTGGTGTCTGAGTCAAGGGCAAGGCCTGCACCTTAACCCTTGAACTATCCCTCCCATCCCAAATTGAGCAAGTTTTTGAGAGGAAGGAGACTTTAGCCCAATCCGCCTTCCCCACACAGCTCCAGCCACCCACAGAGCTTCCCTGCCCAGCGGGCGTCTGCCTCACTGCCCTCCTCTCCCCACACGTTTCTCTGGCTGTTTTCTCCTATCTCCTCGGTCACTGCTTCCCTTCCCTCGGCCTGGTGTTTGGGAGTTTCTCAGGGCTGGGCTCTCCATTCTCCTCCCTAAACCCATTTTTCAGCAGATCTCACACCCCACAGGACTCCACTGTCCCCACGTCCCCTGGACTTCCCCTTTCTGGGGAACTCTGTGCTCACATAGCTTCAGGTCTACTCAAGAACGCCTCAAGTTCATTTCAAAGGGGACATGTTGAAAACCTAAGCCTTGGCCTCTCCCTCCACCCGGTGACCAGATTCCTCATCTCCCCTAAGCCACCCAGGTCTGCTGCCCAGCTTCCTGCTGGTATAATCCTGAACCACCCCTCCCCTGTCCCCTGTGACCCCTTCTTCCTCCCACACCTTCCAGAGGGATCTGTTCCTGAACCCCCTCACTCTCACGTGTTTGCTTTCTCCCTGCTCCCCACATTTCTCTGCTTCTCTCTCTGACGAGCTCCACATGGCCAGTGGATACCACCTGACTTCTCTAAATGCTCCTGGGGGCCCCCAGTGTGTTCTGATCTCACACAAGCTGCCTGCAGGGGACCCTTTCAAAAATGCAAAGCATCGCCCTCAAAGCGACAGGAATCTGCTGCTGCGGCTCTCTTGGGGGGAGTCTGCATCAGCCCCTCAAGCAGCAAGGACCTGCCTGCATCTTGTCTTGCCTCACCCCTGGCACGCGATTGGCTCTGGGTAACTACATTTTGAATGAACAAACATGTGATGGAGGATTTGTTTGGCAAAGTCTCTGTGGCATTTTCCAAAACTATTCAAATGTTTTGACTATTCAAATGCAGCAGAGGTGGCCTGGGATGTTTTTCCTGGCGCTGGCAGGTCCCCTGGGGGGGTGCCGAGGAGCACGGAGTGGAGAACACTGACAGGGTTGGAGAACCTGCTCTCAGTCAACACCTGGGAGTGGGAGTGGTACCATCCATGACCCTGAATCCTTCTCGGGGCCCATGGAGTAGTTAACAGAAGTGGGGAAGAAGGCGGCTTATTGAGCAAGACACTCCTCTTTCGGGTCATCTTCCTCTGGCCTCCCTGATTTGGATAGGGGGTTCGCCCAGGTGGTCTCAGGAGCAGTTCTTGTTTCTGGAGGCCCACTATAAGCCAGTCCTGTCGCTATGGAGCAAGATGCCAGCAAGTCCAGGAGCACTGTTCCATGGACAGAAACTTGCTGCAGGCGGGAGGCAGAGAGGGCAGTTAGGGGCAGAGAAGGGGCCATGGTGACAGTGACGGTTTGATTACTCTGGACAAGAACTGAGTGCTGAAAGGAGGAAAAGGGAGACGTGTGTCATACCATGATAATCTTTCAGTAGCTGTATTGCAAATCATAACGCCAAAAAAGAGAGAGAGTCCCTGCCATAGAAGCCAGCGAGGTGGGTGTGGTGGGAAGGAACCTGGGGACACTGGTGTGGGAAATGTGCACTGGTGAAGGGATGGGTGTTGGGACATTGTATGGCTAAAAACATGATTATGAACAACTTTGTAACCGAGAAAAAATGTAAAAGCTGAGAAAGAGAGAGGGAGGGAGGGGAGGGATAGAGGGGGGAGGGAAGGAGGGAGGGAGGAACGGACGGATGGAGGGAGGAGAGGGAGGGAGGGAGAGACATGCCAGCTGAAGGTGGGACAGAGCTTCAACCCTGTGTGCCTTTGCGGTCTGGAGGTCCCAGAAACCCATCTGCCTGCTACAGAAATAGTTGAGTCTGTTGGGACTTGGGGGTGAGGGAGAGGCTGTGGGGCTTCTGGGGGAGGACAAGCCAGCCCACCCCAAGGAGGAAGATGAAGTACATGCATTAGCTGCCTTCTTCTAGGGCCATTGACCCTTGGGTTCTCGTTCTGTCCCTGTCTCTTGGCCCTTGGGGTCTTGGTCTGTCCCCCTCTCTCCCACTTTCATAATTAGGTGGACAGCACCAGCCCTCTCTGGCCTCTCCTGCCCAGGCTCCCGCTCCCTTCTGATCTGGTCACCTTGAGGTGCCCTGAGCAGGAGAAGCAGCAGTTCGGTGCTCAGGTGGAGGAGGGGCACATGTGTCCTAGCTCCCAGCAGCCATGAGCCACCTCCCGGGCATTCCCTCCATGAGGGACATGAAATATGGACGAGGGCGTGGCGTGGCCCCGGTGGCCGAGACTTCTGCACAGGACGGTCTCGTGATGTGTGTTCTGGGCCCCAGGCGGTTGCCCTGCCAGTCCCTGGCAACATTTATCCTGTGATGCCTGCTGGAACTTAAATCAAGCAGGCCTTCTGGGCAGGAGGGAAAACCAGGCCTGGTCAGCATGGGGCTGAGGGACAGCGGTGAAAGAGCCACCAAGGCGAGGTGCGAAAGTGTATATGAGGGGAGTCGGGCACCCGGGGACAGAGGAAGAGATAGAAGGAAAGGGCTTGGTTCCCTCTGCCCCCACTCCGTATTCAGGGAGATTCACTATTTCACTGCAGAATTGTGGCAGCTCTATGTTAATTATGGAGAGGGACAAAAAGTGGGATACTAACATTATATGAGATTTTTTTTTAATGGCACTAGTATCACTGAAAAAAAATGAAGTTCAATGATTACACAGTGAAATAAGGCACTGACCCTGTGGGCTCCTCCACGCCCAGGAAAGTAGAATGTGTTAGAGATTGCTACGGGGCAGTGACTGTGGGGATGGTATAGGTCAGTCCCCAGCTCCCTGAGGCTGCTCTCCACCACACACTCCCCAGGGAAGGAACAGCTCAGCCCAAGGGCCATGCCTAGAACTGGACCGTGGTAGAATTGGACCTTGGTGCAGGCGACAGTGGGGGTCTGGGGACTCCTGCTTCTTCACTTACCCAAAGCCCTGAGGCCCACTCAGCCCTGTTATGGGGGAGGGCTGGTACGAGGGGCAGGAGAGGTCCCCAAACCTATGGTCTAGCTGACCCCACACCTTCTCAATCATGCCGTGGACTCACGGCTGTGAAGGAAGAGGCGAGTAGCTTCCTTCACCATAGAGACCACACTGGAACCAGGGGTAAAAGGTGAGGGGCTGGGAGCAGGAGAAGGACCTCCACTGATGATCAGACACAGCTTGGCCACCCTGAGCACAGATGGCAAAGATGGGCCCAGGAGAGACCTGTCTGGGAAGGAGCCGGTGTGGGAGCATGGAGGAAGGTGGGGACTGTTTCCAGAGAGAGGTGGCACCTGATAAAGTGGGTCTTGAAAACCAGAAACGGAGGCGGGGCTGAAGGGATAGTACAGTAGGGGGAGGTGCTTGTCTTAGATGTAGCCCAACCTGGTTCAACCTCCGGGACCCCATATTGTTCCATGAACCCTGCTATGAGCAAGCCCTGAGTTCAGAGCCACGAGGAAGCCCTGAGCACTACAAGATGTGAACAAAAAATCAAAAAAATGAGCCAAAGCAGAAACCAGCATGAAGGAGTCAGGCGCAGCAGAAAGAATGATTAGACGGCAGGAAGAAAGGGGTGCGAGAGAGACAGGAGTTCACCACTGCTGCCATCAGCCGGGGCTGACCAGGTAGGGGCTGGCCTCAGGGTCCTCCCCCAGGAGGACAGTGCTAGTGGGGAATGGGAGTGCTGACCCGAGAGCCCCAAGGACCAAGGCCACACTTGAGCTTGGAGGCCACAGGCTTGTGTTTCAGGTCCTTAGTGTGACCTTTGCACCTCTGTCCACTTCCTCCTGATTTCTTCACATGACATTTGGCTCATTAGCTGATCAATCCACAGACACATCTTTGGAGCAAGGTGAAGTAGGTGGGAGAGAAGATTCTGTTAAACTCAGCGACACTCAGCTGGACCCAAACAAACCCCTGAACCACCCGAATCCTTGGTGCCTCAAAGACTGCCTTACCCTGCTTCTGAACCTTCTGCTCCATAGCTCAGGAAGCCACCAAGGGCCCCTAAGAATATATCCAGGGAGGGAAACTGGGGTTATTGTTGGGAAAAGTGCACTGGTGAGGGATGGGTGTTGGAACACTATAGGACTGAAACCCAGTCATGAACAGATTTGTAATGGCCCATCACATGGTGACTCAATAAAATACAATATATGTATATATATGTATGTGTGTGTAATGATGTCTTGGGGTGGTGACCCTGACTGAATCTCTGGCACCTCATCTCAGCCTCTGAGCACTATCAGGGCTCACTATCTCCTGAGCACTGCTGGGTGTGACTCAATATCCCCAAACCCCCCCACACACACACACACCTGGCCAAATCAAACCAAAGCAAAGGGCTCAGAGCCCAGGCTGTGGCTGCTTGGGGGAGGGCGTGCTGTTTGCCTCTGGGCTGGTTCTCCAGCCCCTCAAAACAACAGAACAGAACCTTCAAGAGGCGGGTGTACTCAGGCAGCTGTTTGAAGCCCTCCAAGGGCTGCCCTCACTGTCAGCAGAAACCAGATGTTTCCGCGGCCTTCCAGTCCCTGCCCAGGCCTCCTCATACACTCCCTCCCTCTGCATGTTTTTGGGTGGGTCTGAGACCTTCTCCTGGCTCCCCAGTGTCCCTTGTCCTGACCCCAGGATCTCTCTTCCAGAATGCTTTGCCCATGGTCCCCATTCAGGGGTCTCAGGCCTTCAGCCCCCAGGAGATCCTCGGACTTTAACTCTTCCCAAAATGTGTTTAATAGGGCTAGAGCAATAATCCAGCAGGGAGGATGTTTGCCATGCACGTGGCTGACCCAGGTTTGATTATCGGCATCCCATAAGTTCAGGAATAAGTACTGAGTGCAGAGCCAGGACTAACCCCTGAGCATCGCCGGTGTGACCCAAAAAAGCCAAAAAAAAATGCATTTAACTGTACTCAAGTGTAGTATGTGAAGACTGTGCCCACATACTTGAATGCCAATTTGGGGAGGGGGTGAAAAGATCAAGGAAGGACCACCCTGGACCCCCCAGAGATGCCTCCACCATGAGCAGCTTCAGGGATGTTGTGGTGGGCAATGAGGAAGTGTTCTGATGAGATAGATTTGTATTCAAGCCCCAACGCTGCCACTAAGCATTGGATCTAGCTTGAATCCCACCCACTTCCCGTCCCCAAAGACCTTGATTTCTTTGCTCTCATCAGAGATAGACCCTTTTCTTCATTTCACCGTGGAGAAGGTGGAACAAGGCATGCCACTTCCAGGGCTGGGGCAGGGGTTATGGGGGAAGCGTGTCCATTCCTGTTCACCGTTTCCAAACAACTAGACAAAAGGAGGAAAAACGAAAGCACCCAGAAGGCAGTGAGGAAACCCCTCTTCTTTTTTCTTTTTGCAACCACCTGACATATTGTGCTCAGCAGAGAGCTGGTAGCGTGCGGTCTCTGAGTCCTTATTTAGTTTTGAAGGAATTGACTCATAAGTCAGTTGTTTGCTTCAGCGGTAAAAACACAACCCACTATCAGGGTGCGAGCTGGTGAGCGACACGCGTGGGGGCTTGTGCCAGCGCTGCTCCTGACTTCTGGAAATCTCTTGTTTGCTCGGCCAGCACGAGCCAAGTGGAGCTGCGGTTCCTCGCCTCGCTCTCCAGGACCCAATGCCAAGTACATTTGCGAGGCTTCAACAATTGCCTCACGGTCGCTGTTCCCCGCCAGTACATGTTTGCTGTAATTAGACAGTGTCTAAAGGAGAGGAACAAAGGACTTGTTGATTTTGGATGGGGGCCGGCCTGGCGGGGAGGGCAGTGACCTGGGCTCCCCGAGGAGTGTGGGAAGACCGGCCAGTCAGCCCGGTGAGGACGTGACCAGCTGGAGCATGTGTTGAACCAGGGCCACAGCCGCTAGAGCCACGCCAGCTGACTCCAGCCGGCTTACTTTGGAGAATAACCCCCTGGAGGACCAAAAGAAAATGAGGAACCAAAGTTCCTATAAAAAGCAGCTCCCTGCAGCCAAGTTCCTGCCTGACACTCATCTCAGAGAGCCCCCCCCCCCCACCCCCAGCTTAGTCTCTTCTCATTGTCTCTGGAAGGAAACGGTTTGGCTTGGAAAGGTCCTTTCCCTGGTGGTGGTTGGAGGAGCTGAGCCCTTTTCGGCCTCACTTCCTGCTGCCTCCAGACGGGCTGAGCCGCTGCAGTGGCAGGAGGTCATCCAGAATGTGGCTGAGAGGAGGGATCTGGATCAGAGAAGGAGGGGACTAGGGGGACCTGACTGCAGTTGGGGGGGGTGGCTGCTGATGTTTCTGCGACAAACTCCATTACCCTGGCAGAGGTTCCTTCTCTCCATCTGGGAGGTGATGGGAGAGCCAAAGCCGGTTTCCGTAGGCACCTCCTTTTCAGTTTCTTTCATCAACTGGGGCCACGCTTCCTGGGAAGGGAACTCTATAGGAAGAAAAGCTAGGCACAGAAAGTAGCACTGCTTGGTAGGAGCATAGGGTGAGTGCCATTGACCCAGTCGTTGCACCATTCCTAGCCCAAACTTTCTCCAAGGTCCCCTGGGGCAACCATAGGTACCATGGGTCAACCCGGGAGTAGCGTGGAACCCTGTTTGATAACCATGGACTTTTGTTTTTCCCAGGCTCCTCCCAACCCCCACATCAGGGAGAGGCCCAGGAAGACCTCTGGGAATGAGAAGTGAGCAGCCTCTCCCCAGCATCAGGGACTAAAGGACAAGCCCAGCCCCTCACCACCACCACCACTACCAAAACAATTCTGCTTCCTTCCAGGTTTCTTGAGCAATTGGCAGGCAGCCATGAATGTACTTAGGCAGAAAATCACCAGGAAAAAATGATATAATCTGACAGATTTTTCACAGGCTTAAATATTCATGAATTAAAGGAATTGGCAGAATTTTCTACATTATTAGCTCTCATCATGGCTGCAGGAGCAGTTGGTACAGCGGCTGCGCTTCAAGACCCATTAATCTCGTCCGTCAGAAGAGCAGCCATTTTAAAATGAACTCTTTTCCCTGAGTGATGGTACATAGGGAGATGGGGGGCATTGAAATGTGATTCCAGCCGGAAGTCCCTCCACACATCCCTGGAAACTCGGCAGGAAAGTCAAACAGTGACTGTGATTGCCCAGGGGAGGGATTAGCCTGATGCCAGACTAGGGCTGCTGCTAGATGGTGCAGAGACCAGGAACACCCTGCTACCTGCTGATCTTGAGGTTGGGACAGGGACCGGAGGAATAGCACAGTAACTATCTAGAAAGCTGGAAATAAGAAGCCCCAGAGGCCAAAGTGGGGGGTTTATGATGAGAAAGGCAATTAGGTAGAAGAGCACAACCTTTTGGACTATCCCTGTAACTATTTGTTATTTGTGGGAGCTGGGTTCTGAGCCATGCAGACTCCATGTTGTTCTAGCAACAAAGTAATTTCAAGGTAAGTGGGTATGTGCTGACATATGTCCATAGATCTAGATGAATGTAAGAGTCTCATATGCATTACAGACTTATATGCATGTTGGTTTCTAGTTCATGTAGCCACATGAAAAATGCCTGCAGAGAAGCAAGAATATGTATGAGATTTTTTTGGGAATTGAATTGAGAGGGTGAGCCAGCTGTCCAAAGAGTCCTGGTCAGCAAATTCAGGGCAGTGACCCACACCCAAGATCTTCTGTTCCCCAAAGGAAAATGAGAACATGCAATGTCAGCTGCTGGTCTGTGAACTCGGTGCAGGGAAATGGTTGGGGCTTCTCTCAAACATCTCTAAGATTTGCCAGGAGAAAGTGGCTTTGTTCAAACTCTAAAGCAGACTGCTCCAGAGAAAATCAGAGCCCTGATACATTCTGTTATTCTCTCCTTGCATTCCTCCACCCCTTTTTATTCTTAAAAATGTGGAGTTAATAATGACGGATGAATGTATCAAGAAGCCATGCCATATATACACAATGGAATACTATGCAGCCCTCAAAAGGACAAAATCATGGGATTCTCCAGCAATGGAATACTATGCAACCTTAAGAAAGGACAAAATCATGTGATTCTCCATGACATGGATGGAGCTTGAAGGTATCAGGAGGATCCAGACAGGAGATGAGGGACAGATACAGGATTATCACTTGCTTACATGTGACTTAAACGTATACAGCAAAGGAGCAACAAAAGGCCAGAACTGAGTTTTCAGGGAGTGGCTAAGAGTGTTGAAAGGCTTTAGGGACCCTGGAGTGGGTCCACTGATGAGGGATGTGGGGTTGAGATTACGTACACATGAAAACATCATTAACAGTGTTGTAAATCACAGTTCCTTAGTCAATACAGATTACAGAATTAATGTGCATTTGATTCAACCATGGCAAGGTTCATAAACCTGGATGAAAACATGACATCCACTTGGTGGTCATGTGATCCTTTCTGTTCCTTGGTAGAGATGCAGTTATGTCGACAGGCCCATGGGGAAGAAGCTGGAGGGTTCAGTAGGCAGTAGGGAGAGGCCAGCATGGGCACTAACCTTGGCTCTGGCTCCCAGAAAACAGGCAGGGAAGGCTGGGTGAGCAGGCTTAGAGTTGCTGGGTTTGAATCATTTCAGCAGGCTCAGGACATGGGAGATGGCCCTGGGGTGGTGAGGTGGGGGATAGTGGCCCAGGGTATGAGAGCTGGGATGCTGGAAAGGGTATTGTGGATCTGGGATTGGATCTGGGTATTGTGGAGGGTATTACCTGTGGGAAGCCTGTGTTTATGCTGTCTGGGTTTCTCAAGCCTTCTCAGATCACACGAGCTGGGTGAGGGAGAGTCTCTCTCCCTTTGGTTCAACGAAGCATCACGAACTCAGAAAATCGAAAGTCCCAAAGAAGGCATGCACTCTGACCCTCGGCCCTCCACCCACGTGCTTTTCTCACCTTCATAGCCTTACCCTGAGGAATTTTCCAGAGTGGGTTAGAGATAGCACTGCAGGGAAACCATTTGCCTGTCACGCAGCTGACCTGAGTTCAATCCCCAACACCCCCAAGTCCCTCCAGGAGTGATCCCTGAGCTCAGAGTCAGAAACAAACCCTGAGCACCACCAGCTGTGCCCCCCCCAAAAACAAAAGATATATATATATATATATGTATATATATATTTAAGATCAGAGTGACAGTATAGCGGACAGACATTCATCTTGCTTGCAGCAAACTGGGATTCCGTCCCATAGTGTTTCCTAAGCCCACCAAGAATGATCTCTAAGAACAAAGGCAGGTGTAAGCCCCGGACACCACCAGGATTGCCCAAATTTGCACCCTCACTCCCCAAAAAATAATTTCCAGCACGGTAGTGACATTTGTGTGTGTGTGTGTGTGTGTGTGTGTGTCCTATGCCTCCTGAGCCCTGTGTGTGTGTGTGGGAGGAGGCTGTGTGTCCTGAGCCCCATAGTGAGTGCCAGCAGATCTTCCCTGGGATTTCTGCACTCATTCTGCCTGTGCTGGCAGGGACCACCCCAAATACTTGGAGACCTGAGGCCAAGGTGCCAAGCAGATGTGGACCACACACACTGCCTAGTCAGATGGGGCACGTTTGAGGCAACACCCCTGCCTGGAGACTCCCGTGGTGTGGGCAGGGGGCAACTAGGATGGTGCTCCCTGTCTGCCTGCTGCTTTTGGGGGTCCAGGCACTCTTCTTTGTGGTTGAGAAGTGAAGAAGGATGAAGTGGGTTGGGGGGAGCAGGTGTATAGGTATGCAGTTCTCACATTTATCATCGACAATAACGATGATTAGTCATCATCATAATTAATAATTATTTACACTTGTATAGTGCTTATTTGTGGAGTAGTAGCTACTCCATGCCAAGTGCTTTATAACAGCGTATAATTACAAGCAAAGTTTCCCTGGGCTCTGCGGGGAAGCCGTACTTAGGACGACCTGCTTGGTACCTGCTTTATCCCACATGGCATCACTGTGAGGAAGGGGTCTTGTGTCCGCTAGAGAGGCAGCAGGGGACAGGAAGCCCAGGAGGGGGCCATGGAAACCCAGACCTGCCTGATGATCACCTCTGTCTCTCCTGTGTCCATTGTGCTGCTTGGACCTGTTGCTCAGGCAGAAGGCCTGAGATAGGAGTCGGTGCCATTGCACTTGGGGCAGACAGTAGGTCAAGGCAGAATTCCTCAGTGCAAGCTCATTGGAATAATTATATTTTTGCTTTTTGGGTCATACTGAGTAAGGTTATCACAGGAGTAAGCCAGAAAGAATCTTCCTCCCCTTCTCCCCATGTCTGGTGCCCATCTCAAGAGAAGGTGCCTGCTAAGCACTTCTAAGGACTTCTCTGTACTGGGTACACTGGGGTTCCTCCTGGCTCTGCACTTAGGAATTACTCATGATAGTGCTGAGGGGACCATATGGGATGCCGGGGATTGAACCCAGGCCAGCCATGTGCAAAGCAAACCTTTTATTATTAAAATGCAGTGGGGTCTGGCTGGTTCACAGGGCGTGCTCCTGGGAGGGCTGAGCTTGAGAGGTCTGTGCCAAGACAGTCGTTCTGGCACTGCCGTTGGTGATCCTGCCTCAAAAGCCTAGCATGGTTAGAAATTGAACTCCCATTTGACCCAGCCATACCACTCCTGGGAATCTACTCTGGGAAGCCAAAAATACGCAGCGGAAACACCATCCCTACTTTTATGTTCATAGCAGCATTATTTACAATAGCCAGAATCTGGAAGCAACCAGATTCTGGAAGCAAACTCAGATTCATCGAAAATTGATGACTGGATAAAGAAGCTTTGGTACATCTACACAATGGAATACTATGCAGCTATTAGGAAAAATGAAGTTATAAAATTTGCCTGTAAATGGATGGACATGGAGAAGATTATGTTGAGCAAAATTAGCCAGAAGGAGAGAGACAGACACAGAATGACTGCATTTATCTGTATAACATAAATATATATGTACATATTAAGATACCAATATCCAAGGTCAAGTGAAACAAATATCAGGAGGTCCTGTCAAAGGTGGAAATTATCACAAACGTGTGGGAGTCAGAGGCTAGGTAAGACAGAAAATGGAACAGTGTGCTAACAATTGTCGAGGGTACTAATGCCAACCTAGAACTGAGCAATAAATAGAGGCAAAAAGATACACATGACAACCCTTTAATGTATTTTCTGTAATCCATAGTCTGGAGAGGAAGGAAAAGAGAAAGAGAGAGAAACGGAAAGAAATAAAGAACCTGCCATGGAGCAGGGCTGGGGGAGGGGGAGGGAACCGGGGACGTTGGTGGTGGGAGATGGGCACTGGTGGCGGGATGGGTGCTGGAACACTGTATGACCAAAACCCAAATATGAACTTTTTAATTGTATATCTTTGTAATTGTAAAAATAAAAAATTAAAAAAAAAAACCTAGCATGGCAACTGTACAACGCCTCCACCAGGTGTGGCAGCTCCAGAACCAGGACACACCCGGCTGTCACCACAACCACAGAATGGGGGATGCTGGAACAGGTTCAAAATTCAGAAAACAGGAAAAGAACATAATGAGAAATTTCTTTCAACCCTGCCTAGATCATAATACCACCCTTATCAATGAACAGCCTCAGCTTCGTGCGTGTCTGGCCAGAGATTCTGTTTTATGTTTGCATGAATGAATCTCTCCCCCCTTTCTTTACTTTTCTCTTCCTCTTTCCCTCCTTGTCCTCCTTCTCCTCCTTGTCCACCTCCTCGTCATCGTCCTCATCCTCCTACTCATTATCGTCCTCGTCCTAGTCCTCCTCCTCCTTCTCCTTCCCCTTCTCCTCCTTCTCCTTCTTTCTCCTCCTCCTCCTTCTCCTTTTCCTTCTCCTTCCTCCTTCTCCTCCTCCTCCTTCTCCTTCTCCTCCTTCTCCTTCTCCTCCTCCTCCTTCTCCTTCTTATCCTTCTCCTCCTCCTTCTTCCTCTTCTTCTTTTTCTTCTTTCCTCCTCATCCTCCTCCTTCCTCTTCTCCTTCTTCTCCTTCTTTTTCTTCTTCTTCTTCTCCTCCTCCTTCTTCCTCCTCCTCCTCTTCTCCTTCTCCTTCTTCCTCCTCCTCCACCTCTTCTTCTTCTTCTCCTCCTCCTCCTTCTTCTTCCTCCCTCATCCTCCTCTTCCTTCTCCTTCCTTCTTCTTTTTTCTTCTCCTTTTTCTTCTCCTTCTCCTCCTCCTCCTCCTCCTCCTTCTCCTCCTTCTCCTCCTCCTTCTCCTTCTCCTTCTCCTCCTCCTCCCTCTCCTCCTCCTCCTCCTCTTCCTCCTCCTCCTCCTCCTCCTCCTCCTCCTCCTCCTCCTCCTCCTCCTCCTTCTTCTTCTTCTTCTTCTTCTTCTTCTTCTTCTTCTTCTTCTTCTTCTTCTTCTTCTTCTTCTTCTTCTTCTTCTTCTTCTTTCACACCCAGTTGGCTGTGTGGAAGGTGGTAAACACCCTACCTGATGTGTTATTGCTCAGGCCACATTTTTCTTCTTTTTTAATGTTCCAAATGTTTCTTTTATTTTAATGTAATGCAAAACTTTAAAATTCCACTAGAGCACAAAGAACAATATAGTTAAAAGTCATGAATAAGTGAAGTGGGACATAGAGGGTGGGATGTACAAACTGGGGCATGGAGACGTGTCCTTTATAATGCAACTTGACACGGTGCTGAGGAAAATGATTAAACACATTGCAGGACTTGGCTGAAATGTGGCAGAGACCAGAAGACTTCCCTACTTCAGCGTGGGGGGTCACCATTCCTTGAAAGTTCACACTCTTGAAATGTCACAGAATTTTAATGCCAAAACATCCTGGAAAGTCTTTGTTTTTGTGCTCACACCCAGCAATTCTAAAGAATCACTCCTGGTGGTGCTTGAGAGACCCCTCTGATGCCGGGATTGAACCCGGGATGGCTGCATACAAGGCAAGCACCCTCCGCCCTGTGATATCTTCCCAGCTGCCTTCATGGGAATTTTTGCAGAAAGCTACACTTCCTAGCCTGGAAGGAGTCTGCAGCAGCTGCCCCAGCCCTGACGACGAGCCGAGCCCCCAGACGACCCGCGCACCACGCACCCAGGGAAGCCACAGCCTCCCGATCCTCTCGGCGGAAAGCCACCGAGAGAGAGCATGTCAACTTGTAACATACCCACTCTCCCATGGCACAATGTCCATGGCACTCAGGCCCAGCTCTCCAAATGGGCCTGCTCCTGTGAGTGGACTCACAGCCCTGCAAGTTCCCGCGGGAGTCTGTGGTCACCCCACTAGCAGACACACAGGAATGTATCGGGAGAGGCCGTGGTGCCCTACAGATGCCAGCGGCATCCACAGGGCCTGTTTTGTCCAGCATTTATTTCTGCACCACTCAGGCAGACCCGGGGGCTCTGGACACTGCAGGTGGGAATGCTGAGCCCTGTAGGAAGACTTCTGGGAAGGTCAGTAGGAAGGGAAGGTCCACAAGGTGCAGTTCCCTGACTTGGGAAACACCCAAGTGGGAAATATGGCAGGTGATGGGTACAGGGCCGAGGGGGACCGAGAGGGGGCCTGCCTCTTTCAGAAAGAGACATGAAGGGAGGAGTGGGAGAAGGGTAGCTCTGAGGGAGTGTCCCTGAGGGGATGTTCAAGCACCTTCCCTGATGTCCTTGAGGGCAGATGCCGGAAGTGCCTGGAACCCTCCAGATGGGTCCAAGCCTAGCCCTGCTCTGTAGGCAGGAGGCTGGGGGCTGCAGTGCTCAGAGGGCTGGACCTGGACAGAGGTGTAATGCGGGGCGATGGGCATGGCCCTCTCTTCCAGGGACCCTTGAGCAGAGACTCTTGGTGACTGGGAAGCCTCCATGTGCTCTGTGCTCTCCAGGCCTCCCCTCCTGGAGGGGCCACCTTTACTTATCGCTCACGGGCTCTGCTCTCCAGAGCTGTGAGCATGCTGGGTGGCTGCTCCCTCTCTCTTGGGTCCCTAACATTTGCATTTTGAGGATGAAGGTGAGGTGCCCAAGAGGCCTGCAGCCAAAGCACTTAGGGCCCCAGCGCTGTGGCCAAGTAGACTCCTATGTGCATGGGGACCTGGTAAGATGTGTGGTCCTGTAAGCGCCCAGTACAAGTTCCAGGACCTGAGCAGTAGGGTGGCCCACAGGCCACCACTGCCTCCTCGAACAGTGTCAGCAGGAGACTTTTCTCTTCCTTTTTTGCTGTCTCTGGCCTCAGTTTCCCTCCGTACCTTCTCCCACCAGAGTCTCTATTTTTTTTTTGGGGAGGACTTTTTTTGAGTCACATCCAGCAGTGCTCAGGGTTTACTTCTGACTGCGCTCAGGAATTACTCCTGGGGATGCTCAGGGGACCATATAGGATGCTGGGAATCAAACCCAGGTGGCCCGCTTGCAAGGCAAATGCCCTACCCACTGTACTATCTCTCTGGCCCCTCACACAGAGTCTCTGACTCTTGCTGTCTGTGACCACCCCACACCCCACATCACCCCTTACCTTCCTCTCCTCTTTGCCCCTCTCTCTTTCTCACCCATCTCTCACCCTGAGTTTTCCCAGCCATGTCCTGCACCACAGACCAGCTCCTTGGGCTTTGCTGGGGAACACGGAAAAAACATCATAACCTGCATGGCTTCTGGGCATCCCCATTCTCTGCGCGGTCCTGCGGGCACCTGCTAGCAGAGGAATGAGGAAGGCCAACATCTCCAGCTCCCCACACTTTGCCTCTCCTGCTTGTCGGAGCAGCTGGGTGCGAGCCACAGATGTTGGGGGGGTCACTCTCCTGCACTATAAAATGAAGAGAACAGTCTTCACACATCCTTCTGCTTTCTCCTTCTTGGGGCTTTCTGGGTCTGGTGCTCAGGACCAGTCATGCTCAGAAATCAGGCCGTGGAGGGGGCCACAAGCCAGGGAGCCCATACATGCTAGGGATTGCCCTCTCCAGCTCCTCACTGAGACTGTCTATTGCCTAGCATATACCTGCCTCTTTGAACGGTGCTTGTCACTGCCTGTTGTGAAAATACTGGCGGTAGCCATGGTGCTGTATTGGTGTTGGTTGACTGGGGACCCCCCTTTCTCCACCCCAGGACTTCCTTCCTTACCTGGCACTAATCCTGGCTCCCCAGGTGTGTACATAAAACATCTTGCCCAGAACTCAGTAGGTGTCATGCAGCCCCCCAGACCCTTGCCCCATCTTCTCTCCACACTACTTGTGACCATCAGGTCTCCAGGCCCTGGGGAGAGGCTGTTAAATCCTCTGTCCTCAGGGCCCGGCGCCCGCATTAACACAATAACATAGCAGCTCCAGTCCCCATGCTAAGAACTTATTATAAATGACACCCACCCCCACCCCCGCAATCCTTGTAGCCCTGCCCAGGTTGACGTCTCACAGATGGCACATTGCCAGGTCAGGAACTAGAACTAGCATGAAGGTGTCAGCGATGGCCACCTCGTGGAACACATCAAGAAAAAGACACTCATGAAACCTGGTCTCCTGCATCCCTCCTGGATCCTGGGGCACGAAATTTCGCCCCACCTGGCGCCTCAGCACACAGCCAGTAGGAGGGACTGGGGACATCCAGCTGGAGCACTGCCTGGGCCTATAGTCTGTACCCTCTTTCCAGCATCTGGGAGGGTCCCTAGGCTGTCCTCTGAGCTACACCCAACAGTTTCCCAACCTTGAGGCTGTCAGTGGGCCTGGGACTCCTCCCTTCTGCTCTGGGTCGCTGTGGGCCCATGTCTGTGTTTCTTTTCCACATGCAGGTGCTCAGAGGCTTTGCACTGTAGCCACTGGGTCAGCATCTACTGACAAGAAACTGCCGGGCAGGGGCATTCTGGGGCACAAACACAGCACCTCATAACAGGGGCCAGCAGGGACACTCACTCTCTGCATCTCTGTCTCTTAGCTTCTCTAGAGCTCAGTTCTTGCCCCACCCCCACCCCAGGGGCCCCACACTGCTGCAAGTCTGGGAAGTTTCGAGAAGTTGTTTGACTGCAGCCCCAGCAGCAGGTCTGTGAGGCAGTGGACGGGCAGTGCGGTCTCCATGGTGGCTGTGGTGTCTGTCAGAGGATGCTCCAAATTAGTCACCCGAGAAGAAGGGGGAAGGCGGGGCAGGAGCAGGGATGGAAATAAGCCACAAGCCCGGTTGGTTGCTGCTGGGCCTGTGACCTGGCTGGGGACTGTGCCGCAACTTCACTGCACATCAACTGGGTCATCTCTTGTGGGTGGCACAGCACTGCATTGGCAAGCCCGAGGCCCTTTCTAGAGTGTGGAGATGGTATCACCCAACTGCTCTGACAGTGGCTGCCATAAGGCTGAGGGAGGTTGTGGTTGGGGCAGTGGTGAGAAGGCCTGGTCAAGCACATGGAGCTGTACTGGGGAACACAGTGGGGCTTGTGACTATGATTGATTGCTGTGTTTTGCCATTCTGAGGATCGAACCCAGGGTGGCCCACAAGCCAGGCAAGTGCTTGGACACTGAGCTGTGTCCCCTGCCCTGGAAGAATCATTAGCACCCAGAGCCCCAGTTCTATCATAGAGAGGAGGGGAAATGTCTACTCTGAGTCATTGCTGGTTCCCACGGGACCCACTCGAGCCTGGCCCTATCCCTCCCCATTGGAGACACCTTGAAAAGAACTGTTTCTACTTTTGTTCGAAGCATGAGGACCCTGGAGACGTCACCAGACTCCCTTCTCAGGAGGAGAGGATGTGACGGCATCTGGGGGCGGGGGAGTAAGAGAATAACGAAGGGTCAGAGCTGTAGTACGTGGGTTAAGGCACTTGCCTTGTACATGGCTGACCCAAGTTTGATTCCTGGTACCACTCCTATGATTCCTCAAGCTTCACTAGGAGTCATCCCTGAGTTCAGAGCCAGGAGTGAGAAAATCCAGGAGGAAGAAAGGAAGGGAGGGAGGGGAGGGAGGGAGGGAGAGAGGGAGGAAGGAAGGAAGGAAGGAAGGAAGGAAGGAAGGAAGGAAGGAAGGAAGGAAGGAAGGAAGGAAGGAAGGAAGGAAGGAAGGAAGGAAGGAAGGAAGGAAGAAAAGGAGGGAGGAAGAAAAGGGAGGGAGGGAGGAGGGAGGGAAGAAGGAAGGGAGAAAAAGAAAAGGGAAGAATGAGAGAATGAAAGAAGGAAAGAAGAAAATGAGAGAGAGACAGAGAGAGAGACTGGGAAGAGAGCAGGAGGGACACCTTCTGGGTTAAGTGGGGGGGTGCCCAGTAGGGCCGGAGTCTTCTCAGCCTCTCCACTGCTCAGCCTCTTGATAGTGGCTGGTATCCTTGCTGGTCACTGCAGCCAAGGTGACAGTGACCAGCCACGGAGCTCAGCAAGAGTCTGAGAAGAGCTATTTTAGCCAAGAAGGCTGCAGGGTGTCTTATCTCTTCTGATGAAACACAAGGACCTCCCATGAGTGAATGCATGTGGCTGTTTCCATAAAACCCACTTCCTGACAGGTGGCCGCATGGGGCCTCGGGAGGGCGGTGCTTCATCAGGTATGTCCTATGGGCCCCTTAGATGCACTCTGAGCCAGGTCTCAAGACGGATGATCTGGGTTCTTTGTTTCTCACCAATCGACTCTTCCTTCTCAGCCACGGTTTATGCTCTCCCTCCCTACTTTGGTAACCATCCCATGAATGTTCCCATCGGCTCTTCCAAACCTCACGTCCCCCTGACCTCCTTTCTTTTTTAATTCATCACTTATTTTACTCCACTGTTGCAATTGGGGTAAGTTCTTAAAATCTCTCTCTAGCCCACTGATTCTTTTTTCATCCATGTCTAATACATCTATTGGATTTCAAAGATTATATCTTTTCATTTCCAGGCATTCTGTTTGAGCCTTTATAGACATTTGCTTATGAATTTGGTAGTCTCTCAGTCCATAATCAGTTTCCTATTCCATCTTTTCTTTAACAATTTCACACACAGTTATTTGATAATATTATAATCTTAAGTCATTGAGAGCTTAAGTGGGTGGTTTTCAACTGGGGAGCAATTTTTTCTCTTCAGGGACATTGGAGACCATCTAGAGACATTTTTTTTCTGTCAAACCTGGTGCTTGCATGCATGAGAGAGAGAGAGGAGGAGAGAGAGAGAGGCATATTGTGGGTAGAGGCATGTGTTAAACACTCAGAGGGTAGCCTACACAGCAAAGAATGATCTAGTCCAAAAATGTCAATAACTCTGAGGTTGAGAAACTGGTTGAAATCTGTTGTTTGTTGTCTCTGCTAGATCTTGCTCGTGATGACTCATTGCTTTGAATGTGTTTTTTGTAGCTAGTTTCTCTTTGATAAATCAGACTGAGAACACTTACCTCCCCACATTCGGGTGGATTTGTATTTTTCTTCTTTCAACCACTAGGGGGCATCACCCACCTGGGACCATTTTCTCTTCTCTTTGGAATTCCCTCTGCACATGTGTAAGGTATAGTCAAGGCCTGGACTCCTACAAAAACCAGCAGTGTGAGCTGTTGTGCATTAGGCCTGGATGACTTGAAGTTGACATTCACATGTTGATTTTGGATTTCCCCACATCAGTTAAGATCTAAGTCTGGAACATAAAAGGGCAGATTCTGCTTAGCTTAATTCTAGTTCCCATGGTGTGCGTGCGTGCGTGTGTGTGTGTGTGTGTGTGTGTGTGTGTGTGTGTCTGTTATTGCAGTTCATACTATCCGACTTTCTAGAAATGCAGAGAAAGTGGCAGAGTGACACTTATCTTAATGAACTCAAGCCAAGATGGAAATGTTTGGCATGACTAGACCCACCTCTAGGACCCTGAGGTTTCCTTTACTTGGTCTTGCCTGAACTCTTGGTGTTCAAGTTGAAAGGACAGAGAACACCTCTGTCATGCTCGCATTGTGGTCCAATAATACATCGTGTAGTGCTGTGAAACAGCTCAAAATAGAGGCTTTGCATATGGTAGTCCAATATCCGTGGCACCATATGGTCTCCTGAGAATACGACTGAGTTTGCCTTGAAAACAAATGAAATAAAGGAGGGAGGGAGAGGAGAAGGGAAGGAGGAATGAAGGAAGGATAGGAGGGAAAGAAGGAAGGAAAGAAGGGAGGAAGGAAGGAAAGAAGGAAGGAAGGAAGGAAGGAAAGAAGGAAGGAAGGAAGGAAGGAAGGAAGGAAGGAAGGAAGGAAGGAAGGAAGGAAGAAGACCAAAAAGAAATAAAAAGTCTAAATTAGGATTGGAAATGATCACTCTTGACAAGAACTGCATGCTGAGAGTAGATAAAGGGATTTACATGATAACCTTTCAATATCTGTATAGCAAACCATGATGTCTAAAAGGACAGAGAGATAGATAGAGAGAGAGAGAGCTGCCATACAGGAAGGAGGCAGGGGAGCGGGGATGGGGAGGGAAACTGGAGACATTGGTCGTGGGAAATCTTCATTGGTGGAGGGATGGGCACTGGAACAGCGCATGACTGAAACCCAATCATGAACAGTTTTGCATCTGACTTGATTCAGTAAAAGAAAAAGGGGTGGAATGGAAAAATCTGGGAACTGGAGAATGAGGTCAGCTCTACCACAGATTTGCATGCAGGAGACCTGGTGGACCTCTATCACTACATGGTTACCTGAGTACTATCAAGATAGACCCCAATCATAGAGTCACGACTAGCCCCTGAGTGCTACCAGGTATGGCCCAAAACAAAGCCAAAAAGGCTACAGCCTAATTAGGGATCGCCTTGCAATCCAGTCCCCTGGTCCCAATTTCAAAGAGATCTCATGCTTTCAACCTTGAGTTTGCCACTTTAGCACAAACTCTGCTTGCGCTGGCCTGTGATAGCGTCAACCTGTATGTCACTGCAGAGAGACAAGGTTTGGCTCTAAGCCCTGGCCAGACTCTGCTAGGAGTTGAGACCACACCTGCATTTGGCCCACTGGTGTGGACTCCAATCCTAGGGTTTCTGAGTTTCAAACCTCTCTGGCCCCAGAGTTCCGGCTGAAAATGACCTGCTTAAACAAGGGACAGTTCTGTTTATGTCATTACATGCCCACTACATGCCTAAGATACTAACTATGGCACATTCAAGCTGCTATGTCTGCTGTGACCCTGTGTGCATTCGACGAGAACAGGGACTGTGTATGGATTAACTGGCACCTCGTGGTGGCCATGAGGTGAGGGGACAGGGTGCTGAGAGTGGACACATGTTCCTTATGTTGTTCTTCGATTAGCACCAAAACCCTGAACACTAAGAGTATCTATACAGTGATTCCCTACCAGACTCAGTTCCTCAACTGGTCTGAAATATTGTGTGTTTTTGGTTCTTTTTTGTTTGTTTTTTGAGTCACACCGAGCAATGCTCAGGGGTTACTCCTGGCTCAGCACACAGGAATCTTGCTGGTGGTCGGGGACCATATGGGATGCTAGGGATCTAACCTGGGTTAGCTGCTTGCAAGACAAACACCCTCCCCACTGTATTATCGCTCTGGCCCCCTTTTTCAATTACACCAAGAATTCAAAAGTAGAATATTAAGAATATGTCAAATATTCAGTGACATACAAGAAACATCAAGCCCCCTTGTCCCACCCCCATTTTCCTTTCTGAAAAACCCTGCCAGCACTTAAATGTTTCCTGTCCACTTGTTGCACATTTAGTTGCTTGCATATGCGGCTGTACATGCTTAGTCTTTAAATACACACAGGATCACACTATGTGCCATTCTGTATGCTGTTGGATTTGTTCTCTTATTTTTATATTTTGGGGGTTTCCTAAGCAGAGTCACCTGTGGCCACTCCAGACTAGGCAGTTCAATGATTGGACCCTTCAGTATGACTCTAGGAGCTACCAAGACCATCTCGGACAGTAAGTGGGGGCCTCCAGAGCTTCAAGTAGCAGTATTCAAGGACTGGGGGATGCTGAAGATGGAACTCAGCACACGAATGCTCCCGTGTGGCCCCTGACCCCCAAATGGCTTCCCTGTCCCTGATATATGTTCTTCAGTATTAGTACATATTTATCTACTTCCTGCCACGTCTCAGAAATGCCATGACTTAAAATAGTTCCTCTTTCATATAGATTTCTAGCCCTCATACTTCTTGGTCAAAGGGCATGCATAGCTTGAGTTCCAATAGGCACTGCCAAATTCTCTTTTAATTGCCTCCACCAATTTATAGTATATGAAGCACACGAGTATGTAAAAGTGATCATTTTTACATAGTGATTGTTCCCCCAAGAAGTGGTTCTTGCCAACATTTGATATTCATTTTTCAACCTTTGCCAACATGATGAGCAAAATAAATGTTAATGCTTTAGCACATATTGCCAGGTCTACCTCTAAAGCTGAACCTCTCATCTTTCTCTAATTTCATGCAGAATATATTTATTTTCTTGACAATGATTTGCTGGTTTATGGTCTTTGTGTGTTTTTCTAGTGTGTATCCTTTTCTTAGTAATTTTAGGTGTTTTTTATGTATGTTCTACTTAAGGCACTTTTTAAGTTGAGGTATATTTTACATAAGTAAAAAGGTAGAGGTGCATTGTAAGGCTTGAAGAGTTCCAATAACTGCTTATATTCTGTTACCATAGCTCAAATACGGATAGTGAACATTGACAATACCTCTGGAAAGTTCCTCCAGGTCCCCTTTGGGCCATACATCCAAGAGAAACCGTTCAGATTTCTCTCATTGGCTACTAGATTTGTCTCTTCTAATGTCTTTTAGTGAATCCTACAAGCAGACTCTTTCACTTCCTGTTTCCTTAGCTCAACACATCCTTTTGGAGGCTCGTCATGCTAAGATGTGTGACTGAGCCATGTCCAGTTATGTGGATAGGCCACACACTGGCCACTAACACCCCATAGATGAGATTGCATGGGAGCTGCTCTGAACACAGCTGCAGGGGGACGCTTTCCACACCTCTGCACTGGACACATGGTCTGGTTTCTCCTGCGTAAACACCTAGGGTGGAAAAACTGGTTAGAGGTTTGGGTGTATGATTAAATTTTATTAGAAATTACTGGGTAGACAGTGCCAGGGCAGTTTTTCAGAATAATTTTACCTGCTGTGTTTTAAATATATTGCAAATACCTTCACCTTACTTCACCTTGTCTAGCTGTTAGGTTCTTTAATTACTATTTGCTGCAGAAGCAACATCCGGTGTTTGGGGCGGGGAGAGGGGGCGGCTGGACCACTCCTGGCAATGCTTTGTGTTGAGATACCCGAATGTTTGAATGTTTGGTGCTGAGAAATAAGGGCTCTATGGGACCCCGGGGCACACTATTCCATGGTGATATAATAAAATAAACAAACTATTTAAAAACAAAAGACATGTCCTTTATTTATCTATTTATTTAGCATTTATTTATTTATCTATCTATTTTTATTTGTTTGTTTGGTTGGTTTTTTGGAAACATAGCAGCCATGCTCAGGTATTACCAGGAGTTCAGAACCTGGCAGTTCTTGGGGCCGGAGGCGATAGCCCAGCGGGTAGGGCGTTTGCCTTGCACGGCCGGCCTCTGCCGGCCTGGGTTCGATCCCCGGCATCCCATATGGTCCCCCAAGCACCGCCAGGAGTAATTCCTGAGTGCAGAGCCAGGAGTAACCCCTGAGCATTGCTGGGTGTGACCCAAAAAGCAAAAAAAAAAAAAAAAGAACCTGGCAGTTCTGAACTCATGATTGAATTTGATTCTACACTGCCAGAATCACTCCTGGCAGTGCTTGGGAGATCACATGGAATACTGGGGACTGAACCCAGGTTGGCCCGTGCAAAGCAAGGGCCTACCCATTCTACTATTGAGCCCCATGTATTAGCATAGATGACTGGCCCTGGGTCAGCTGTGCAAGGCAAGCACCTTAGCCCCTGTAATCTCTTTCCAGCCTTCTGATACTTGGGGGAGGTATGGGGCCGTAACCAGTGGTGCTTAGCAGCTATTTTTGAGGCCCTTGCTCTCGAGGCACCATGAGGTACTGGGCACTGAAGTTGGGGTCAGCTACATGCAAGGCATGCAAAGCCTTAGTCCCTGTACTAGTTCTCTTCCCAACATCTCAATCTTTTTTTTTTTTTGCTTTTTTGGGTCACACCGCGATGCTCAGGGGTTACTCCTGGCTCTGCACTCAGGAATTACTCCCTGGAGGTGCTCAGGGGACCATATGGGATGCCGGGATCGAACCCAGGCCGACATGGGCTGGCAGATGCAAGGCAAACGCCCTACCCACTGGGATATCGCCTCCGGCCCCTCAATCATTTTTAAATTCCGTAACATTAAACACATTCAGGAGGCCTGAACGATAGTCCAGCGGGTAGGGCGTTTGCCGTGCACACTGTTGACCCAGGTTCGATCCTTACCATCCCATATGGTCCCCTGAGCACCGCCAGGAGTAATTCCTGAGTGCAGAGCCAGGAGTAACCCCTGAGCATTGCCGGGTGTGACCCAAAAAGCAAAAAAAAAAAAAAAGTGCAGAGGCTGCAATCTCAGCCATTTTCTAGAGGAAGGAATAGCAGCTGGCAGACAGAGTGAGAGAGCAAGCAAAGGTCGGGACCCAGCTGAGCTCGGCTTAGTCCTCTTATGGCTCTGAAGGGCCCTAGGGGTGTCTTTACTGGGGGTCTCCTCCTGATTGCTGCTCTAGGGTACAAGGCAGCCTCAAGAGGCCTGAGGAATGGAAAGGTTGTATGGGCTTGCACCATAGCTGAGCAGATTCCCACTTGTATCTTGGCTCCCAGGAGACTAGGCCAGGCAATCAGGGCCCCAGCTGCAATGCCAGCTCTTCCTTGAAAGAAGAGTAACCTGACTTGGTGTTCCATGCAGAAGGTTGACTTCCATAAGAGAAAGTACCCCAGACAGTATGTAAGCCCACTGATAAGAGTGAACCCACATCTTTACAGGACTCCAGAGGACAAACACAGAGTGTCTCTGGAAACCCTGATGTGTCCCAACAGCTGAGTGACTTGAAGACTCCTTCTCTTGGGGCAAAAGGGTGATCCTGCCAAATAGGCTTGGGCAAGATGTGAGTGAGGGGATGGGAATTCGAGCTTGGTTGTTCTCATGCTTTCTTGTGGGTCCATGTTGGGTCTTGTCCACTAAAAAGGTGACAGGCTTGGGGCTGAAATGATATCACAGTGAGTAGGGAATTTGCCTTACAAGCAGAAGACCTGGGTTTAATCCCCAGTATCCCACATGGTGCCCACACCCCAGTACAGTCAGGAGTAATTCTTGAGCACAGACCCACACTGGGAGTAACACCTGAGTGTCACAGGGTGTGAGTAAACAGCAGAAATAAAAATAATAAGATTAAAAAAAATAATAATAATAATGATAATAATAATAATAAAATAAAAGGTGACAAACTGGGGGCTGCCTCTCCTGAGTATTAAAAATAATAATAATCTAGCTACAGAAAAGGTCCAGGAATCCCCTCCCTAGCCATACTACCAAGCCAGGTGTGAACCACTCATGACCACCAATGCTCAGACAGAACAAAGCCTGCTCAGTCTGGTTTAAACCAGTTCGACATCAGCCTTGGCCCACTTGGTTGGGGTATGACTTAGGACTGCACTCTTTGAGCCCTTCCTGGGGTTACAGGGTCACCCAAGTCTTAGGAGATGGGTGTAGCGGCCCTGCACTGGGACTTTAAGTAGGCATGTAAGGGAAGGCTTGAGGATTGGTCATGCCAATAGTACTGGCCTGGGTCTTACCAGTCTCTGATCAATCTCTGATCAATTTCTGAAATTCCTTTTCTGGGTAGAGCAGCCTGGAATTATTAAGGAGATAGATAGAGCTCTTATTATCTGGAGGATTTATCAAATACAATTGGGTTTTCAGGACCTCCTCTAGGCTTGGTGGGGACCAACCCACTTTGCAAGAATCAGAGACTTGAGTTCTGAAGTTAGAGAATACAAGAGTGGAGAAGAGGGCCTGAGCTTGGGCCTCTCATGAACCCTGACACAGGCACCAAGAAGGCTTTGGGCAGACGGTGGCTCCCAGCCCTCCAGTGAGGCAGACAGTGTCTTAGAACTGAACCTGAGATGGACCGTGAAGAGCTGCTCAATCCAGTCAGACCCCAGAGGAAACCTACCTACATCCTTCCTTCATTTCCCCCCACAGGTTCTTGTCCAGTCTTCCATCCTTGCTTCCATCTGCCCATGTGTCCATGCATTGTGTGTGTCTCTCAATCCCCCCAGCATGCCTAAAAACAGCAGTCTATCCATAAATCTGGGCATGAATGCAGCTGTCTATCCTCCAACTAACCATTCATGCCTCCATTTACCCATCTGTCCATACACCCACCTACCTTTGCACCCACTCACTTTTCCATCAATGCACCTATCTGCCCCCAGACATCTGCCAATCCACCAATTCTAACATGCACCCAGTCTAACCATAAGGCCATGTGTGTAAGCATTTTTCCTTCCATCAACCTGCACATGCATGTAACTTTCCACTCACCTATGCTTCCATCCATACATGCATCTGTCTGTCCAACCTCTCATACATTCATTCATCCACAGATGCCTTCACCCATCCATGCATTCATAAATCTGGATACACATGCATCTGTCTGTCCTCCAACTAACCATGCATGCATTCATCCATGTACCCATCTACCCATCTGTCCATCCATAATTATGACACAGTGCCTCTCCTCATGACCTGAGAGGGAAAGAGAAGGTAAAACACAAGGGCAAAGTTGGCGAAGCAAATGGCTATGTAAACCACTGGAGAACCTGGAGTGAGTTCTGCCACGGGGCTCACAGCAAGTCTTTACAGAAGAGAGTCTCTCTATGCCAGTTCCTGAAGGCTCAGATAGGCAGGAAGGAAAGGGAAGAACTTCCTGAGCAGGACAAGTAGCCAGTGCAAAGATTTGGGGTGAGAGAGAAGGGGGTAAATGAAGAGTCTGGAATAAGGACCATGTCCATGGGGCCAATGAAAGGATAAGCTGGAGGGAAGCATAAGGCACAGGCAGGCCCTACCCCCATGGCTCATTCTGTACTTTGGGTGAATCTGGGCACCTGGCCTGGCTTGCTGCTGGGCTTTCTCTCCCTTTGCTGCTGACCTTGCCCTGCTACAGGCCACAGTCAGGTAGGTCCACACCTAGATGACAAGGAGGTGACTAGACCTACAAGAGGCCTGAGATCTGGCTCTCAGGACCAGTGGCTTGTGGCAGGAGACCTGGGTGGTCACCTGGAGCAGGTTCTGCCTGAATGAAGGGAGCCCTTGTGCTCCCCTCCACTGTCCAGTCCAGCCCCAGACAAGTGAGTTCTTTCGAACAGTGTTCCTGGCCTCCCCTGTTACCACAGCCGTGCCCCAGCATCTTGTTATCTCTGGCTCTTTTATTACAAAACCTTCAGCACTTCTCCAAATTGGCCCTCGGTTACTGCGCTCCCCACAGCCCCTGAAGCACCCCGTGGGCCTAAACCGCAGGGCCACCACAGCCTGCCCACCACTGGGACTTGGGCCACGCCTGGGGCCCCATCCCCTGCAGCCCCAGCTTCCCTTTCTCTTTTCCTTCTTCTGAATATTAGAAAAGGAAGTGGAGGGCACGGATGAGAGGTCACAGGGGCAGGGCCAGCCTTTACCACCAATCAGAGTCACTCTATGGGGCTCAGTGGGGAAGATAGTCTGGAGGGTGGGAAGGGGAACTGGGGGCAGGTGGTCTGTGGGCTGAGTCTGCTGTTCTTCTTTGCAATGGTCCTCCCAGGCTTCAAGAACACACCAAGGGCCTCTGGGAGAATAGGGATGGGTGCATGCTCCTGTGGGTGTGCCGGAAGGAGCCACAGACCAAGAAACAGCATGACAAAAACTGAGGGAGTTTAGGGGAGAGTGTCTCAGTTTCCCTTCTCCTCTGATGGTCCTGCTGTAACAGCAGCTGGTGGGAGGAGGCAAGTGAGCAAGAAAATGAATATACGCCTAGAGCTGGGGCTTAGCCAGGCCATAGAGTGCTCCGGGGGGCCCTCACCCTTTCTTCTCTACACAATCTTGCTTTAAAAGCTGAGATGGTACGATCCATAGTCCAAGGAGGCCCGTTCTGCCAGCCTGCTAGATGCCAGCTGGGCGCCAAACCTTTGGAGCGGTGGCCCCCAGTCCCAGCTCTCTTGGTAACTCTGAAGCCCATGTGTGATCCAGCCCAGGTATGACCCAACCCAGGTGTGATCAAGCCCAGGTATTACCCAGGACCAAGGGCTCAGCACTCTCTGGAAGATCCTTCTGGCTCATCTCTGAAAGGAAGAAGCAGTTCCAGAGGCCTCCAGCATCTTGTCCAATTCCACCTTCTTAGCCCAGTGAGCTCTCCTTCTCTAGAGAGGTTGGGGTTACCCACACTTCAGAGAAACTGTCACAGCCCTGCATGCATTTTATCACCTACCTGCAAAATGCTGTAGCTGTTGCTGACATCCACAGCAGTGGTGATAATATGCAAGCCCTCCTTACTGAAGATTAAGCCCTTTCCCATCATGCTCCCTTATGAGCGTCCATCAGTCCTGGGGTAAATGCAAGACTGTCTTACAGAAGAGGAATTGAGGGGATTCATTTAGGTGATGCCATGTGCGGGCAAGGGACCATCAACTCTTACCCAACTGCCAATATGAGTAGAAGGACAGAGGAAAGGAGGTCGAGGGCTGGAACCAGGACAGGAAGTGTCACAGAGACAGATTCAGCAGGTCTGGGCAAGAGTGGGTTCTAACTCCATTTATGTGAGAAAAGGTTAGGCTTAGATTCCATTTCAGGGGATTCAGGTTAGCCAGAAGAGAGAGAGGAGTCCAGGAAGGCAGAGAGAAGCTGACAGCATGTGGAGAGAAAGGAGCCCCCAGTCACTGTCAGTGGGAATAGAAACGGAATAGAAACTGGTACAGTCTCCATGGAGAGTTCAGGGCAAAGTAAGGAGAGAGGGGTCAGAGCGATAGTACAGTGGATAGGGTACTGTCTTCCATGCAGCCAACCCAGGCCTGACCGCCCGCATCCTATATGGTCCCCTGTGTACAGCCAGGAATAGTTCCTGAATGCAGAGCCAGGAGAAACCTCTGAGCACTGCTGGTTGTGGCCCAAATCCTACCCCCCCACAAAAAAAAAGAAAAGAAAAAAGAAGAACCAAAATAAACCCAAACAAACAAGGACAAGAGCCCTCATCTGACCCAGCAATTCCACTGTTTAGGTCCCTATCTGAAGAACACAAACAAGCGTAGGAATTCAAAGAGGCATAAGCATGTCTGTTCCCTGCAGCACTATTTACAATAAACAGTCAAGATCTTGAAACTAACCTTGGCAAAGATTAAGAAGAGAAGGTCTATGGTTATGAGGGACCAACTCAGCCATTAGCAAGGATGAAGTCTTGCTTTGGCTCTGACATGGATGGAACCCAAAGGGAATCATGCTGAGCAATGCATGTCAGAAGGAGAAACAAATATACAGGCTGCTCCACTCATATTTGGGATATAAAGAAACAAAGTAAAGGGGAGATACTGCCCAATGAACACAAACCTCAAGACTCTGATTCCAGAAGTGACCGAGGGAGCAGAAGGTTGAGAGAAGAGCTTTATGGTCAGTGGTTGGGAATATTGATGTTGTAGTAACATTGCACCCCTAAGAAACATACATCGAGTCTTGTAAACTTGTTAGCTCAATTAAAAATTAATTAAAAATTTGGGGGCCACTTCAGGCTGTATGCAGAGCTTATTCTTAGCTCTGTGCTTAGAGATCACATTAAGTTGTGCTCAGGGGGCCATATGGAGTGCTGGAGACCTGGGTCAACTGGGAACAAGTCAAGTGCTGTAACCCCTGTACTATTGCTCCAGCTCTAAAGCAATTGTTTTTAAGTCCAGTACACTAAGGTTTAGGGATGTTACAGGTCAGATTGAGAACAAGCCGGTGTGTGCCGGCTTAGGAGGGCCCAAAGGAGACACTCCCATATGGAGTCAGGAGCCCAAACCCAGCCTGGGACTGCTCCATTGTCTCCTCTGCTCTCCTCTCCCCACTGCCAGAAGCAAGTGTCCCCGGGGATATGGGTCTCAAGGGTAGTTATTCACAGCGCCCACCTACCCACTGTGCCCCTCCTACTCCCAACCCATGACTGTGACCCCTGCAGGGCCCAGCAGGGCCCCTGCTGTGTCTGGAGTCCACCCTCCTCACCCAAGCCAGACAGAACATCTGGGGAGGCTGGAGAAAGACCCTCTTCCCCACTTCCAGCTGTAGGCTGGGTCTCTGGGCCCAGGATGACGTACTTCTGTCCACAGTCTTTCAGAACTGTTCACATCTGGCTTAAGACACTTGAAAACACCAGACCTCCACCCAGGGACAAAGACCCTGTTTCCTCTTCTCCTCTGCTCTGCCCATAGCCAGGCCCCCAATCTAACAACAGTCTTTTTTTTTTCTCTCAGTTACAAAACCAAAAGCAACTGTGGGCAGATAGGCTGCTGCCAGAGACACTGGAGGTCGAGGATGGGGCCCTCACTGCGCTCAAGTATCTGATTTCAACTCAGGTAGGGATTTCCTTGAAACCACCCATGACCCTGACACCAAGACATGAGGTGGGCATCACACAGCCACTTCGCAGAGAAAGACATTGAGGCCCAGAGAGGAGCAAGTGGCTGGAAACAACAGGTCAGTGGGCTGAGCATGTGTTCCACGTGTGGGAGCCCCGAGTTCAATCCCTGGTGCTAAATGGCCCCCAATACTGCTGGGAGCACCCCTTGAGCACCAGGCCCTGCTGCGTGTGGTCTAGATACAGGGCTGTTTTGTGGGGGACTCTGGGGTCGTATCTCTCTCTAGAAACAAAAACCTTGACAATGTTGGGTGGTCTGTGACTGGTGGGGCCTATAGGTTCCTCCCACCCACCACGCAGGCACTCACTGACATGTTTTCTGGGTCCCATCCTGGGGCCCACCCCCAGCAGAACTGTAACTGCCCTTGGGAACGATGTCGCCACACATCACAGAAGCTCAGCGCCTCTGAATCTTCCGGGAACTTCAAATGAGGCTGCCCAAAGGACTGGGAGGAGAGTTTTTGCTTTTCAGAAAGTTGCCTGAATCTGGATCTGTGGGAGAACTTTCTCCTACACTATTTTTCCACACCTTCCTTCTTACTCCTGGGATCCCCAGGGCCACATAGACCCCATCATGTCTTACCCCTCTTTCCTCCTGCCCTTTGTGTCTCCTCAAACACGTGCATGGCAGCCAGTTTAGCATAAGAAATTAAATTAATTTCCATGCTCCAGCTTCAGATGTAAATGCCTTTATTAATCATTTAAAGCACATTTATTTATGCAGTTTGATGCTTTGCAGGCTGAGGGAAGCAATTAAGTTTTGCCCGAGTTGCTGAGCATCAGACAGTATCTTCTTCACCCTCCTACACCCTCGGCATGGCTGGGAAAGCAGAGATCACGTGGCTTCCTGCATCCCCAGCCTGTCCCTGTGTGGGACAGGCTGGCTCCAGAGCCTATCTCAGGAAAAGCCCATATTTCTCAAGATTGAGTCATTCAAAGCTGCTCCACTTGCTTTCAGGCAAATAGACAGCATCCGAAGTAGTTGTGGGGGTCCCGCCCCCAAGGCAGTGCCTGGGAGACCACTGGAACTATTCCTGGTGGTGCTTGTTTGCCCACACATGATCAGTGGACCCATAGTCTCACACATGCAAGGTTTGTGCTCTGACAGTTGGGCCACATTCATGTATCCCCATGTGTGCATGCATGTGTGTGTGCATGTGTGTGAGTATGTGTGCGTGCATTCCTACCTGATCTGGGGAGAAAGTCCAGAGAGCATGTGCTCAGAGAGAGAGAGACAGATGGAGAGTGAGGGAGTTAGTTGGGGAGGGGGAAGAGAGATGGGGACAGAGAGAGATTGGGCTTGAGGCTTCCTTTTATCTGTAGCCACATTCCACCCCAGCCATTTCATTCTACATTCTGATTGGCTACCTGTTCCAGGGGCAGATTTAAAGTGACCTGGTACTCTACATCTTAGCTTCTGCTGTATCAGTGGGACAACTTTCCTCTGCAAAAGGCGATCTGGATGTTTATAACACAGTCCAAAGGCGATCTGGTGTTGGGGTACATGCCCTAGACACAGCTGCCCATCTCCTCTGCATCTTGCCTGGACTTATATCCTGCAGTTCACATCTCAGACATTGCAGGAAGACAGTTTGGATCTCTGACTCGATGTGGCGAAATATCCTTACCATGTATTCTATGTTAGCTGGTTAAAGTATTTTCTCTCATACTACCACGGATCTTCACCATAGGACTGGAAAATCTTACCAGTTTATTTCTGGTTGCTTTGGACCCTCTGTTAAATAAAATGGCCCTGATAAATCAAAGAGGGATGCTGTTTGCCTCCTAGAAAGCAGCATAACTCTCAGTCATTTCAAAGTCTAGTAACCAAAACTACCCTGAACTGAAGATTGTATCTGGCTGTATAATATTCATTTTTTTAAAAAAATGAATGAACTTCCTCCTGAGCTGCGCAGGAGGAAGAGAGCGGCATGGATTGCCTTCAAAAGCATTGAAGAAATAGCAAAAAAGACAAAGAATCTCTGGCTCTGGGCTCATCTCTTCGACTCCACTGTTCTCCCTGCATTGACATACGCCTCAGAGACCTGGGCCCTATGAAAGCAGGATGAGAACGCTATTTGAGTCTCCCAAAGAGGAATTGAAAGGGCTATGCTTGGAATATCACACCTCACTCAAGTGTCCGGAGTTCTGACCTCTGTCGCTGTTCCAGAGTCAGGGATGCTGTCTCATTTGCCAAGGCATCGAAAATCAGATGGTTGGACATGTAATGTGATTTGGAGACAACCGCTGGACTAGAGCTGTTACCTACTGGATCCCACGGGACGTCAAAAGATCACATGACCGCCCACCTACAAGATGGTCAGACTTGTAGGTCAAGACCATGAACGAACAGTTTGAGGCTCTTCGTATTCCTGAAACAACCTGATGCCATTGGGCTACACTGGTATGTGATAGGGTCAAATGGAAATGTTACTGGTGCCCACTCGAGGAAATCGATGAACAACAGATGTCTAGTGATCTAGTGATAATATTCATGGTACAGATTTTTTCTGCATGGACTTAATCCTGGATTCATCTTATCTCAGGTATCCTAACTCCTGTCTCTACAGTAAGCCTGCAGGAAAGCCTAAGGCAAGATCTGATGAGGGCAGATTAGGATTTGAAAGGCCCGGATAGGTTCCCTTACCTGACTGACTTTGGTCCTGACTGATACTAACTTGAGCACTTGGCTTTGGGTCTGGCTAGGAAAGGAATTGGAGGTTCGGGATTTTCCTGGCCTCGGGTTGTAATAACATAACTTGTTTAAGTAAGCCCTTTGGAATTTTGCCGGATTCATGAGTCTCCGTCCCACAGCCGGCTGTGAGTTATAAAGGAACCAGCTCTCTGGTCTTGCTGGGGAGCCCCTGCGGAGTTCCCCAACAATCCAGAGCAAGCCCTCTGGCCATGAGCAGCCCGTGGCAAACACATGTGCCTGCCCTTCCACACACCAGGCCGGGCCTCATGATTCCCTGGGCCTTACACAGCCATCCCACCTCTGCTTCAGACCTCGTGGGTAGAAGCCAGGAAAGCTGGCAGGAGCTACTGCTGGCTTTCGGGCATGTCTGACCCATCTGGGTCTCAGGTGTTCCCATCAGTTCTCATGTGTGTCCATAATGCAGTCCTGCCATCCTGCTCTGCCGCCCCTGGGTCCTATATCCTTTAGGGGAGGAGGGTATTTGGGTCATACCCTGCAGTTGTCAAGGTCTACTCCTGGAATCGCTCCTGGCAGTGCGGGGAGACCATACAGGGTGCTGGGGGATGGAATCGAGGTGAGCCATGTGCAAGGCCAGGTTGTATTGACCTGCCCCTGATCTCATATTCTGGTCCATAGGAGAGGTGGGAAGGACTTCCCCTCTGGCACTCCCCTCTCAAAATGTCAAATGGTTCACTGCCAACCGTTACCCCTGTGGCGGCCCACGAAGTCATCTACCCACTTGCTCAACAGAACAAGCACTTAAGCAATTAAATGCTGCAGCCAGAACACGTGTGAGCACGAAGGCAGTTTGCTACACTCCCTCTCGGACCCCAGCTGCCAGCACCATGTGAGCCCCGCAGTGACTTCTGGTCATCACATCCACAGGGAGCAATGAAGGGGGAGACATAGGGGCAGGTGAGCCAAGGGTGGATCTGAATATCTAAGGAAAACATAGAACAATACTAGCAGAAAACAAAGTGAATTTCCAATGTTCCCTCAGTTCCTGCCCACTGGTTCGCATATCAGATTGCAGAGGGGTATTTTTAGGATGGGAGTGTGACATCACACACGCAGAGGTAGAAGGCTGGACCACTGAAATTCATCACTTCTGTCCACAGTACTAAAGGAAATCACACCTAAAGCAGTTTAGAAAGACAGGGGACTCCTTACCAGCTCAGGATCCGGTCCCCCAATGCTAATACCCCTGCCCTGGAACCTGGCCCTAGTTCTGGCCTTTTCCCTCCCAGTTTCAGGAATTCGTTTCCTAAACTCTGTTCCTCTAGTACTTTGTTCCTCCTCTTCCCTGCCGGTTAATGCCAGACCACTGTTGTCCTGGGGACCCATTGCATCCCACTTCTCTCCTGCCCCCTGTGGTCAGCCTCTGACCACAGACAGCTGTGTGTGAACTGAGTGACCCTGAGACCAAGGGCAGGGCCTCTGAAGTCTGGACCAGGACCAGCCACATTAGATACCCAACTACCATCTGCCTTCCCTGAACATGGAGGTCCAAGACCTAGAAATGTGGGTCTTAACGCAACACTGATGGGAGAGGAAAGGTAACAGACTCGCAAGCTGAGGCTCCTCTTGTGAGTGAAGAAGAGGGTTCAGAAAGAAGAGGGACAGCTCAGGTTGACCAGTGACCAGGGCAGAAGGGGCACAGCTCAGGCTGACCAGTGACCAGGGCAGAAGGGGCACAACTCAGAAGGACCAGTGACTAGGAGCAACGGTCAGATTGGTACAGCTGGAGCTAAGGTGGAGAACACTAGGTCACTTTAGCCAGTTATCATACCCCTGGAACAAGTAGTCAACCAGAAAGGGATGCTTGGGGGATGGGATTTTAAAAGGGAGTCCCAGGTTCTCTCTCTCTCTCTCTGAGAGGAGGCCACTCTTGCAGGCCCTCCCTCTCTCTCTTTCTCTTGGCCCACTCTCTCTCTTGGCACCTCCCTCTCTTACTTTTCGGATCAGGTAGGGCACATGCCCAGATACACAAGGTCTGGCAAGGACAGATAAAGGTGATGGCTGGGCTCAGAGGCATAGGGTGTCCTTGGACGCCCCGGATATCACAGGACAAGTTGGGCTTGGAGGCCCAGATTACAGACAGTGCATAGGGGTTGGGAAAGTGTGCATGGGATAGAGAGAGCAGTGCAGGAACAAGACCTGGTCATCGTTCATGGGAGGTGAGTAGACTGGGACAGGACAGAGAAGTCACACACTGGACCGGGCAGTGTTAGAGACAGGGCCAGGATATTATCCATGGGTAATAGAGAGGCCTGGACATCTGGGGAGGATCCTGGAACCATCTGTACAAATAAACTAACTTTCCTTCATCCGAGTTCTGTATGCAAATCTTTCATACAATTCTCAAGAACACACAAGGACAGGAAAATCTACTTTTGCATGAACAAGATGACTGCTTCAGCAGCCTGACCTAGTGTGACTTCCAGTTGGACTTGGGGGCTGGGGTGGCTGGTGCAGAGATGACAGGGTTGTCGGTTGGAGAGATACGTCTTAGCTCCTCTCACAGGGCTCCTCAGGACACCCATGTGCAGGGGGTTCAGACATGGCTCAGTGTTGGGGCAGAAGTTTGGACTCAGAGATGAGTCCATCAACTCTCTGAACACCCCTTGTCCCCATTGGTCCCCTCCCTGGAGCACAAATGTGGGCCTGCATGACATGTAGGGCTCAGTCGCAAATCTGGGTACCATTGAGCAGTGGGGATGTCACTCTGGCTGATGCTCTCTTATTCACTGTCCCTAGCTACCTCCTTTGGAAGGCCAAGGCAGTGCTTTAGGGACCAGGATTGAAGCCAGTTACTTCAACTATATCAGTGCTACTTGGCCAGGTTGAAATCCCTGTGAGGAGTGAACTGCCTGGGTCCTGTACTTAGCCACTAAGCCTCTTCATTGTGAAAGATTTAGGGATTTAGGGGGCCCGGGAATTAGTTTCCAATCTTCCTCCAGGTTCAAGCATGCAATTGGGGTCCCAGCACTCTCTATCAAACCCACAGGGCAGAGCTCCACTGCACACCCCAGGGCAAGGGGCTGGAGCTAGCATGGCCTCCCTCAGCCCCAAAATGGTGCTGGCATTCTGGGATTTCCCTTCTGCTTATGCTGTACTTCCTGGGGCTGAAAAGGCTCAGGGTGAACTTCTGCCTAGGGTAATCCTGGCCCTAAGGTCCTGGGAGGGAGGAAGAGCAGCCTTAGGGAGTTGTTCCTTTGTGTTTGTTTTAGGTTTGGGTTTGGGGGCACTTCCAGCCTTGCTCGGGGCTTACTCCTGACTCTGCACTCTGAGATCACTCCTGGTGGGGTTCAGGAAACCATAGCAGTGCAGGATATCAAGCCTCAGTCAGCTGTCTTACTGCTGTACTATTTCTGATAGGAGGGGATTTGTCCGAATAATTTGAGGGTGTGCTGATAAAGGTTTAACAGCTGTTTCTGGGCACGCACTTTCCTTGGCTCCAGAATCTTATTTGTTGATTTGTTTCTGGCTGTGCCCTGCAGTGCTCAGAGGCTATTCCCTGCCTGGTGCTCTGGGGAGGTGATCTGGGGACCATGCCTGGCCAGGGATCAAACCCAGGACAGGTTGGAGGAAGTCAGACTCCATTTGTCTAATAGATCAGCTGGCTCACTTGGTTCCTGCGATGGGTTCCCTTGTCCTTGTATTTGAGTCCCAAATAGGTGGAGATTTTTAAAGCCATTAGTATTGTGGCTTAAGGTCATGGCTTTCAAGCTGGTTTCCAGCTGCAAACCAGCACTGATTGTGGGATGGAACATGGAAAACATATTGTTCCTTAAGGAGCAATCCATTCTTCATAAACCAGCAGGAGCTTTCTAGGAACTGTCACCATCCCAGGCCAGTGACTGAAAACCACCAGATTACAGGAAGGCTATTACCCAGAGCCGGGGAAAGCTCTTAAGATATATTAGATGGACATCAAATAAATGAGGAAGTTATTAGAGGCACAGAGGCCAGATAGATCATATAGCAGGTAGGGCTCTTAGCATGCATTCTAAGAGGCCTGACAGGAGTGACCTCTGAGTACTGCTGGGTTTGGACACCCAAAACAAAATAGTGATAATAATACCAATAATAGAGGGAACCACTTTAAATATAAAAGGTCATGTCTTGCAAATTGAACTGCTAAATCTGAGCAATCAAGGAAGCCAGGAGAGAAATGAGAGAAGTCAACTCTCCCTCTGTCAACTGGGTCTAATGCCAGGGCACGGGAAAAACCCGTCTGAAGACAGGCTTTGACTGCGCTGGAGGTATAGAGAAGGGGGAAGGTAGCTGGTCTGAGCCCTGATGGGAGCATGAAGTCAGTCCCTCTGGTCTATTGCCAAGTACCTGACCTGGCTTGCCCTGAGAAGGGCTTTCACTCACTCACCCATTTCCTAGACCTCTTCCTCCTCCTCCAGCCTGTTCATGGGCAAATCCCTGGTAGCTGCTGCCTCTTTCCCCGTCTCTCTGCTGCTCTCTTCCTGTGGAGACCATCTACAGGAGCTGCAGCCCAGCAGGGGCAGTGTTGCCTTCAGACACCCCAGAAGGCCCCCATCCTTCTGGAACAATGGGTCCAGCCCTGGCGCCAGAGTGGGTTTCTTAGGTTCTTTTATTTTTCCATTCATTCATTCATTCATTCATTCATTCATTCATTCATTCGTTCGTTCGTTCGTTTATTCATTCATTCATTCATTCATCTATCTATTTATTTAAAGAATCACCATGAATTGCAAATTTACAAATAAGTCATGATTTTTATTTTCTTAGTTAATATTTTATTATACCTGGGGTCGGAGTGATAGCACAGCGGGTAGGGCGTTTGCCTTGTGCTCGGCCCACCTGGGTTAGATCCCCGCATCACATATGGTACCCCAGGCACCGCCAGGAGTGATTCCTGAGCAAAGAGCCAAGAGTAACCCCTGACATCGCTGGGTGTGACCCAAAAATATATATATATATATATATATATATATATATATATATATATATATATATATATATATTGCTTATATGTATATATATACATATACATATGTATATATATTTATTATTATTATACCACTGTGAGATATACAATTACAAAGATGTTAATGTTTGGGTTTTGGTCATACAGTGTTCCCACACCCATCCCTCCACCAGTGCCCATTTCCCACCACCAATGTCCCCAATCCCTGCCCCCACCCTAGCCTGCCTCTATGGCAGGTTATTCATCTCTTTTTTTCTCTCTCTCTCTCTTTCTCTCTTCCTTCTCTTACACATTGTGGATTGCAATACATACATTTAGGGGTAATCATGTATATCTTTTTGCCTGTATTCAATGCTCAGTTCTAGGCTGGTATTATCATTTTCGACAATTATTAGCACCCTTTTCTGTCTTACCTAATATCTGACTCCCACATGTTTGTGGTACACTCCAACTACTGAAAGACCTCCCTGATCCATGTTTTGCCTGACCTTGGATAACGGTATCATAATATATATATATATATTATGATATAATATATGAATATATGATATAATATATATATATATATATATTTCTTCCCTGTCAAAGTTTCTGTTCATTTCCTCTCCCCATTTTTGACGGGTTTGACTGTGTTCTTCTTGTAAAAGTCTACCTGTGCCTGATATATCCTGGATATTAACCCCTTATCAGATGGGTATTGGGTGAATATTCTTTCCCATTCTGTGGACTGTCTTTGTATCTTGGTCACTGTTTCTTTTGAGGTCAAGAAGCTTTTTAGTTTCATGTAGGCCCATATGTTTATCTTTGCTTCCAATTGCTTTGTTAGTGGTGTTTCATCTTTGAAGATGCCTTTAGCTTCAAAGTCGTGGAGGGTTTTTCCTATATTTTCTTCAATGTACTTTATTGATTCAAGTCTGATTTGAGATCTTTAATCCATTTTGATCTGGTTTTTGTGCATGGTGTTAGACAGAGGTCCAAATTCATTTTTTTTTACATGTAGCTCCCTAGTTTTCCCAGACCACTTGTTGAAGACTTTCCTTGCTCCATTTCATACTTTTTGCTCCTTTATCAAAGGAGCAAAAAGATTAAATGATCGTGTATTTGAGAATGGGTGTCAGGATATTCAACTATTCCAAGGTCCACAGGTCTGTTTTTATTCCAATACCATGCTGTTTTTATTACTACTGCTTTGTAGTACAGTTTGAATTTGCGAAAGGTAATGCCTCCCATCTTCTTTTTCCCAGGCACTGCTCTAGCTATCCATGGGGGTTTATAATTGCATACAAATTTCAGGAGTGTTTGGTCAATTTCTTTGAATAATGTCATGGGTATCCTTATGGGGACTGCATTGAATCTGTATAAAGCTCTAGGGAGTGTTACTATTTTGACAATGTTGATTATCCCAATCCATGAGCAGGGAATGTGTTTTCGTTTCCTCATGTCCTCTTTTATTTCTTGAAGCAGTATCTTGTAGTTTTCTTTGTGCAGGTCCTTTACATTAAGGACCTATTAATCTGATTCCTAGGTATTTGATTTTCTGTGGCACAATTGTGAATGGAATAGTTTTCTTAATATCCCTTTCTTCTCTTTCATTATTTGTATATAGGAAAGCCACTGACTTTTGGGTGTTGATTTTGTACCCTGCCACTCCACTATAGGTATCAATTGTTTCTAGGAGCTTTTTGATAGAGAGTTTAGGGTTCTCTTGGTATAATATGCCATCTGCAAATAGTGATAGCTTGACTTCTTCCATGCCTATCTGTATGCCTTAATGTCCTTTTCTTCTCTGATTACTATGGCAAGTACTTCCAGTACTATATTGAATAAAAGTGGTGAAAGTGGACAACCTTGTCTTGTTTCTGATCTTAGGGGAAGGAAGGCTTTCAAATTTTCCCCATTGAGAATGATACTCGCTGTGGGCTTTTGATAGATGGCTTTGACTATCTTGAGGAAGGTTCCTTCAATTCCTATTTTTGGAGGGTTTTAATCATGAATGAGTGTTGGATCTTGTCAAATGCTTTCTCTGCATCGATTGATATGATCATATGGTTTTTATTTTTTTCTCTTCTGATCTGATGAGAGCCTAGCAAGCTACCCACGGTGTATTCATTATGCCATAAATAGTACCAATAATGGACCTCATTCCCAATGAATAGAGATGTTACTGGAGCCCACTAGAGCAAATTGTTGAACAACGGGAAGACAAGTGACAAGTGAAGACAAGATCTGATGTTGATTGATTTGTGAATGTTGAATCATCCTTGCATTCCCAGGATGAATCCTTCTTGGTCATGATGTATAATCTTTTTCATGAGTCTTTGGATTCTGTTTGCTACTATTTTGTTAAGAGTATCTAGCAAATATATATTTGTTAGTATCAGATATTTGCTAGTATCTGTGTTCATCGGGGAGATTGGTCTGTAGTTTTCGTTTTTTTGTGTTGTCTCTGCCTGCTTTGGGTATCACTTCACTTCACTTGTCTTCCCATTGTTCATCGATTTGTTCGGCGGGCACCAGTAGCATCTCCATATGTCCTATCACATGCTAGTGTAGGGCATCTGCTCGCTCCAGTAATATAAAGAGCCTCAAGCCATCCAACAGGTCATGGGAATGAGATCTATAATTGTTACGGGTATATGGCATATCAAATACTACATGGGTAGCTTGCCAGGCTCTGCCATGCAAGTGGGATACTCTTGTACTTGTCACTCATCTTGTGTATTTATTGATGAACTGCACAGCCGCAAAGCTGCTGTGCGAGCCGGGCTTGTGATCAGCTCTTCTGCTGTGTGGAGCTCTGACGAGTGGGGAGTCCGGATGTGGAAAATGGTGGCCCTCGTGGTGTGGGGGTTCCTCTGGCTTCTTGTGTGGCTCTGCTGGGGTGGTGGGCCAGGGCTAGAACCTGCCCTCCCTCCTGGGCACCTCGTGATCAGCTGAGCACAGGGAGAGACAGTAGCCGCTCTGCCCCATGTATGTGAGTCTCTGGATCAGTCATACCTGGGCTGGGCTTGAAAACAACTCCTTGAAAAAGACTGCCTGCTTTGGATATCAGGGTGATATGTGCCTCGTAGAAGCTATTTGAGAGTGTTTCTGTTTCTTCTACTTCCTGGAAGAGCTTGAAAAGGACTGGCAGTAGGTCCTCCTTAAAGGTTTGGAAGAATTCACCAGCGAATCCATCTGGACCTGGGCTTTTGTGTTTGGGCAGACTTTTAATTACTGTTTCAATTTCCTCAATGGTGATAAGCTTATTCAGGTATTGCTAGGCTTTTTGTTTCAGTCGTAGGAGGTTATAGTACTTCAGGAATTTATCCATTTCTTCCAGGTTCCGTGATAGAATTTTAGGTACAATATTCCAATACTCATCCCTTCACCAATGTCCGATATTTCTCTCCTGCCCCCCAACCCTCCTCTATAGCAGGCACTTTTTAGCTCCTTTGAGACTCCTTCCGTCCTCCAGAATGACCATTCCTGCCCACCATTATCATATTGTCCCTTCCCTATTCCCTAGCCTATCCCCCACCTCCGCCCCTTGAGATGTTGCAGGTGTGGCTGCAGTGCCCAGCTGTGTTGGCAGGTGGCAGACAGGAGACAGGCTTGTCTACAACCCCAGGGCTCTGTCTTGTGGTCCCCAGATAGTTGATGGTCTGACATAGAAAAAGACTGTGCCCTCTGGGATGAACCCAGAGCCATGGCAGAGCGTGGCAAGCTATCCATGGTGTATTCCATATGCCCAAATCAGTAAGAATAATGACCTCATTCCCACTGAATGGAGACATTACTGGCACCCACTTGAGCAAATAAATGAACAATGGGAAAACAAGTGACAAGTGACAAGTGATCCTCCACCCCTACCCCCAGTGGGGGTGGAGACCTGTCTGCCCTTGCCTTTGCCTCTGGTCATTTCTTATCCCCCCATCTCCCCAACCCCCTGGTCTCTATATCCTAAGTATGCTTATGGCAGAGACCATTCAGTGAAAGGCCACACGTGGGCAGGACTCTCCAGGCTTCTGCCCCCATCTTTTCCAGATTCTTCTTCCTACCTGCCTTCCAGGGTTCTTAGCTGCCATGCTTGATCCTTAGACTTGCCTTTGGAGCTTCCAGGGGGATTCTTTGATTTACCAAAAGGACTAAGTAAGGAGACAGGGGCTATGGTGTGGAAACAATATCTTCACTGAGAACTCACTCTTCCTGCCCTGGGCAGGAGGGGGGAGGAAGCCTGCTAGAGACTCACATTGGCCAGAGGAAGAAAATGTTGTCCTTGAACTCTGGCAACTAGCCAGAGGCCAGTCAATGGTATTTTATCCTTAATTGATTTATCAGATTAGCTTTAATGGAACTTTGAGGAAGCCCTAGCCAGCCAGGAAGTGATTACAATAGAAGAGATTGTACTCCTGAATCCCTTTGATCTCAAGAGGCGGAGTTGTCCCCATTTTCCAGCCTGGGAAACCAGCTGTAAGAGCTTCTAGGAGGGGTGGTTGACCTCTGGCACAGCTTTCTGGTGGGGAGCCAGACTGTGGGCCCCTTCGAAGCAATGGGAACTACAAATGGTTCTGGATTCCCTCCCCTCCCTCACTACACCCCCTTTCCCCCATTTTCTCTGCTTTGGTTGGGTGGACGGAGGGGTGGTACACAGGGAAGCTACACAGCTGTCATCTGAGCACACGCTTCCCAGAGAGGCCTGACCTGGGTAAAGGCACGTGATCTATGACCACAGATGTGCAGGACGGTGCAGGGGTTAGTGGCACCATGCCCAGGAGTAGGTCGAAGTGGGTGGGTGATGAGAAACAGAAGGAGGAGGAATCAAAATACAAATCCCAAGCTGCCTTCTGCTTCCTGGTTGGGGATGGAGAGAGGATGACCCAGGGAAGACTGAAATGGAATCAGAAAAGGGGAGAAATCATTGTGGGAGGGGTGGTGAGGGCAGGAGAGGGAGCTGGGAGAAGCCGACCCAACTGGATTAAAGGAAAAGCTATTTCCTCATTTCTCCCCACTGATGAACAGAGCCTGCCGGAGAGGCGAGGAGAAGGCGTCGGCTCTGGCCACAGCGGGTCTGCAGGTTCCAACCTACCAGGGTCCCTCCATGGCGCCCTACCTTGCCTTTGAGTCTCAGCAATCCTATAATTGGCCCAATGGGCCCAGTGGGTCCTGATGTGAAACCAGAAAAGCCAATTAGCCAGTGTCTCCGCTGACCTCCAGCTTGGGGGTTGGACATTATGGGGATGACTGGAGACTGAGTGAAGGGAGAAAGAACAGAAAATAAAAATAGAAAATATCAAGAGCAAAGCCCTAAATCTTTTTTGGTTGCCTGATTAATAACCTTGCCATGCCGATCACAAGCTCTAAACAGCAATGCTGGTTGCAGCTGAATTTTTTATACTTTCTATTAATCTTTAATGATAGCTTGGTCACCTAGTCTCTTTTATCTTGTCAGATAAATGTATGGTTAACAGGATAATAAGATTTCTAAAGCCCCATCCCAGCTCCCAGCTATCTGGTGCATGCAGTGACCTCTGACCCCTGGCAGACAGTGGCTCCAGGGTGCTCGTAATTGGTAGGTGTGCTGGGAACGTATCGGAAGCTGACGGATGGTTTAAACTTTGATTTGAGGTCAGGGAGGTCAGCGAGCTCTGGAAGACCAGCCCGGTTTTATTACCAGCTGCCTGTGATGGGGATATAATTAGATTTAGCTATTGCTTTATTAATAAGTAATCGCTTCCCCCCAGCACGGTGGGTGGGCAAATGTATTCCTTGGATAATTTGAGGACAGTCGTCTGGCTTTATTAATAAGAATAGATCATGCATATTTGGCCAGGGGGCAGACACCCATCCAAATTTCTGCACTTGGGTGTGTGTTTGGGGGGGAGGGTTGGGGGTGAGGTGGGGAACTGGATCATTTTTCAGTCATTAACATTGTTGAATAAGTAAGTTATCTGGGCCTTGTCAAGCCTAGCCCTGCTTTGGAGCTTGAGTCTATTTGGTCACAAGAATCTCTTTGTTTGTACCTGTTTCTCAATGAATTCAGAGAATTAAAACATGTAAAAGATTTTATCCAATGGTCTAAATCTACAAAAATGCCAGTTTCACTTTAGGGAAGGGAAACAGTTAAGAGACCCCAAAGTTAGATACCCAGTTGCCTAAGAGATACAAAAGCATACAGTAGCTGAAATCCAAGAAATGACAAGTGAAGAGCCATAAGAAAAGTATTGACAAAGTGGGTCCTGATGTGAGCCAGAGTGTGAACACCTGAGAAGCACTGAGTTGAGATCCCACACATCATAGTTTGAGTGATTTACGGGATATGGTCAATGGCACAGCACATGCCTCAAATAAGAGCCTGAATTCCATCCCCAGAGCTGGAAAATTTTTTTTTAAAGAGTTAAAGCAGAAGAGACAGGAGAGATAGTACAGAGTTTTAGGTTCTCACATTGCCCTTGGGCATCCCTGAGCACAGCCAGGAGTCATCCCAGAGCCCAGAGTCAGGAATAAGCCCTGAGCATCACTAAGTGTGGTCCGCAAACCAAAATATAAAAATAAAAAACAACCCAAAAGTTGATGTTTTGAAAAAAAAGTTTCGTTCTCTTCCCTTTTTGAGCCATACTCGGTAGTGCTTAGGGTTTACTCCGGCTCCACTCCTGGAGGAACATAGGTCAGTCTTGCATAAGGAAAGTGCCCAACTCACTGTACTATTGCTCTGGATCCTAGGAATGTTTTTTTTTAACGAATCAGTTAAAAAAAAAAGTCCCCTTCCCCTTGTTGTGATGCCTGGTTCTGACGCTTGGTGACAGACTCACATATCTGGTGGTAGCACAGGAAGATGCCGGTGACAATACTTCTGGGTTCATACTTGGCAGGTGGAGCAGGTCAGGGACCAAACCCGCAACTACACACTAGGGAAACCGTTGCTGTAAAGCTCGACGATCCTCAAACCCCCGATACGCCTCTTGAATTTTAGAGAAATGCTAGGGGCAGACTTGAAGGAAGCACCAGGGAATTTCTTTAAACATTTACAAAGTTTGAGAGTCTCTCCCAAACATCGCTATGCTTGGAAATGCAGAAGGTGCATGAGGGCAAGGGAGAGAAACAAAAATCCAAGAGAAAGAGCATTAAAGATTACTCAGTAAGGGGCCAGAGCTGTACTACAGCAGGGAGGGCTTTCGCCTTGTGCGCAACTGACCTGGGTTCAATCCCTGGCATCCCATATGGTCCCCCAAGAGCTGTCAGGAGTAATTCCTGAATGCACAGCCAGGAGTAAGCCCTGAGCATCGCCAGGTGACCCAAAAAAAGCCAAAAAAAAAAAAAAAAAAAAAAGAAAGAAAAAGATTACTCAGTAATACCAGAAGTGATATATGTTATATGTGTTTTGGCATATCGAAATGTTACCGGTGCCCTCTCGAGCAAATTGATGAATAATGGGATGTCAAGTGATCAAGTGATCAAGTGACCAGAAGCAAATGTGTCCCACCATGACGTAGACTGTCTGCCACACAGGCACGAGCTGTGTCCTGGTTGTTTCCTGTACCCACCCCCAGATGAGCCTGCAACAAGCATCGGCAGTTCTCATGCTCCTGTGTGTCCTTTGGTTTTGTGGAAGAAGCATTGATCCTTGGAGATTTAGTGCCTCCCATCTTAAAAGTACTTAAACTCTTAAATGCTACATAAAAACTTCTAGTGGAATAAAGGAGTGCTCTCTCAGAAATGATTCCAACCACACCGCCACTATATTTCACTTAATCTATGACACATCATTAGGCAATAGAATATGGGCTGGGGGAGCCCTGCTAACACATTTTTCTCATTATTCGGTGCTGTGCTGTTAGGTTAGAACAGGCATTTTGATTTCCAAAATGGCAAAGGAAATGTTTTTACAATTGACAAGCCATAGCATTTGTTTGATTGTTTGTTTAGCGCCTACACTCAGAGGTGTTCAGGGCTCATTCCTGGTTCTGCACTCAAGGAACACTCCTGGCTTCCGGGGCAGGGCCCAGGGACTTCTTGGACTCTTCTACATGTGGCCCTGACTGAAGAGACCAGGTATGTCTCACAGCGACCTTTGGGTATGACCTTAGATGGTATAAAGGAAGGCCTGGCGAGCCCTTTTTATAATCAAGGGCAACTAATTTCATTGATGGGTGGTGGTCAGGGGGTTGTTCCCTTCCTTTCAAACCTTATATAAACCTGAGCATCTTCCAAAGATGCCACACATTTATGCTGTCACTTTGGTGATTAGGGCTTCAACATAGAAGAGGATAAAAATATCCAGTCCCTGAGAACAGGTGAGTGAAAGCCCTGAGTGAGCAGATGCTGGCTGGTAGGGTGGAGCAGAGCTCCCGGCAGAGACCTTACATCCTTGGGGGAAATATATAGGGCACATCTCATGCTATGGACAGCTGGAAGCGCCCCCCCACTGTTTCAGGCTATAGAGAGAATGGAACTATGATAGCAAAAATATTTGAGAGGGGTATCATGGGGGAAAATAAAATTGAGTAATACCAATAATACCTCATGGAGCAGGAATCTGACAATGCAACAACTCTAATATTGGTGTCAAAGATTCTGAGCATTTTTGTAGCAGTTGTAGTACTACTTCGTTGTCTATTTTGGAACAGGTAAGATATATTAAATAATATACTCTTGTGTGAGAGAGACACACACAAGGGCTTGTGTGGCCCACCACCTCGGCAGAGCCTCACAACAAGCCAGACCACCACCCTCACTCCACGGCGCCGCCATTTTCCACATTTGGATTTCCCCTCTTGTCAGAACTCCACCCAGCAGACCAGCCCATCACAGCCCGGATCATCGCCACCCACCCTGCAGCAGCTTTTTTCCTCAATCCGGCCCAGGTATGCTGGTCCAGAGACTCTCACACATGGGGCAGAGCTGTTCCTTGCTCTCCCTGTGCACAGCCGTTCATGAGGCAGTCGGGAGGCATGGCGGGTTCTAGCCCTGGCCCACCACTCGGCAGAGCCTCACAACAAGCCAGACCACCACCCCTCATTCCACGGGCGCCGCCATTTTCCACATTTGGACTTCCCTCTCGTCAGAACTCCACCCAGCAGACCAGCCCATCACAGCCTGGCTCACGCGGCCCTCAAGCGGCCAGCGGTTCATCAATAAATGCTTTATTTGGAGGTGTTTAAAAGAGTTTGCCTCCCGCTCGGCAAGCCTGGCAAGCTTCGTGTTGTATTTGATATGCCAAATTCCAGTAACAATTACATTAGGTCATTCCCATGACCTAATATAATGGTTTGAGGCTCTTTATGTTCCTGTAGCAAGCTGATGCCCCTGGCTCTACTGGCATGAGACAGGACATATGGAGATATTACTGGTGCCCGCTCTAGCAAATAGATGATCAACGGGAAGATCGTGATCATGATCGTGAATACCAATAAAGTCTGAAAGAGGGGAGCTTGGCAAGCTAGGTGCTAGCCCTAATCCTACCCAGACTTCATTCTCAGGAGACCAGTCAGTGAGGCCACACAATGCCAGGGCTCTAGTGTATACATTCTCCTAAGCACTGCAGTTTTCTTTCTCACTATCGAATGGTGCTTTCTCTCTAACTTTCTTGACCTTTCTAAAGCAGAAAACGCCTTCTAGCACAGTGGTTAGTTCCAGTGAACTCTGGGACCAGCTTCTTGCATTTAACTCAAGATCTATCACCTACTGGCACTATGACTCAGGTAAGTCACTGAGTGTCTCTCCGAACCTCAGTTTCCCCATCTGTGAATTGAGGGTCCTAATGGCAGGTAGGTGGGATTTTGGCAGCCTTGAGTGAATGCATATAGTCCTTGGAATGTGCATTTCAGGATTCAGGGACTCCACATACCCCAGGCTCTGTGTTTTCCCACCCACACCAACTTCAGAAGGTATGACTCAGCCAGCTGTAAGCCACTGTCTAAATGAACCAACTTCCAGATCAGTTTATTATCAAAACACAGTATAAATGTTGTTTTTATGCTCAATAAACAGTTCCTCAGCTCTGCAAAATGAAATATTCCTTTCATTATGAAACTGAGAAGCCATTTATCCCCTGTCTTAAGTAGTATAAATAGTCTGTGGCAGTCAGTGGAGGGATAATGACACTGTTTATTTTCACTAGCTCGGGACAGGCTGACACAGCGTGCACCGGGGAGTGAGCGCAGCTCTGTGAAGGGGACCTGCAAATCTGTCATCCTCTCCAAGAACAAGGTGCTGGGCATCTGTTCGCTCTGCTTGCCAGGCCCAGCCAGGCGGGGAAATGCTGGGATTCCACCTGGCACCTTGAGAAGTCAGTTCCCAGGCCAAGCCGGAGATAGAGGCCTCCCTCTTCCCTAGGGAGAGAGTTAGTGGACCTGGACAGCCGCTGACACCACCTGCCATGCTCCTGACATCTCAGGCACAAGTTCCCCTTGCCTGGCCAGCTTAGTCCACTGTTCAGGCTCACACTCTCATGACAGAATAAGCTGAGTCTGGGGATCTGGTTTCTATACCATGCACTGGCCCTGTTGAATCATGGGGTACCGGTAGGTTCTCCCCTTGGGGGCCTGTTTGCTTTCACTTCTGCAAAGGTCAGGCCTGTCTCCATCTCACTGAGAGAGGACAGGAGGAAGCAGGCAGCTGTGTACAAGCAGATGTCCTGTTTTTTTTTCTGGAAAGGCAGAAGGCCCTAGAGAGGAGGCTCAGGATTTGTGAGAGACACTGGATCACCTGAACGACTGCTGACCCTTAGCCATGGACTGTTCCTTTGGGTTAAATATTATCTCTGGGCCAGCAAGAGCCTTGTATAAGTTCTGACTCCAGAACGTCAGGTTGGAGGATGGCCCCATGAATGGCAGCCCCCAGGGTGGTGAGTCCACCAGCTGCTAGGCAGACTACCCCCTCTGAGGCTCACAGAACCCTTCCTTGGCTCTCCTACATATTACCTGGGACTCGATTTTCACCTCCTCAGTGGTATAGAGCAATGGACAGATAAAATCCATTATGCCATATTTAGTTGAGGGTCTCAGATCTGGAAAAATTTAAAGCATGGTAATTAGTGTGACTTGAAGACTCAGCTGAAGGGTCAGTCAACCCCATGGGGGCCTGAAATAGGAAGGGAAGTTGAAAGGAATGTCAACAGGAAGAGGTTGACTGCGGGCATCAGACTGGATCCATTTCCACAGGGGAGGCCAAAACCAAGTCCTAGCATCTCTTGAACATTCTGTTGTCATCTGGCATTTTTGGGGAACTTAGTTGCAAGATTCCATGAAGCTAAGACATACCTTATAACTAGAGACTGGTCAATGATGCTACCAGAACCTCCCTATGCTTATCCCTTTCTCTAGTCCTGTTGCATGGGTTCTGGGTGAGGAGGCTGGAGCATCAGCAGCTGTCTTAGGCCACCAGGCAGAGGTCTGTAGAGGAACAAGGGTTAGGTACCTGCTTTCCTGGTGACTTAGTATCTTCTATGTGAGAGTCAAATTCCTGTTTTCTCTAAGTGATTGTGATTTGACATTTTTGTTCCATATTGTTGGACTCACTTTCCTCCATATGCTGATGACTTTTTAGCTTCTTTTTTAATCATCTTGTTTTAGCTTTGGGTGTTGTGGGGTCACCCAAAGTCCACCAAAAAGTGGTACTCAGGGCTTACTCCTATCTCTGCACACAGGAATAACTTCTGGAAGTGCTCAGGGGACCCAATATGGTACCTGGGTTTGAGCCGGGGTCAGTTTCTATTAAATTGTCCTCATTCTCCAAAGCTTCCTCTCATTCTGTCATCTGGGTTCTCAAAACATTATTCTTTGTGTGAGTTTCTGACAGACGCAGATACACATGGCAGAGCAGATACCAGCTTTCCCCGTTGAACCCCCTGCATTCCACGGACCATGAGAGCGACTTCTGACCTGAGTCCACCATCCCGATAGAGCCTCAGAAGAACCTAGAGGAACCCCCCCACACCTTGCTGGCAGCGATCTTCACCATCCACACTCCGCAGCTCATAAGATCTCCACCCAAGAGATTAAGCCAGATTCCAGCCCGGCTTGTCAGAAACCCAGCCTACAAGGACCCACCCTTCAAAGACCCACCCTTCAGAGCAGAGTATTTCAAGCCCAGGAATGCTTGAGCCACAGACGCAGATACACCCAGCAGAGCAGATACCAGCCTTCCCGTTCTCGTGGCCACCACGATTTACCTCCAAATTACCATGAATATTCTACCCTCCCCTCTGAGAGAGCCCCACAAGCTACTGAGTGTATAGCGCCCGCACGACAGAGCCTGGCAAGCTGTCCGATGCAATTTCAATACTCCAAAACCAGTAACAAAAAATGTTTATTTTCCTGACCCGAAAGAGTCTTTAATATGGCTGCAGTAAGAAAGGTGAACAAGCAGTGCCTGATAGAATTTCACGGCCAACCTAGGCTGCCAAACAAAGGACTAAAATGACTGTCTGTACTTTCAATGCACGTACGCTGGCATCAGAAGCATATATCGAGGATCTGATGGTGCAAGCGCAAAAAGATAAAGTACGACATCATTGGTCTGACTGAGACGAGGGAGGCGTCAGTCGCATCACGCTGTATTTAACACGAGAGAAGAATTGTTCCTTAGAACATGTGACGAAAAGAGGTGTTGGTGGCATCGGTGTCCTTGTCAACATGAACATGTCTGTCAACATTGATTCATTTGAATGCATAACAAACCGGATAGGACGATTACACTTGAAGAGATGTGGCCCACTGCCAGCAATTTCTATCTTCATTGTCTACGCACCAACATCCACACATACAAGGAAGATGAAATTGAGAAATTCTACATGGAACTGGAGGAGTTATATAAAAAAAGATCACACCTTCTACAAGATCATAGTCAGTGATTTTTTTTTTGCTTTTTTTTGAGTCACACCCAGCGATGCTCAGGGTTTCTCCTGACTCTGCACTCAGGAATTACTCCTGGCGGTGCGCGGGGACCATATGGGATGCCGGGGATCAAACCCGGGCCAGCATGGGCGGCGCCGTGCCAAGGCAAACGCCCTACCCGCTGGGCTATCGCTCCAGCCCCATAGTCGGTGATTTTAATGCCAAGATAGGACCGAGAAGATCGGCTGAAGAACTCCATATTGGGACCCATGACCTAGAATGGAACAAATAGGATGAGAGACTATATGAGTTCATCATGTCCACCAAGACCATTCATGGGAACTCACAGTTCCAGAAGGCTGAAGCAAAATGTTGGACATGGGAATCTCCTGGTGGACAGTTCCACAATGAAATTGACCGCATCATCTTCAATTGACGGTTTTGCCTGACCGATGTCACTGTTGTCCCAAAATTCCAAACAGGATCGGACCACCGTCTGCTTCGTGCAAAAATTCTACTTCACGCAACAGAGAGAAAAGGCTGCAAAGTTTAAGAAGAGAACTCCCAGAATGACCACCAACTGGGAACTCTTTAGCACCATTGCGGCAACATGGGAAGATACCATCACTGACAACATCGATGAAGAATACAACTGACTGGTTCAGCACCTCCATGATTGTGCGAAGAATGCGGCAGAGAGGAGAGAGAGAGAGAGAGAGAGAGAGAGAGAGACAAAAGGATGTCTTTCTTCAGAAACTCTCGAGCTCATTTGCCAACATGGCAAGGCGCGAGCCTCAGGCGACCAAATGCTAATGTCCAAGCTTGCAAAGTGGTGCAGAGAAGCAATAAAGAAAGACCTCAAAGAGAGAAGAGCAGAAATACTGGAAGATGCAGCAGAAACCGGGAAAAGCATTCGCACCGCCCGCCTGTCCTTCGCCAACTATAAGATCAAGATGACTGCCCTCCGACACCCTGATGGATCTATCACATCTTCCAGAAAGGCAATGGAGAATATCCATGACTTCTACTCAGATCTCTTTAATAGCCACGTCCACCTGCCCACATACCAAATTCCACAGGATGGATATGTCATTCCCAACATTCTCCCTTCTGAAATCCGACATGCCATTTCGTAGGTAAAGAAGGGAACAGCACCAGGCCCAGACAAAGTCAGACCCGAACACCTGAAGAATCTGCTGTCAGTACTCATCAATATACTAGCTCGGCTCTTCACACACTACCTGTCCGCATGCAAGGTGCCCTCCCAATGGAAAACCAGCAGGACAGTTCTAGTGTTCAAGAAGGGAGACATTCACGACATTGGCAACTATCGCCTGATCTTCCTGTTGTCTGTCATCTACAAGCTGTTCACCCGAGTCATCCTGAACAGGATTGGCAGAAAACTAGATAAAGGCCTACCATGTGAGCAAGCTGGCTTACAGAAAGGATTCAGCACAATTGACCATATCCACATGGTAACCAAGCTCATTGAGGTTTATAGGGAGTACAAGATGCCACTCTGTCTCATGTCCATTGCTTTAAAGAAAGCCTTTGATTCTGTGGAGACTGAAGCAGTCGTTGAAGCCCTAGTCAAACAGGGCGTTCAACCCCAATACATCAAGATCCTTTGTGAGCTGTATTACGGATTCACCACCAGGATCTCACCATTCTACAAGGACATTGATGTCAAAAGAGGGGTTTGACAGGGTGATACCATTTCACCAAAACTCTTCAGTGCCACCCTCAAGAACATCATGTGACAATTAGAATGGGAAGGAATGGGAGTGAAGATAGATGGTCAGCAACAACACCACCTCCGCTTTGCCAATGATATAATTCTAATAACGCCAAGCATTAGCCAAGCGGCACAAATGCTGGCTGACTTTGACCGAGAATGTGGAAAGATAGGTCTACAACTGAATCTCAACAAAACTATGTTCATGAAAAATGAATTAGTTCCAGAGGTCCCGTTCACTCTCAATGGAACAGACGTCTCTGAATGCAGCAGTTATGTGTACCTAGGTCGAAAAATCAACATGATGAAAGACCTAAAACCAGAGCTGCGCAGGAGGAAAGAAGGAGGAATGCCTTCAAAGGCATCAAACAAATAGCTAAAAGGACAAGTAACCTCTGGCTCCAGGCACATCTCTTCGACTTCACCATTCTGCCTGCATTAACATACATCTCAGAGGCCTGGGCCCTACGAAAGCAGGATGAGAATGCTATTCGGGTCTCCCAGAGAGGAACCGAAAGAGCTATGCTTGGAATATCACGCCTCACTCAAGTGAGAGAAGGAATCCAGAGCTCTGACCTCCGTCGCTATTCCAGAATCAGGGACACTGTCTCGTTTGCCAAGGCATCGAAAATCAGATGGGCTGGACATGTAATGCGATTTGGAGATGACCTCTGGACTAGAGCCATTACCGACTGGATCCCACAGGATGTCAAAAGAACACGTGGCCGCCCACCTACAAGATGGTCAGACTTCTTTGTCAAGACCCTGAAGGAACGGTTTGAGGCTCTTCATATTTCTGAATCAACCAGATGTCATTGGGCTACATTGGCACGTGATAGGGTCCAAGGGAAATGTTACTGGCGCCCACTTGAGCAAATCGATGAATAACGGGATTCAAGTGATCAAGTGATCAAGTGAGTTTCTGATTCACCCACCAATCTGCCCTTGGTCTCTTAACTCTCTTTATTATTTATCCTGGTGTCTTGTATCTATCATTGCTTTTCTTTTACTATAGAGATGATACCTGCACTGTCTTTGATGGTGAAATAGTTTCCTAAGCATCTCCCACAAACTCATCCATTCATAAGTATTTACTAAGTGGTTTTTCTCTGTCAGGTACTTCTATATATATTGGGGGTAGGGGGGGGGGGAACCCAAAAAGGTAAAAAACAAAATAAAGGATCTGAGGGTGTGACTCAGTAGTAAACAGTACACGCTCCACAAATGTGAAGTCAACCCCTCAACTTCCCAGCATGGAGAAAGAAGTCCCAAATCTCAGATTACCATCCTGGAAAGGGAGAGAGGAGGTTAGTGGAAGTAACCAAGGTTTTTGATTTCCTGGAGGTTTGAAAAAATAGTATAGTATAGTATAGTATAGTACAGTAGGTAGGGCACTTACCTTGCTTGAAGTTGACCTGGATTTGATCTCTGGCACCCCCTTGTAGTTCCCTGATCCCACCAGGAATTATCCCTGAGCACAAAACCAGGAATCAGCACTGAGCACAGCAGGGTGTGGCCCTAAAACAAACCAAAACAAAACCCAACAAAATGCTCCTTCAGAGAGTGCTCCATGCTAGGACTTACTCCTGGCTCTGTCCTCAGAGGTCCATCCTAGTGGGCTGAGGGACCACCTGGGGTTCTGGAGTGTTCCAAAGGCAACTGCCTTAATCCCTGTTCTGTGTCTCTGGCCCCTATGGATCATTCTGACCACAGGGCCCTGTTCTCAGGGTCTTCCTGGCCCAAGGGGGCTTCTCAAGCTCTAGTTGCATCCTTGTAAGTGCAGGAAGGTGGGAGGTGGGAGTGTCTTCAGGTTCACTCTGTCCTAGAAACCCACAGGAACCTCTTCTGTTGATGTCTTCTCAAGGCTATCAGGGAGCCTAAGGATGTAAGCTTAGCCTTCTGCTCATGACCCTGCATCTATTGCAGGCCTGTAGGAAGGAAGAAGGGAGAGGGGCTGTATGATGGATAACAAGGGTCTTTGGTGGAATTGGATTCCCAAACAATCATTAAAATCTTGTTTGTTCTGATCCCTGCCCACATGCGGTCTTGCCAATGTAGGGGAGTGGGTGAAGGCAGAGATGAGAGATTCTATGATTCCAGGCAAAACTAGTCTGTGATGAGTCAGACAGGGCTTACTTCTGGGATGTGGGGCAGGGGAGAAGATTTCTGGGTATTGGAGTTATTCTTATTGCTGGTGTAGGTGGTGGTTGCAAGGTTGATGCCAAGGTAATACCTTATTAAGGCATCTGCTTCACAGGTAAGTTCTCATGACGCGTACATGGTCTGCTCCACTGTTTGTAAATTACATGTTCATTCCAGGATTTTTCTTTCTTCTAGGGATCAATTAGGAAACATGCACACATGCACACACATGTGCACACACACACATGCATGCACGCCCACCCACACACACACAAGAAAACACACACAAGCACACATTCTTCTTCCTTCCTCCCTCCCTTCCTTCCTTCTTTCTTCCCTTCTTCCTTCCTCCCTTCCTTCTTCCCTTCTTCCTTCCTCCCTTCCTTTCTTCTTCCCTTCTTCCTTCCTCCCTTTCTTCCTTCTTCCCTTCTTCCTTCCTCCCTTCCTTCCTTTCTTCTTCCCTTCTTCCTTCCTCCCTTCCTTTCTTCTTCCCTTCTTCCTTCCTCCCTTCCTTCCTTCTTCCCTTCTTCCTTCATCCCTTCCTTCCTTCTTCCCTTCTTCCTTCCTCCCTTCCTTCCTTCTTCCCTTCTTCCTTCCTCCCTCCCTCCCTTCCTTCCTTCTTTTCTTTTTTCCTTCCCTTCTTTCTCTCTCTTCCTTTATTCCTTATTCCTTTCTTTTTCCTTTCTTCCTTTCTCTTCACTTCTTCTCTTTTTATCCCTCTCTTCCCTTCCTCGCTGTTTCTTTCATTTTTTCTTTCTTTTTTCTTTCTTTATCTTTTTTCTTTCCTTTCCTACCTTCTTTCTTTCTTTCTCTCTCTCTTTCTTTATTCCTTCCTTCCTTCCTTTCTTTCTTTCTTTCTTTCTTTCTTTCTTTCTTTCTTTCTTTCTTTCTTTCTTTCTTTCTTTCTTTCTTTCTTTCTTTCTTCTTTCTTTCTTTCTTTCTTTCTTTCTTTCTTTCTTTCTTTTCTTTCTTTCTTTCTTTCTTTCTTTCTTTCTTTCTTTCTTTCTTTCTTTCTTTCTTTCTCTTCCTCTCCTTTCTCTCTCTTTTTCTCTTTCTTTCTACAAATGCCTTCCCACTGCCCAAGCATTGCAGTGTATGAAACATACATTTACTCAGATCGATCATTATATCAGGTGTGTATTTTTGGTGGGTGGGGAGTGGGGGTTAAGACATAAAGGCCAGGAACTCTGCCTGCAAACAGTCTTCTATTGAAAGCCATAGAGTGTTGAAGAACCAAAGATTTTATTTGTTTGGGGGACCACACTCACAGTGCTCAGGGCTTACTTCTTACTCTGTGCTCAAGGATCACTCTTGGCTGGCTTGGAGGACCACATGAGATGCCTGGGATTGAACCCCAGAGGAGCATGGGCAAAGCAAAAACACTTTATCTACCATGCTGTCTCTCTGGTCACAAGAACCAGATTTCAGGGAGATAAAGAACATTGACTCCATGGAATCAAAACTTGGAAGGCTTCCTGGGAGAATTGATGCTGTGAACTGGATGTTGAAAATGAGCGGGAAGGCAGTGGTGGGAGAGGAAAGAGGGAGCCAAGGCAAGCAGAAGATGGAGTGTGCGTGCGTGAGGTGTGGGGCTGAGAGAGCCCATTGGGAGCAGGGCTCATCCCTCTGTGGTCTTCCTGCAGTGTTGGGCTCTGTCTGCCTGATGAGTGGGTCTCCCTGAGGGCTGCTGGGCTTGGTTGGGGCCCTCATCACTGAGCTGGCCAGGCTGGCCTCTGAGAAGCCCCCTCTTTTTTCCTTTCCTCCCCCTTCCTCGCTGCTTCTTCCAAAGTGGTCCTGAAATGACACCAAGAGCAGCTGCTTAAGCAATTTGCCAATTAATGGGTCTCTGAAATTAAACCGCCTACACAGTCTGGATGAGCCCTTCTCCAGGAGGGATTTCAGCAATTGTCTTCATGATAATCAGGCCTGACTTGCCTTCACACACATTAATAAAAAGCGAAGGTGTCGGGAGAGATGCCCTTTTCGCAGGGAATATCGACAATATCGTAATGAGACTCCAGGAGAAGGATGCTGAGGCGTGGTGCTGCATGCTCAAAGCCCTTCCCGCTGGGGCTGGCAGCGGCGGGGCTGGTTGTGAAGAATATCAATGCCCGAGTAGCCAGGAGGGCTCAGAAGGGAATGCAGAAGCTGGCAAAGCTTTAGAAGGCGCAAACATCCCAGTGTTGGCTGTGGACCGGGACACACATTTAAGTAAAGATGCACCCAGGCAGCTGCCATCCACCTCGCTCCATGTCCAAAAGATCCAAGGACTTCCAAGTCCTAGTTCATAGTGGCACCAAGTGAGCTCCTGTCCTTTGAACCAGAAGGGATCTCAGAATCACCTCAACACTGAGTTCCTGGTCATCTCTATTTATGGACTACAGTTAGAACACAGGATGAGCACCAGCCAGTGTCTGGCCATATGCCTCTACCTACCCATCTATCCATCCAACTATTTATCTAACTATTCATCTACCGATCTATTTATCTACCTATCATATGTGTTGTATCTATCTACCATCATTTATCCATATATCTTTGTATCTACCTACCCATCTATCTGTCTGTCTGTCTGTCTGTCTGTCTGCCTGTCTGTCTGTCTGTCCATCTATCCACCTATGTAATCATCTATTTATCTACCTATCAATCTACTGATCTATTTATCTACCTATCATCTATCCATGTATGTATCTACCTATCATCTATCCATCTATGTATCTACCCCATCTATCTATTCATCTCTCTATGTATCTATCTGCCCATCTAAGCTATCTGTCTGTGTATTTACCCCCTCTGTCTACCTGTCTATGTATCTACCTACTATATCTACCCATCTACATATCTACCCTCTCTATCTATCATCTATGTATCTACCCCTCTATCTATCTGTCTATGTATATAACCCCTCTATCCATCTATGTATCTAGTCCCATCTATTCATCTATATATCTACCTACCATCTATCTATACATCTATATATCTACCCCCTCTATCTACCGTCTATGTATCTACCCCCTCTATCTATCTGTCTATGTATATACCCCTCTATCTATCCATCTATGTATCTACTCCCTTTATCTATCTGTCCACCTGTTCATCCATCTCTAATATATTTATTCTCTCTCTCTGCCTGTAACCACCTCTCATGCTACTCAACTACTCCTTATCTCTGTTTTCCTCCCATACACCCCTTTATAGACCTCCCTGTGCATCTGTTGCTCTGTCTATAGAACCCTCTCTCTTTCTCCAGGTTGGCATTTAGCACCTCCTAAGCCCCCTTTTTCTGCACCCATTCTACTACACAGTCCTCTAACTGTTCTTCAGCACCTCTTTCATTTGACAAGAATCAAAGTCTTCAGAGATGACATTTCAGAGGTTGGGGAATTCAAGAGCAGAGAATGGAAATGGGCTGTCAGGTGCCTGGGTTCTAGCCAGAATAATAGGAGAGGAAAGAAATCTGACAACCTTTGAATAGGGGCACAGTCATGGCTCTGGGACTGTTTGCTCTCTGCAATTGTCCTGTTTGGTCCTTGTTTCCATTCTATTGGTAAGGTTCACCCCCACCTTAACACAGACTTGCCTTATGCTAAGTAGCATAGTTGGGACTTTCACCAGCTACCTCCCAAGTCTGTGTTGTTCTTTCTATCCAGCCAGCCCATCAGGAATGCTGCAGGGAGAGTCTGGGCTGACTAGGGGTGGGGCGAGGAGGGGGAGCAAAAGGAAAGAATGGGAAGAGGCAAAGGGGAGGAGCCCTTTACTGCACTTCACAGCCTTGATCCTGGTGGCATCAAGCACTTGTTTGCCGAACCCATCAGCCCATTAGAGTGGAAGAATCTGAACCACTTCTGGGTATTAGCAAGGTGTCGCCCCATGGCATGCATCTATGGAGGGCACATAGCATGTAGGATCCTGGACTGCCCCCTCTACATGATTTAACTCATTCTCAAAATGACTATCCAGGATGCCCAGTACCCAAGGTCCCATGTGAGGCTCCTCCATTCCTGACTTCTTCCCGAGGAAAGGTGCGCTATACCACCTGGAGGGTGACCCAGCAGTGTCCCCTGCCCTCCTCAGCTGCTACAGGGCTGTTGTGGCTATTATAAGGACGATGATTTTTTGTTGTTTTGTTTTGCATCGCAGACAGTGGTGTTCAGGGCTTACTCCTGGCTCTGTGCTCAGGGGACCATATTGGGTATCAGGAATGGGATCCAGGTCTGCTGTGTGTAAGACCAGCACCCGACCCACTGTACTTTCTAACTCTCTAGTCTCAAGGACAGGATTCCTCAAGGACGGGTTCCTCAAGTGACTCACCCTGCTCTCATTTTCTCATCAGTTCTGAGACCTGGACACCACACACAGCTATTTCTGTGTATGCGCTCTCTCTCTCCCTCCCTCCCCTTTCTCCCTCTCTCTCCCTCTCTTCTTCTCTCTCTCCTCCCCTCTCTCCCCTTTCTCTGTCTCTCCCTGTCTCTCTCTCCCTCTGTATTTCTCTTTCTCCATCTCTCTCTGTCTCTTTCTGACTGTCTGACTCTCTATCTCTCTCTCTTTTTATCTCTCTGGCTGTCTCTCCCTCTGTCTCTGCCTGTCTTGCTCTCTGTCCCTCCCTCTGTATCTCTCTCTGTCTCTCCCTCTGTCTCTGTCTGTCTGTTCTCTCTCTTCCTCTGTCTCTGTCTCTTTCTGTCTCTAAGCAGGGTAACTGTTTGAAATCAGTATACTTCACTGTATCACTGTATCACTGTCTTCCCGTTCATCATCGATTTGCTCGAGCGGGCCCCAGTAACATCTGCATATGTCCTGTCTCATGCTAGTAGAACCAAGGGCATCTGCTTGCTCCAGAAACATAAAGAGTCTCAATCCATTTCGAATGAGGTCTATAATTGTTACTGGTATTTGGCATATCAAATACAACACGGGTAGCTTGCCAGGCACTGCCGTGCAGGTAGCATACTCTTGTAGGCATCTCTAAGTCCAGCATTTATTGATGAACCACGCTGCCGCTGATAGGCTGATCTGCTGGGTGGAGGTCTGACGAGAGAGAAGTCCGGATGTGGAAAATGGAGGCCCTCATGGAGTGCGGGGGGGGGTCGTCTGGCTTCTTGCGAGGCTCTGCTGGGGTGGTGGGCCAGGGGCTAGAACCCACCATCCGTCCCTGGCGTGAGCAGCTGAGCAGTTGGTCACAGGGAGAGCCAGTAGCAGCTCTGCCCCATGTCTGCTAGTCTCTGGACCGCCATACCTGAGCCAGATTTAAGAAAGACTGCTGCAGGGTGGAACTGATGAGCCGGGCGCTGATAGGCTGGTCTGCTGGGTGGAGGTCTGACGAGAGAGAAGTCCAGATGTGGAAAATGGAGGCCCTCATGGAGTGGGGGGTCATCTGGTTTGTTGCGAGGCTCTGCTGGGGTGGTGGGCCAGGGCTAGAACCCACCATCCATCCCTGGCGTGAGCAGCTGAGCAGCTGGTCACAGGGAGAGCCAGTAGCAGCTCTGCCCCATGTCTGCGGAGTCTCTCGCAGTATGTATAAACCCAGAGAGAGACTACGAGTATACATAAACCCTTAAATAATGTAAGATAGCATATGCTTGGGCTAAACCTACACTAAGTAGAGCATGTAGCATCAGGAGCATTTTTTTTTTCTGGATAGAAGGTCTGTATTTATTCTTCCCATTTCTCTATGGTTGTGTGTGTACACATTGATTGTCTACTGAAAGGTGTCTGGTGTCAGTTTGTTCTTGCTTGAGTGACTTTAAACTAAACATACAGGCATGCATGCAGCGCGCACACACACACACACACACACACACACACACACACACACCACATTCAGTTCTGACTCCCAGGTTTGCAATTGGGTTTGGGTGTCTGTGCTGCAGTGGGCCGGGGCATCTGGGCTCAGCATTTCCTTCCTCAGCCCCTCACTGTCTCCTGATGTTTTCTGCCTGCATATGGGTTCCTCAGCTTCAGCTTCCGGGCTCCCGCCAGGTTCACAGCCTGGGAGCTTGACTGGGCCTGGGGGAGCAGAGTCTTACAAACTCCATTTTTCATTTGGAGAAAAAAAACTGCCCCAAGAGCTGTCTGCTCCTTCCTTATACACCCTTAGAAGTGACAATTGGACCCCTTAGGCTATAGACTTGCTCCTGGGAGCCTGGCCTGCTGCCTTAGCTGCATTGCTCTCTCTCCAGTAGTGAGTATCCGGCCCTGGCTCAGACTAAAGCTGTGTGCACAAAGCATCCCCTTTCCAGTCCCTTCTGAGTCCACAACTCTGGCACACCAACCTTTTCCTGGCTAGCTGCAAGACCAGGCAGCCAGGTACCTCTTCTCCCAGTGGGCAGGAAGGGGCAGGGCATTCAGGCCTGTGGAACACCTTTAGGGGAAGGAGCTACTGGGATAGAAGATTGCAAGTCTGGAGGTCTGCATGGAGGGAGCATCCCATTAGCCCGCAACATCCTTGGACAGTAAAGTATGAGCTGACTCAAACTCACCCCACCCCCATGATGTCATATTTATTTGTGGCACTAACTAGCATGATTTAGACCCGGGGCCCCAGAGACCCGCCCGTGCCGCCTTTGCTCCGAGCACCCTGTCCCAGCATTTCAGACTAACACGAGGTGTCACTTCATGGCTGTACCCACCAGTCACCCACAGTCACCTGACTGCAGCCCAGAGAGCACAGCCGCTGCCTACAACCATGGGCATCCTCCACCCATCCCACGTGGCTTACTTCATTTGGGTTTTGTTTGGGGGCCACACCTGATGGTGCTCAGGGAGGTTCTCCTGATTCTGTACTACGGGGTCCGTTCTGTGCCTGAGGAGGCCACAGGCAGTCTTGGGGGAGAAAGAACCTGGTCCGCCAACTGAAAGCAAGTGCCCAACCTGCATCTACCTTCTCCAGCCTCATGGCTTAACCAAAGGCAGAAAGACATTCACACGGGCACAGAAGTGCTGTCACACATGTGTGTTCATGCACGTAAACACATATAGGTGTACACACATGCCTGTGTTTGTGGAACAGAGGAGATGACATCCAGTGTTTTTCCTTCAGATGTTCCTTTCTCCCTGCCCCGTCCCTGTGCTGTCCCCCCATACATGGAGAAGGAGCAGGAGGGGCAGAAGGAGAAGAGCATATCCAAACCCACAGTCTGGCCCTGCTGGGGCAGCCCCAGAGCTGGGGACAACCCTGGCAGTGACAGCACCGCCAGAGAACACAATGTTTTAGTGGTGCTCAAGACGTTTATTTCCCGAGTTAACAACAATAATAAACCTGTTTATGGCTGTGACTTTCATTGCCTCCCCAGCGTGACTCCCACCTGCTGCTGCCATTAGGGACCCGCGAAACTCAGAGCACAGGCCTGACAGCTAGCAAGGGTGGGCACTGCCTCCTGGCAGGTGGGAGGCCCAGGCAGGGGTCCCTGAAGGTGCTGTGCCCTCAGTGTGGGGACACCCGCCTTGTGCCGGCAGGTATGGGCTGAGCTCTGCGACCGCCCTCTGTCACTGCAGATGCCTTTTCTCCAATCAATACAGAGCAAGGTCCTTGCTCCGGTGACTTGTTTGGGGGGCAAACAGTGGATCATGTCAAGGTAAGGAGGACTGTGGTGTGGAGCAGGAACCAGGATGAGAGAGTGAGACACTCAGCACCCCCCATGTCTAATGAGGTCATAGTCTTGGCCTAGCAAATGTCTTCTTAGCTTTTCCATCCTGAGTTGACAATCCATTGCCAAGATGGGGACGGGATAGGGGGGCAGGCTACATCTCCCACCCGTAAAACTGGCAAAGCTGTTTCCAGCATTTCCCTCTATCCCTTACCAGTTCTGTCTGTGGCAGTGGCAACCCCAGAAAACTCCCCTTCTCAAGGTGCTCAGTTTCATGGCAGGATGGGGAACCAAGGCGTGGGGTGGTGAAGAGAGAAAGGGTGTGTGTGTGCGTGTGTGCATGTGTGTGTGTGTGTGTGTGTGTGTGTGTTGGGGCTAGGAGCAGGAGTCTGGGGCTTTGTGAATCTAAAAGGCTAGGAGTCATCTTAAGTTGTTATTTTGATGCACAGTGACTCCCAATGGCAGAGCTCTGACCAAGGCTGGCCACCTCTCTGACTCTGACCACCCTGCAGTGTCTCTGCTGAGAACTCCTCGCATGACACTTTGTAAAGCTCTGAAGGTTTGCCCGAGTCAGGGTGGTGGGGGATAGGAGGAAGGTTGCAACGGCGTCCTAGAAGCCCCCCACCACCACCACACCAGGCATTCTCCACCTTGCCCATAAGTCAGAAATGTCTGGGTTGAGCTCCCACTCCAGTCTCATGCTGTTTCATCTTCTCTAAACCTGGGGCACAGCTAGAAAATTCGCAGAAGCGGGTGCTCACCCTGCAGGCTCTGGGCCACATCAGGAGACACTGTTGTTGGGGCCTGGGGATTAGCTCCAGGCACCGAGTGGGAGCCGAGATCAACTCCAGTCCTGTTTCTCCACAGTGTGTCCATCAAACCTCTCTGAGCTCAGAACCTGAATGGCAGTGTAAGGTGAAACTTCTCAATCACGGGCTAGGAGCTGTGCCATGTCTCTTCCTCAGGGAACCTTTCAAATCACTGCTGTGGGGCCTCAGCCATAGTACAGTGGGGAGGGCCCTTGTCTTGCATGAGGACAACCTGGGCTCCATCCCTGGCACCATATATGACCAACTGAAGCCTGCCAGGAGTGATCCCTGAGTACTAGGAGTACTGTTGGATGTCACAGGAAGAGAGAAAGAAAGAAAAAGAAATAAAGAAAGGAAGGAAAGAAGAAAGAAAGAAAGAAAGAAAGAAAGAAAGAAAGAAAGAAAGAAAGAAAGAAAGAAAGAAAGAAAGAAAGAAAGAAAAGAAAGAAAGAAAGAAAGAAAGAAAGAAAGAAAGGAAGGAAGGAAGGAAGGAAGGAAGGAAGGAAGGAAGGAAGGAAGGAAGGAAGAAAGAAAGAAAGAAAGAAATAAAGAAAGAGAGAGAGAAAGAGAGAGAAAGAGAGAAAGAAAGAAAGAAAGATAGAAAGAGAGAGGGAGGGAGGGAGGAAAGAAGGGAGGGAAGAAGGTAGGAAGGGATAAAGAGAGGAAGGAAGGAAGAAAGAAAGAAAGAAAGAAAGAAAGAAAGAAAGAAAGAAAGAAAGAAAGAAAGAAAGAAAGAAAGAAAGAAAGAAAGAAAAGAGAAAGAAAGAAAGAAAGAAAGAAAGAAAGAAAGAAAGAAAGAAAGAAAGAAAGAAAGAAAAGAAAGAAAGGAAGGAAGGAAGGAAGGAAGGAAGGAAGGAAGAAAGAAAGAGAGAGAGAGAAAGAGAGAAAGAGAGAAAGAAAGAGAGAAAGATAGAAAGAGAGGGAGGGAGGAAAGAAGGGAGGGAAGAAGGTAGGAAGGGATAAAGAGAGGAAGGAAGGAAGAAAGAAAGAAAGAAAGAAAGAAAGAAAGAAAGAAAGAAAGAAAGAAAGAAAGAAAGAAAGAAAGAAAGAAAGAAAGAAAGAAAGAAAGAAAGAAAGAAAGAAAGAAAGAAAAGAAAGAAAGAAAGAAAGAAAGAAAGAGAGAGAGAGAAAGAAAGAGAGAGAGAGAGAGAAAGATAGAAAGAGAGGGAGGGAGGGAGGAAGGAAGGGAGGGCAGAAGGTAGGAAGAGATAAAGAGAGGAAGGAAGAAAGAAAAAGAAAGAAAGAAAGAAAGAAAGAAAGAAAGAAAGAAAGAAAGAAAGAAAGAAAGAAAGAAAGAAAGAAAGAAAGAAAGAAAGAAAGAAAGAAAGAAAGAAAGAAAGAAAGAAAGAAAGAAAGAAAAGAAAGAAAGAAAGAAAGAAAGAAAGAAGGGAGGGAGGGAAGGAAAGAAGGAAGGAGGGATGAAAGGAAGAAAGAAAGACATTGTTCTGTGGGAGAGAGAGAGGGAGAGAAGGAAAGGGAAAGAGAGAGAGAGAGAATTGCTCTGCTTGCCTCCAGGTTGGGGGCCTGTCAGGATGTACCCTGATACAGGGGTTGAGTCCATCCTCAGACTAGACCCTGTTTCCCCATGCTCTAGGGAAGAGGACAGAATGGGGTACTTGGACAGAGGCCCTGCTGCAGGCTCACAGCAGCTCTGGGAGGCCTTATAAGAGAGACCAGGGAAGACCCACAGCCTTGGAAGCCTTCCTCAAGCCTTTCCCTTAGTAGCTGCAGCCTGTCCCACCCTGACCCGGAAGCAGTCTCCTGTGTTCTACGTTCTACATCTCATTCCACTTTGCAAATACACAATCCCCTGCTTTTCACCCCATGCTTTTTATTACTACTTTGCCCACTGTGAAGGAAGTTCCCTTAGTCCTGGGGAGGCAGGGATCAGGGTAATGTCAAACGGCGTGTTCTTACCTACAGCCTCTAAGCATAGAAAGAGCAGATATTGCCCACCCACCCCCTCCAGAGAGTGCGCTTAAATGCCCACCCCAGGCTGCGTGTGCTGTCGCAAGGTGCTTGTGTCCCTGAAGTTGCACCTTGTCACAGAATAAAGGTTCTGGGAGCCAATAACCAGCCTGTGGAGAATCAGCTGGTCTGTGCTAGAAGCAAGTCTGCAAGCTAGACACCTTCCTAGATGTGGGCCCCAGGACACCCCAGACTTGGCCTCCACCACTCATGTGATCCTAAAGACGCCCCATCCTGGCCTCAAGAACCTGCCTGTCCAACCATCCCAGGCCTAGGTCCTGTACTACGAGTACTAGTGTACTGGGGACACTCCCTGCTAGGCTCTCTTCGTAGAGTCAATGTGGGCAGCTGGGCTGCTTCTGCCTCTCCTCTGGCCACTACAACCTTGCTCTGGAGGTGGCCAGAGAAGCATGTGCAGGAGGAGGGACACAGCAGTCTTCACGACCTGACTGCAGTTTGCTGCCTGTGACACCATTGCTTCCACCTCCAAAACGTCTCCAGAGAGTCTTCAATCAAGAAATTAAGGACCAGAAAAAAAGCTGGTTAAGTCTTATGCTCTTGCATGTTACTGACCCAGGTTCAATCCCCGGCACCCCATATAGTCTCCTGAACTCCATCAGGAGTGATCCCTGAGCACAGAGCTAGAAGTAAGCACTGAGCACTGCTGGATGTGGCTCAAAAAATACAAAACGAAAAAAAGAAGGAGATGAGGAGGAGGAAAACCAGAGCAGACATGAAGTGTCTCTCACTGGGAAACTTAGGACGGCATGAGGAGCTGTCTGTAAAGTGGGGATGAGAGATGTGACTCCTGAAGGACGGACAGCCATCAGCGGGAGGATAGGACAGCGGGTAGGGCATGTGCCTTGCACTCGGCCGACCCAGGTTGGATCCCAGGCACACCATATGCTTCCCTGACCTCCTCAGGAAGTGATTTCTGAGTTCAGAGCCAGCAGTAACCCCTGAGCACCACAGGGGGTGTGGGACAAAAACACAAACAAAACAAAATAAAACTACCATGTGCTGGGCTTGAGTAGTGCTGGTGGCAAGAACAAATACCTATGATGACTGGCGCCTCTATTCCACAGGGCGCAGCAGCTTCCAAAGCAGTGTCCAAATGGGACACCCTGTGTGTCAGTGGTGGACGAATGTTTGAACAGAGAAGGAGCCCGCGGGCCACCGCTAACTGGTCTGTGGCTCTCCAGGGATCTGACCTCAGCGCAAAATGACTCCAGCCACGGTCATTCTCCCAGTCCCTCCGGCTCTATCAGGACTGGAGTGGTAATTAAAGGCTGATTTGTCTTTCACCACTTTGAAATTCCCCTTTCACTGTGAGGCTAGTTTGGAAATCAGAAGTTGCTTATGGGCACAGAGAAAATACTGCAAAGCAAGAGTCTGACTTGTGGTTCTGTTGGATCTTGTGTCTCTGTTTTTCCATCTAAGTCTCACACATACACACACACACACACACACACATACACACACATCCCTAAAACAGAGAGGTGATGAAGCTGTGGGAGTTCTTATAGGTCAAGTTGGACAAGGCATTGCCACCCTCAGAGGGAGTGATGCATCACAAGAACCTGAGACACACTTTTCCCCACTTTCCCACACTCTTCTCAGTGGGACATGATTTCTCAGCTCCAGCCCAACCTTTAGGTGCTGAGTCAGTTCAGACCGTGGGCCTGAAGCCTGCAAAGAATCATCTCCCTGGTGATTATGACCCTGAGAACAGGTCCCCACCTGATGCCATGACCCAAGCCTGAGGAGAAATCCCACATGACATCATGAGCCCACTCTGAACAGAGATCCCCACCTGAGTCCGTGACACCACCCTGAGAAGTTCCCACCTGACATCATAACCCCACTCTGAACAGAGATCCCCACCTGAGTCCATGACACCACCCTGAGAAGTTCCCACCTGACATCATAACCCCACTCTGAACAGAGATCCCCACCTGAGTCCGTGACACCACCCTGAGAAGTTCCCACCTGACATCATAACCCCACTCTGAACAGAGATCCCCACCTGAGTCCGTGACACCACCCTGAGAAGTTCCCACCTGACATCATAACCTCACTCTGAGGAGAGGTCCCCACTTATGCTATGACCCTACCCTGAAGAGATGTCCTCACCTGACATCATGGCTCTACCCTGAGGAGATGTCCCCACCTGACATTGTGACCCCATCCAGATTCTGAGGGGTGAATCCTGTATGAATGCATACACAGACCAGTTCTGGTAAAACCTGCCCTCTCCTGCAAGTGAGTCCCTGGGGAAACCACACTTGGAGGAAGCCGAGTTTCCTTGACAACAAATGACTAATTTAGAAATCCCTGTGAACAGGTGGGAGTCAGGAAGGGACCAAGAAGCATCCTGGGCAGGTGCCAAGCTAAAACAACAGGCTCTTGGCAGTCCCAGGAGTACAGGATGGAGAGGAGGAGCCTGAGGCTCAGGCAGAGAGAGACCTGGGTGAAAGGAGCCACTGTCGGAAGGAACCAGAACCTTCTGGAGCTAACTTATCAGGGCCGGTCACTGAAAGTCTGTGAAGCTAATTTTGGAATTCAGCTTGGATGAAAGAAGTTGTGGTCAGAAGGCAAATGTGATGTTGAAGAACTCATTTGAATAGGAAACATTGACACAGAAGGCAGTCCTAAGGCTGTCTGCTGACTGGATGTGGGTCCCCAGGGAACAGACAGGTACAACTGGAGAGAATTCACACCCATTACAAGCCACCTCGTTCCGTGCAAGTTCATTTCCGCCACCTGGGCTGGCTCCTTTTCTCTCCTATCATCCCCCTCTGGGCCTCTTGCTGCTAGCTGCACTGCTCTGGTGTTTTTCTGCTCTCTGTCCTGATTCTGCCCTATCTCCCCAAGAGGCACTTCGGATCTTAGTGAGGCTGCTCCTGATCACACAGGCAGAATTTGATCTCCCCTCACCAATCTCAGGGCCCAGAATCAGTGCCTTTAACAATGGAACTGCCTTCACCTTCTGGCCAAGACCCAGAGAAAGTGGAACACACAGACACATACACACACACACACACACACACACACACACTTCTAAAATGTCAGGTGATAAAGTTATGGTGTTCTTCTGACATGGTCAGGTTGAACAAGGTGTTGCCACCTTTAAGGGGCATTGACACATCACAAGAATCTGAGACATTCAACTCCTCATGGTACAGTCTGGAGGCGTGAGCCCCTGTTGGGTCTTCACTTGGCATAAGGCTCTAATTCTGGCTACATCAGAACCCTCTCAGGAGTTTAAGAAAGGGCTGATCCCTGACTTACACCTAATCATGGAAGCCAGCCCTTTGTGGGATCACAAAGTCATGTCAACCCCTGTTGGGCAGCTAGTCTTGGGGCCTGACTCTTTCCCACCATAAGGTTCTAAGGGCAGGACCCTTAGGTCCTGCCCTTAGGTGGGCTGTTACCAAGGTAATAAAACTTCCTAACGCCCAAATTGTTCCTTACATCCACAAGAGAACAACACCTGTGTGTACAGGACTGGCCGTGCCTGGCCTTCTGACTACTTTGTTGCAATGGCTCAGGATGCTATTTGTGCTTTGTATTCCTCTACTCAGAGATGGGTAAAGGCCCAAACTAAGCTCTGCTCAGCAAACCAGAGCTTCTTGCTGTCTTTTCTTTCTTTCCTTTCTCAGCAGCTGTAAGGCAGAGTTTCTCCCAACAGAGTTTCTCCCAAGTCCATCCCTCTCCTTTTTGGGGATGAAGTCCAGCAAGACCTAGATCTCCCCTAATTTGTGCCTGACAAACCCCACCCCCACTACCCTGGTTATTCTGTTGCACAATGCAAGTTGAATGCCACTGCACAAGGTTATTCTTATTCCTCCAAGGAAAGGGCAATGCGAGAAGGAAACCACTTCCCTACATTCCAATGCCATGGCAGTAGACTTAGCAGCTTTCCTTATTCTATTTCTGATTCCTCCGCCCATAGCTGTGGGGGATGCAGGATAGATCATCTGAGAATTAATGGAAGTTGAGACTAGTTCAAGACAAAGGGGCAATTAGCATGAATGGGAGATACCTATAGTGCCCTCTCCTCCATACCCTTGGCAAGCATTGCCAATCCTTAACAATTCACCAGACTGATTAACAGAAGGGTCCACACCATCTTACCACTGGGTGCTCCAGGCAACTCCAATCAATTGTAGTTGGCATCCTAGTGGTGTCCTCTTGGTTGCTGCTAAATTACAGGGGCAGTGGCACAGGGTGAAGGAAAAGCAGGTAAAGAGGTATTTGCCCTAATCTCTTTAAGACTGCACCAGGGAGACTGACCATAATCATCCCAGGAATGTCCTTTGAGATCCTCAGGGCCTAACCTGAAATGAGAACAGCTGAGTTTCTTTGAAGTGAGTTCATTTTTCCATCTTCCTTAGAAATTGGATGTGGTCTCTTATTGGCTGTCTCGGCTGGCCTGGGGCAAGGAAGGCTGAATGTGGGGAATCAGCAATCATGGGGGTGGGGGTTGGCCTGGTGTGCTTTTAAACAACGCTCACTGCACTGTCAGTTTGCAGCCTCTGCATGAGCAGTGGTGAGCCAAGCCCAACTCCCTCTTTGCATTCCTTATGGCTTCTCTCCTCTAAGACTTGGCAGCAACTTGGTAGCAGATGAACCACCCTTAGCCACACTTTCCTTGTTTTTAAAACTTTATTATCATTTAGTTATTAGTTTATTTAGGAGAGACTCTAAAGCAATGCTCCAGGATCCAGTGACTCTGCTGATGATCCTTGGCTCACCCAGATGGATAATTCACCATCTCAGTCCAGCCATGTCATGATACCTGGACCTCATTGTCCTGGGGCCACAATGATCACATCCAGTGATCTCGGGGTGCAGGGGTGGCAGGAATCAAACTGAGGGCCTTGTGTCTACCAGGCTTTTGCTCCAGCCCAACTCCGCTCTCTAAACTCCATTTCCCCACACCTTCTCTTGTTCATCTGCTCTGGGTTCTCCAACTCCCACTTCTCTTGGCCTCAGCCTTACAGCCTTATTTCCCTCTTCAGCAGATCCCACATTTCAGCCACCTCCTGAGGGGCTCTGAATGTGCCCGGTTTCTGGGCTCTCCACCTGAAATCTTTCTTGGCTCCCACCATGTTCCCCACCCCATTCCCGGGGGTCAGGACTTCCTCAGACCACACTTCAGCAGGCGAATCTTTTTCTTTCTTGTGAGACTTTCTCAGGCATATCCAAGGGCTGTGACTGACACTAGGCAGCCATAGGGCTCTGACTGTATTGAATGCTGTTCACATTTCTGTTTGGGGGTATTCTCCCCAGAGGAAAGGACTCTGGGGAGAACAATGGAGCGACTTTGAAACACTGGTGGTTGGTGTGGCAACACGGCTTACTCAGAACAATGACTTCAGTACCACTGTCAACTATGAGACCTTGTTCTTCATAAAAAAAATCATGAAAAATTCTGATATTTCTTTGGCCAGCTGTCATTAAAATGGCAGTAACCTGAGTACCTTGCAGATTGGCCTGAGGTCGGTGCAAACCTTGCTATGCTCAGTTTTTCTTCCTGTCTTCCCAAGACCAAATTTCTCCTTGGTTGCTTTATACACTGGGTGGGCATCAGACAATACAATGCAAGATTTCAGATGCATGTTGCCACTTTAGTACGAAGTCAGTTTGGAAGCTTACGTAGCCTCTTTGGCCTGGTTTCTTCATCTGTCAAAGGGAACTGAAATAATAGTCAACTATTTACCTAGTTCACATGACACAGGCCTCTCCACTGACTGGGCGTCACTTGGACTGAGCTCCTTCTCATTCATCTGTGTGACACCCTCACACAGCCCTTGGAACGAGGCCTACCCCGTAACACTCAATAACTCCTCCTAATTGAATTTATCGCAATTACATGGAATGAGTCAATAGGTTCGGGACAAAACCCCAGGCCCCTCAATCTGGGGTTCTGTGTGGATTGTTTCCCCAGAGTGAGTTTTGATCACGTTCTCCGGCGAGTTTGCTCTTTGCTTTGTTTAGTAAATTCCTTCACAGAGAGTCAGGCAAAGACAGGGGCGGGAAGGCGCCGGAATCCGGGAAGGCACTCAGATGGCTGCTTGAACATATTGCTGTCTGTGTGGGAAATGTTCGCAGCAGTTACAACTCGGGATGAATATGCATTAGCTGTGGTGCTGCAATTTGCCGGCGCGCGCCGCACTCCACTCGGAGACTTGGCAAGAAGGGTAATTATCTCCACATTATGTGCCTTGTCTCTTTCTCTTCTTAATTAAGTAACTAATCTGGTGGAGGAGAGCTCTGTTTGTGTTTGTTTGGCAGGTGCAGCCTCGTGACAGTTGTCTGGAGAAGTTTCTTGGAAATTTAGGAGACTTTCAAAAAAAACAAACTGCTCGGAGCAGAGCCGACAGGCTGGAGCCTGTGAGTCCCAGAGCTGGGCCACCTCCCGGGCTGCACCAGGCAGCCTGGCCTCTCCGCTTCTCCCAGACTTGCAGGCTCCTGCTGGTCAGGCCCACCAGAGGTTCTGACCTTCATGGGGGCTGCAGGATAGATGCAGAGAATCCTGACGACAGCAGAGGCTGAGCCAATCTGATGGGGAAAAGGACAGTGGAAGGCAGGACGAGACGAGCACTGTATTCCCTTCTCCGCCTGCTTCCCTCTGGCAGGAGGAGACGAGCGCTGTATTCCCTACTCCGCCTGCTTCCCTCTCAACGCCTTGGTTGACTTGGAGATCTTCCTCACCGGTTTTTGCACCCATACTTTTCTTTGTTTGTTTACTTTTGGGGGCTCCACTCATCCTGCTGTGCTCAGGACTTATTCCAGGCTCTGTGCTCAGGGATCACTCCTGCAGGGACACAGAAGATGAAATGCCGGGTGACTGCATGCAAGGTAAGTGCTTTTCCAGTGTATTGCCTCTGTGAACCTCTTACTCATGCTCCTAAAGAAACTGAAGAGACCCGCGCAGTGCTGACCATTGACTGAATACTGGTCACCTGGCTTCTGGGCCAATCTGCTGAGAAGGAGCTCATAATGACAGGATTGCACTAACCTGATGGTCCAGGCCTGGGAGCTGGGAGGAGGCAACTGTTACAGGGCTGTAGGGTGGTCACTCAGCAGTGTCCATTCACCTGGCAGATGATGCCTCTCTGCTGCTAAGATGCTGTAGAAGGCTGGCCCAGGAAGGTGACAGATAACAGTGCAGTTGCTTTGGAGGCCTCAGAGCAGGAAGAGGTGGAGCCAGCCAGGGCTAGGATAGGATCACAGACCTGAACGGAGCATTCAGGGAGATGCCCTGGGCTACAGTAGTGCCAGCGTGTCGGAGGGGAAAGGCAGCCCTGAGGGACGAGACACATCGTGCAGTTGGGGTCCTCCTGGGCCTTGGAGCCTGGCTTTGGTCCCTAATTCTGCTTTTTCAATTGAGATAATGGACTTGCCTTCTGTGTGCCTATGAGTAAACACACCACACATACATATGCACACAAACATGCATACACATACATACACACAAGCACCTGCACAAATGCACACAAACATGTGCACACACATACACGTATACCTGCACACAGACATGGACACACAAATACAAACACAGACACAAACATGTGTGTGTACACACACACAATCATGCACACACCTGAACACGCACACACATACACACATACATTCATACACACATACACACATGCATACACACACATACACACAGTGCTGTGAACTGTATATTGAGCACCTGGGTTGCCTGTCCTGGGACCACTGGAAATTTAGGAGACTGCAGCCCTGGGCTGCTCTGGGAGGTAAAAGTCCAAGGTGGCTCCGAGGAGGAAGGACCTCAGGTCCCCACACTTCCTCCTCTCCATCTTGTGGCCATCATGAAAGGGTGTTTGCTGAGAGGATTAAGATCCCTAGTCAGTGAATTATGTGTATGAGAAACCAATATGAATATGAATAGTACTATAGTACTATAAACCACAAAATGCTAATCAATAAAAATTAATTGTTGTGATGACCAACCTAAAGACTTCAAACTTTTCTAAAATAAAAATGAATGTCAATAAATACAATAGGTGATGGCGAGGGCCTGTCCTAATTCTAGGGGTCAACTCCAGTGTGCAGCTGGGAGGAAAGTGGAACATTTGATGCTATACAGCTGGAAGGTGGAGAGGCCACATGGTAGGACACCTCAGTGGCCTTCGGATGCTGAGCGCAGCACGCAGGGTCACCGAGAGCAGAGTCCTGAGGAACTGAATTCAGCCAACAAGAAGAATGAACTTGGATGTGGATTCGCCCTCCTGCTTCCAGCTTAGCTCTCGGACTGCCCAGTGCCATGATGTCAGTCGCCTCCTCCCCTGAGCAGAAAACCAAGCCCCGTGGTGCCAGATTTCTGACCTACAGAGACACAAGCTAATAAACAGGAGCTGTTGGAAGCTTTGGCCTTTGTGATCATTTGTACAACAGCCATAGAAAGAGCACAGAATGGTAGCACTCCCACTGGCCCATGAGAAAAGGGGCAGAGATTCCTGCCATTCCTGTGACAATGATGCACACATGGATCTTAACTTTATGCCGGGTCTTGCCACTGACATGCTTAGTGATCGCTGCAAAGTCACACTCCCTCCTGGACTCAAAGAAAACTTCTGTCAAAGGACAGAGAGCAGAGAGAGTCCAACAAGTAAAAAGCATAGGTTTTGCATGCCGGAGACCCAGTTTGATCCCTGGCACCCTGAGACCAGCCTGGAGCCACCCCTAAGGACAGAGTCAGGGGTAGCCCTCTAATAAGTACTGCTGGGTGTGACCCCCCAGGGCCAAAATGAGCCAATAAACAATAAATAATACTACTAATGAATTATTATGGACAATTAGTAAATTATTACTTTCATTTATATGGTGTAAAGACCAGACACCCATGTTGTTAGGTCCCTCACGGTACAGTTCTCCCAGCTATGGGTCTAGACAGATATAAAGAATTGGAGTGAGACCCTGCAGACAGAAACCCCCTTTCTAGGTCCTCTCTGCCTACAGGTCAGAGGAAGCCTCCCACGAGTCTGTTTCTGTATTGGTGAATTCTGCTCAAACACCTTCTCTGTGTCTCTGTTGCCCTTAGGGAGGAGGAAGATTCTTTCTTTGCTTTACAGGGTCTCAATGACTGTGTCAGGCTCAACTTTTGGGTCCCATTGCTCCCCTTTTGCACCTGGCCTCTTCCACATACCATACACCAACCACTGATACCTGCACCTGTTTGCTCTTCTCTGTCTTCTTTCGTCTCTGTTTGCTATCAACACAATACATAAGCAAATAGACTTTCAAGATTTAAGTCTTGATCTAGCTGTTGCCGACAGCCTTCGGGCCTGTCTGGGTGAATTAAACACTCCATTGTGAGTAATTAAAAGCCAAACAGTCACCAACTAAGCAAAAACAAAACAAAACAAAACCCTGAGCCCAAACTATCTGGAGAATAAATTGAAAGTTGAGATTCACCAAACTATGGAGTCTAAGGTTAACTTTACAAACAGGTGTGCTGCAGGGAACAGATTCTCAATGGGAGTTTGCCTCTCCCTGGCCAGCTCTTTCTGTAAGTTTCTGTCTGCAAGCTAAGCCTTTCCTCATATGAGGAAAAAGATACATATCGTCCATTGTCATCATAAAAGGCTTGATTTAAAAAAAAAAGCCTCTTCTTTTCTCAGCATCTCCAGGTATTAAAGAATAGAGTTGATGGGTCCCTGTAAGTGCCACTATCAACTTAGCCAATCACTGCAGCCATGGAGAGAGATGCTTTTCTGATTGGCCCAAGAGATTTCTATTGGCCCAATCATTGCATGTAAATAGAAGCCACATCTCTGGATGTTCATCGGGATATGTAAGTGATGTAAATTTTAACCTCCCCTGCCCAGTGGATGGAGTGAAACAGTTCTACAGAAAAGCAGCAGGATCTGAAATGGGAAAGGGAAAATCTAAGACAGACAGAAGTGCCACATCCGACTCCTCTGCCTCCATCTCTCCATTCATTTGGCCATAATCACACACTGCCCTGCAATTTATAGAGACAACTGCGTACAGAAAGACATACCAATGAACTGGTTTGGTTGGTTGCTTCTCATTCCTAACCAGATTTTACTCCCAATATTGCTGAGTAGAACAAAGTAAACAACAATTGCCAGATATGAACTTTGATCTTTTAAAATTGTCCTATAAAAATATATTTGTGGGGACAGAGTGATAGTACAGCAGGTAGGAAGTTTGCCTTGCATGTGGCCACCAGGGTTCAATTCCCAGCATCCCATATGGTACCTCGAGCACTGCAAGGAGTAATTCCTGAGTGCAGAGCCAGAAGTAACCCCCAGTACTGACAGGTGGGACCCAAAAAAGAAAAAAAAAGTTTGCTCATTTGAGTAAAGTTACAACAACGAAGATGGGACCTGGGGTTATAAATCTATGTGAATTCCTTATGCTGAGAGGACTAGACTGACTCTTTGGAGGAAATTTTCCTACGACCCCCTTGCCTTGCTCATCTGAATGCTGTTGGTCTTGAGACATTCGCATCCAGCACCAATGGCAGGGAGAGGACCAGGATTTGGACAAGACCTACATGACTGGTTCAGTTTTTCTTTGACCCCCATGGATGTTGTCTACAGGTGGGTGATGGTGGCAGCCAGTCTGAATTCTGCTCCCCCTGGCCTCTTAGACCCCTTCCAAACTGGCTGAGAGACTCATTTCTCCCTTCTGTGGTAGGTTCTGAGGTGGCAGGGCAAGAATGGGGACTGCACATAGCCCCTTCCTGTCTCCAACCTGAACAACAAACACATATGCTTTGCCTCCCCTCACTTGGGGACTCTGGTTGCTGAGGTGGTTAGTGAAGGGCAGGCATAGATAACTGAGAAGGTTCTTCCTGGGAGAATGGCTTGGTTTCCACAACTGTTGTCTTAACACACAACCCAATATTGTTCATTCCTGAATAGTGTCAACTTTCCTTTCCACATTCCTTCTGAAACAGTCTAATCTCTTGAAGTAAACAGTTCCCTGGGCTAAAGCAATAAGGTTAAATCTTCCAAGAAGGTGAAGAGAAAGCACTTGGAAAGTGAGGGCTTATCCCTATCACTGTATCACTGTATCACTGTCTTCCCGTTCATCATCGATTTGCTCGAGCAGGCACCAGTAACATCTCCATATGATCTGTCTCATGCAAGTAGAGCCCAAGGGCACCTGCTTGCTCCAGGAACATAAAGAGCCTCAAACCATTCCATCAGGTCATGGGAATGAGGTCTATAATTGTTACTGGTATCTGGCATATCAAATACGACACGGGTAGCTTGCCAGGCTCTGCCATGCGGATAGCATACTCTTGTAATCATCTCATAATCCAGCATTTATTGATGAACTGCATGACCACAAGTGGGCTGTGATAGGCTGGTCTGATGGGTGGAGTTCTGAAAAGAAGGACGTCCTGATGTGGAAAATGGAGTCCCTCATGGAGTGGGAGGCTCTGCTGGGGTGGCGGGCTAGGGCTAGAACCTGCCATCCCCCCCGGGTGCCTCATGAGTGGCTGGGCACAGGGAGAGCCAGTAGCAGCTCTCCCTTCTCCGTGGTGGGTTTCCAGGCCACATATGTGGACCATTTATTCCCTCTGCCAAATGCCCTTCATTTCAAGGCAGGAACTGCTTGAACTTGTCACAGCGCCCTGAACACTGTCCCTTACCGGGTTGGCACTCAGGGAAGTGTTTCCTGCCTGGGTAGAGCTTTGTAAAACTCCAACCCTACTATATTGCAAAGGGCCTGTGTCTTTAACCCTGATAATTAATTCCTTTAGCAGGCAATTTCTTTTCTTTTCTTTTTATTGCGTCACACTCGGCAATGCTCAGGGATTACTCCCAGCTCTGCCTGCACTCACAAATTACTTCTGATGGTGTTCGGGGGACCCTATGGGATGCCGGGAATCAAACCCTGGTTGACTGCGTGCAAGGTAAATGCCCTATCCAGTGTGCTATTGCTCCAGCCCCCCAAGCAGAGTTTCTGCATCCCTGCCCTGTGCGAGATTCTGTAGAAATGCAAAGTTGGAGGGAAGTTGGCCAGCACGCTAGTCGCAGAAATAGCCACGTTTACAATCACTTAAAATCAGAGGCTCTAATGGGTAAGGAAGTGGCTGTTAACCTTCTCCCCCACTGGGATTTCCATCCGCCTCCAACATTTCCCTCAGATTCTCAGCTGCAGCTTAGAACTTTCTACAGCTCTCCACAATGCTCCATTTCCTTCTCTTCTCCCCTGCTGACCTCGGTTTCTTCAAACATGCTTAATGTGTCATTGCTTGACCCAATCTATAAATATTGGTGCCCAAAGTGCCAACACTCTGATGCTTGATGGGCGATCACCCTGGATGTGCGGTTCAGTTGAGCACCTGATTTATTTCTTGGGTTACAGCCCAGTGAGAATTCTTAATGGAAGTAGCTTCTTTAGTGACCCAGGAAATGTGGAGAGGGCTGGAAGCTTGCTAAATCTTTCCTCCTCCTCCTCCTTTTTTTTTCTTTCTTTCTGGCCCTGGTGTATCTGCACTTCATGGTTTCCATTCAACAACAGGCAAGCCTGGAGATTGATTCTGGCTTGGAGAAGCTCCCGCAAACTGAGTGTAAATTTCAGACGCATTGTAGCTAAAATCAGCCGCCAGTGATTGCAGGACAGCAAATGGTTGATTGCCAGTGTAATGAAAGGATGTTGTTTTTGAGGACAAAGTTAAGGGTGAAAGTTTGCCAGAAGGTTTTGCCAAAGATGACTCAACTGGTGAGCAATTTTGGGCTGGGTGGCCGTTCTCCAGGATAGCGTTCTCAACGCCAAACTTGGAGTGTGGAATTGAATTTCTAGACCTGGGGCTGCCACTGACTGATGACCTTGGGAAAGTCCCCATCCTCCCTGGGCTTTTCTTCATTGGCAAAACAAAGCAACTAGACTTGCTCTCCACACAGTGTTGGGGCAAGGGAGGGCCTGGTATTGGCCCCACTGGGCAACTTTTGTTTTACCTTTTATTTTTATTATTTTAATAGGCATCTTAAGCTGGGTTTGGGGCCCAGTGTCAAATCCAGCATGGTAATGCAGAGCTGATCGCGAAGTTCAGTGTTTGGGTCTGATAATGGCACAATGCAGACCCCACCATGTTTGGGGGTTCCCAGGATTATGTTATTAGAGCTCAGGATACAGGTGGTGCCATAGATCACACTCAGGGCCTTGCACACACAGGGCACGTGCTCTGCCTTTTTGAGTAGATACCTCAAGTTTTAATAAATTTTTTCTTAAATTAAAAATTATTGAGATTCTGTTGTTTACAGTGCTATTAAGAATGGTTTCTTGGGCACATAATTCCAACACCACACCTATCACCAGTGCACCCACTGTTGGGTTCCAAAGTCCCCAGCCCTCCTTTTCAAAAACACAACCCAAGGCCAGAGCGAGGAGGGCGTTTGCCATGCACATGGCAGACCTGGGTTTGATCCTGCATCCATATGTTCCCACAAGCACTGCCAGGAATTATTCCTGAGTATAGAGTCAGTAATAACTCCTGAACATAACCAGGTGTGGCCCCAAAGCAAAAAAAATAAAATCAAAAACACAACCTCCACCACTACCACCACCACACGAGGTTGATTGTGTGGATCATGTTGCCATTCTGCTACCTTCGTTCCTTGCTGCTGCCTTCCTGTGTATCTTTAAGTCCCGCCTATGAGAGCTCACCCTGTTATCTAGCCTCTTCCTCCCATCTTCACTCAGCATGGCATCCTCCAGCTCCATACATGTGTTTGCAAATTGCATGATTGTGTTCTTAGAGCTGCATAGAATTGTGTAGCGGCATAGCGTTATGTAGCTGACCAAAACATGATCCTTTCATTTGTTTGTTAGATTTTAGTTTGGGAGTCACACTTGTGCTCAGGGCTTACTCTTCATGGCTCTTGCTCAGGAATCACTTCTGGTGGTGGTCAGAGCACCTTAGGGGATGCCGGATATTGAACCTAGGTTGGCTGTGTACAAGGCAAGCACCCTCCTTGCTGTGCTATCATTCCATATCATTCCAGAGATATGATGGGATGAGGCATGGTGAGCTGAGCAAGCCAAAAGGAAGCCAAGACAGGACGCTATTGGTGAGCCGTGAGACCGTGGGCAGACTTTTCTGGATTCACTATCCTCATCCAATGTGGAGAGTCTAGAAACCCCTTCTGGGTCTACCAGGCTACCAACCAGGGAAGCTTAAGGCAGTATCTCCCTCCTGAAGTCAGCCTCCAGCTTAGTCTCTCCACTACTTGAGAGAAGCAAAGATTTCTGCAAGAGACACAAAAGTCTCTCTGGGTCTCTGAAACTAAAGCATTTTCCGCTGGATGAAAAGCTGTGAGCCAGCTTCTAGGAACTCATGACCACAGTCTTCCTGATGTCCTTTGGGTGCTCATGAGCTTGGCTGCTTTCACCCCCAAACCTGCTGTTTGCTCAAGGAAGAGAGTGGAACCAGCATCAGAGTGAAGCCAAGAAAATTGTGGCAGGGGCCAGAGTGATAGCACAGCGGGGAGAGTGCTTGCCTTGCACATGGCCGACCCAGGTTCAATCCTCGGCATCCCACATGGTCCCCGAGCACCGCCAGGAGTAATTCTTGAGCAAAGAGCAAGGAGTAACTCCTGAGCATGGCCGGTGTGACCCAAAAAAACAAAAAACAAAACGAAACAAAAAAAATTGGGGCAATATTTTTTATCCTACTCTAGAGTGCTGTTCATCAAGTGCCAACTTGGAATGGGCACATTTTGCAGGATGGGGTATGGAAGAATGAACTGGTGTTTTTCTCATCCTTTGGGCTGTTAAACCCCAAATCTGCATTCCATGCATGCATGAGGCTTTCAAGAGGCTTCCTCCCTGGAGGGTCTTGGTGCAGACACATGGATGTAGACACAGGACCACTATGTCCGTCAGACTTTCCTGCCTGCGCTGAGTCATGAGCTAAGCATCCGAGTCTAAGGGCCCATTGGAAGAGACTTAGCATGAGTTATAATATAGTGGCTGTAGACATGGACTGGACTCTGGCCAGTGTGTTAAAAGCTGCTTGGCTGTCTGTGGCTGCCCTAGTCTTTCCAGCACTTTCCAAGCCTGACTCTTCAGATCCCTGTGGATTCAGAGACACCTTTCTGCGTGTGGTTACCAAAGAAGATTTCTGCTGCTGCCCCTCGGCCCTGGGTCGACATCCCTGGGCAACTACAGCCCAGCCCTGTGATATCATAGTAGATCTGGGCATCTGCCTCTGACCTCTGGGTGACCAGTTCTGAGCAGATTTTGCCAAGTTTACTCTGGGTTACTCCTGACTTCTGCCTCTGGCGATGCCAAGCAAATGTTGCAGGGGGGGCGGTGGCCTCATCTTAGGCAGAGGAGACCTAACATCCCCCTGGAAAAAATTTTTTTCTGCCCCTTCATCTCCAGGTGTTTCCATTCTGGGTTTTGCAAAGCTGGGTTTTGAAAGGCTGTCCCAGCCCTGATCAAATTCATACCATGAAAGGAGAGAAGGGAAGGGGAGGACTGGCGAGAGAAGGGGAGAAGAGAAGAGGAAGGAAGAGAGGAAGGAAAGATGAGAAGAGAAGAAAAGAGAGGAGAGGAAAGGAAGAAAGATAGGAGGAGAAATAAAAGGCAAGAGGAGAGAAGAAAGAAAGCACAGAGAGGAGAAAAGGAAGGGAAGGAGAAAGAGAGGGATACAAGAGGAGAGGGAGAGCGGAGGAGGGAGGGAAGGACAGGGAGAAAGAGATGGAGAGGGAGGAGAGATGACAGAGAGAACTGTCAGTCTGGTTAGCTGTGCCTTGAAGTCCCCTCACCTGGGAGCTCTGGGACAAGCACTGGGTCACCTGTCAATGCCTCATGCACCATCTTGCCCCTGAACCTTGCCAGCTGACTCTCCACCAGCCACTTTGCCCCCAGTAATATTTTCACTATGGAGCAGCTTGACCTTGAAGAATGAAAGACCTAACAATAGCACAGTGGGTAGGGCTTTCACCTTGCATGCACTGTCCTGGATTCAATCCCTGGCATCCTAGATGGTCCCCGAGCACCTCCAGGAGTTATTCCTGAGTGCAGAGCCAGGAGTAACTCCTGAGCATTGCTGGGTTTGACCCAAAAAACAAACAAAAAAAAAAAAGAAAGAAAAGAGTCCCCACCCAGTTACCAACACACCTAGGAAGTTTTGAAGGTTCTAAAGGCTTCCTCACATGCCTGACTCAGGCTGGGACTCTGGCATGATAATGGAGCCTTAGTGTCATATATGGGCAAGCAGAATGGGCTGCAAACTCCCATGGTAGGATTAACACAAGGGGACCCAGCAGGGTTGAAACCAGGTCACCATCCTATGGAGGGCCACAGAAAATAAATCCTTCACTTGGCTCAATTAATGGGAAAATACCTGAACAGAGCATCCTTGCTAAGAAATACCATTTTATTCCTCTCAATAGCACGTATGGTAAGGTGGGCCTCTCCTGCAGAGAAGAAATGATAGGCATAGACTAATTAGCATATCAATGCCTGATAATTGAAAAAAAGGGGCGTCTAAAAATCCAGGCCTAGTCCCCACTACCATCAAATTCTCAAGTACTTTAGATCACTCTCTCTTCCTTGAGCTTTTATTTATTATTTGGGCAAGACTAATTTTGTTTTCACTGAACCAGACCAGAGTACCTCATACCTCCCTCAACACTTCTCTCCCTCCGAGGTTACCCACAAAATCTTCACCACACAAGTCCCCACAGCAGCGCCCATGTCCTTACCAAAAATGAAGATATTGCTTTTGTTTTATTTTTGTCTTTCAAGAAACTGACATCTTAACGCCTCATATCCATCTTAGTTTAAACAAATGTTTTGATTACATCCAAGTGAGAGCCCAACAAAAGCTGTTGGGACAGAGCTGACTCATGTGCTATTAGTTTTAGACAATTTGTTCTAATATTGTCTGGAATCGTTCATTTCTACACCCATACAGATTTGATTACTTTACTTGTTTCATTAATCTTTATTTGTTTAATCATCTGCTTAATCTGTTTAATCATTGGTTTAAGTGGAAAGATGACATGAAGCTGTTTAGCACAGCTTCGAAGAGATACTCCGACACCCGGACTCCCAGACTCCTCGCCGGACTGTTTATGATGCTGTTTTATGGGGCTTGGAGAGACACTTAAAAGCCTACAGGATGCTTTGGGGAATTCAATAATTTACTAGTTCTTTGCCTCTGAACATGATCTATTTTTTAAAATATTATTTAAATAAGCAATATTTGTGAAATAATTTGATTTCCGTTCTGGGCTTGGGGTACTCCACTCCCAACCAAATGCAATATTTAAGTTGGCATGGGGACCATTCCTTAAGAAACTGGGAAGATCTGGGAGACTGGGCGTGTACTCAAGGAGGCGAGAACTGTCTCCCTTTTGGCTTGTTTGCTCAGCGTCTAAACTGGTTCTTGTTTGCAAGCAGGAGACTGACCTGGCTAACTGACAGGAATGCTGTGTCCCCACTTCCCATCTCCTTCCAGACTGTGTGTCTGCTCAGATGAGGGGGCCCTCTCTTGGACTCCTCAGGAGAACCCCTTGGTTCTTCTTTGGTAGATAACGTATCATCAGGCTGTCCAATCAATCATTCCTAGACTGGCACCACTCTCTGGGAGACTGTATTTTGGTCACGACTCAGTTTGATTTGAGGATGGCAGGTGAGAGAAAGGAGTGAACCTCATTCATGAATAGTTGTGGGGCTTGTCTTTCCAAGAGAGCAAACATCTCAGGGTGTAAAGTAACTATCGGATCCCCTTCCTCCCTCTTAGCCCAAGGCCTTCCTTATCACAGGTGAGGGTGCAGTGGAACTGAAAAGGGTAAGGGAAAGCCCTTACCGGAGCTGGGATGTTGTGAACTGTCACTCCCTGAAGGTAAGAATGGGCATGACACTAAGGCAGAAGGGGGCTGTTAGATCATTCCTTAGATCACAGCCCAAGGTCGCTGTATTTGTGACCTTCAAGCCATCTCAGGGCTGTTCATCTGCCCATCTACAGCCCAGAGGGAAGGACAGAGATCTCTGAGGATATATCTCCAATGTCTCCTGCTCCCCCATCAGGGCCCATACCGGTGCAATTCTTGGGGGCCTCAGTGGAGCTGAGGATAGCTGGGCTCACACTTTCTTGCAAGACAAGTTCTTCAGTATTTGAACCCTTTTCTGAGACCGCCAAGAAGGAAGACAATTGTTCCTGCCCCATGGTGTCAGGATCTGCTCCAGCTAGGGCTTGTATAACCCCAGTCTCCCAAGAGGTACCCCTTTTTTTCTGGAGCAAAGACCTCCTGGCAGAAGAAGGGGCTTCAGGGGACAGAAGCTGAAAGTGGAGAAGCCATTGGTACCTCTGTCCCAGCACCGTCAGGAGTTTGGGGTTGTACTTTTGTTTACTGGGTGCCAGCCTCAACTCACTGAGGGGATCCCCTCTCCCTAGTTCTTCTGTGAAGTCCCAGCTAGGGGGCTTAGGTTCTGTGTTCCCTAAGTCTTCCAGACTCCCCACAATATTTCTAAAAATCACTTATTTTTATCAGCTCCTGGCTAGTGTTCAAAAGATGTTTTCTTTGAATGCAGAGCAACCAAGTGTATGTGTGGAAGATACTCCCAGTAATTGCAGCAATATTAACAATAGCAACAACAACAATAACAACAGTATCAAAGACACCAACAACAAAGACAACAGCAACAACAGCAATAGCAACAATGACAGCAGCAACAATGACATTAGTAACAAAGGCAACAGCAATAAAGACAGTGGCAATAACAGCAACAATTACAACAGCAGCAACAATGACTGCAGAAACAGCAATGACAACAGTAACAAAGACAACAGCAACAGCAGCAACAGCAATAAAGACAGCAGCAATAGCAACAGCAACAACAACAGCAATAGCAACATGACAGCAGCAATAGCAATGACAACAGTAACAAAGACAATGGCAACAGCAGCAACAGCAATAAAGACAGCAACAATAGCAGCAATAATTGCAGCAGCAGCAACAACAGCAATAGCAGCAACGACACTTACAGCAAAAGTGCAACAACAGTAACAGCAGCAACAGCAGCAACAATGAGAGCAGTAGCAGCAACAGCAACAGTGAGAATGACAGCAACAGTAATAGCAACAGAAACAATAGTAACAATGACACCAGCAGCAAAAACAGCAACAAAGATGACAGCAACAACAGTAACCACAGCAGCAACAACAACAACTACAGCAGCAACTACGGTGATAACTGCAACAGCAGTAATAGCGGTAGCAACAGCAGCAACAATGACAGCAGCAACAACAACAGCAGCAATGACAGAAGCAGCAACAGCAAAAACAATGACAGCAGCAGCAACCACCACAACAGCAGCAGCAGGAGCAGTAGCAGCAGCAACAGCAGCAATGACAGCAGCAGCAAAGATGGCAGCAACAGCAGCAGCAACCATAACTATGGCAGAAGTAGCAAGAGCAGTAGCTACAGCAGCAAGAGCAGCAGCAGCGAAAACAGCAACAAAGACAACAGCAACAACAGCAATGACAGCAGCAAAAGGAGCAGCAACAACAGCAATTGCAGCAACAACGACAGAGGCAGCAATAACAATAAGAACAGCAACAGCAACAATGACAGCAGAAGCAACAATAGTGACAGCAGCAACAACAACAGCAGCAACAATAGGAACAGCAACTGCAACAATGAGAGCAGCAGCAACGGCAACAACAATGGTAATAATGAGAGCAGCAGCAACAGCAGCACCAGTAACAAGGATAGCAGCCTCAACAACAGCAAGAGCACCAAAACAGTAACAGCAACTGCAACAACAGCAATAGCAACGACAACAGGAGCAAAGATGCCAGCAATAGCAGCAATGACAGCAGTAATGGACCATCAGGACAGCAGCAGTAAACACAGCAACAGTAGTTAGCAAGTGCAACAACGACACAACAATGGTAACAGCAGCAAAGGCAACAATGACAGCAACAACAGTAGCAACAGCAGTAACAGAAACAGTAATAGTGACAACAACAGCAGCGACAGCAACAATAGCAGCAATAGCAGCTACAACAGAAAAGACAGCAATAGTCCCAACAGCAGCGAAAGCAAAATCAACAATACCAACAGCAACAATAACAACAATAGAAGCAGTAACAATCGCAGTAGCAGCAAAACAAGGAACAGGGGCATTTAAAACAATTAAAAAGAAAATAACATTCCTCTAGACTTGCCATCTCAGGGCTTATGAGTCAGCAGAACTCACTGCTACCTTGATCTGGAAACTTCCTGGGGCATTCTCTTGCATGCTCCTTTAGCCATCCAGAAGAGCTTCCCAAGCAAGTTTGGAGTCGTTTGGGAGAAGCTGGCAGCTCACCTTGCTCCAGATGACTTCCATTTGGGGAAATTGTCAACCTACTGAAGTTCGGGGCATTTCTGCAGCAGGGCTGCTATTACATCCCAGCTTTGGAGGGGCCTGCCTAGACTTTGGGACTCTCTGCCCACAGAGTGAGAGCGGGAGAATCGGATAACTGTCAAGATAGCCTGTGCAGACTACTACTCCTGGTGCTAGGTGGTGACAACTGCTCTGATAGGTCAAAGATACCTTCTGTCCTCAAGATACGGGAGATAGAAGGTGATTCTCAGACAAAGCTTCCAAATTCCACTAAAAAGCTGTGCCTGGCTTTACAACCGCTCTCCTAGATCCAAGAGTTGGTACCCAGCCTGGAGACCAAGAAAGCTAAGGTTCCTGTGGCCCCTTGGGGTGACAGTTGGGACTTCATGCAAGTCCTGATGAGCACAGAAGCAGGGGGAGGGTCTGCAGCCCAGAGAGGGATGCAAGAAAGAGGGAGGAAGCCAAGATGAACTGAAGTTCTGGTCATTCTTTGCCAACACTGGAGACAGGGGTGGTGGCATAACTGTGCCAAGACTTTCTGTAGCTTTGTCTTCACCTTTGTCTTCTGCAGACTCAGGGCGGGAACAGAGTCACTCCATCTAGAGCTGTCTCCTCGCTCTCTACCCAGATAGGGCTGTGCATGGGAAAATCAGGCTTGACATAGGAGTAGAACAAAGGAATGAGGTGCTCAGGTGACCTGCCACTAACATAGAGCAACCAGCAGGTACCAGATACTAGGGAAGATTCTGGAAGTTCTGGACCCTATTTATTAACCAATGTGCATGCCACTTAAATGAATAGAGTATGCAGGGTTGGCTCCATACTCTCAGGAAGTGGTTTGGGAACGGAGTGGGAGGAACTGGTTTTTGGAGTTTTTTATTAAAAAAATTAATCATCTTCATTTTAAAATGATGAGGTATGTAAGCGTTCCTGCTTTTACACATCCTGAAAAATATTGCTTATTATAAATCTTGTTAATCTTGGTAGATCTAATGGCTGAGAAGGGATGTCTCAGTATTTTTATATGTTTTGAGGATGAGTTTTGCGCAAATTTTAATTGAGTTATTGGTACTACGTTGACTTTTTTTGCACTTATTTTCAAATAGCCTATTGGACAGAAGTTTTAAAAATAATTGATTTGTAAGAGGTCTTTATTATTATTATTATTATTATTATTATTATTATTATTATTATTATTTTACTTTTTGGATCACACCTGGCAATGCTCAGGGGTTTCTCCTGGCTCTGCACTCAGGAATTACTCCTGGCGGTGTTTGGGGGACCATATGGGATTCCGGGATCGAACCCTGGCTGGCATGGGCCGGCCACGTGCAAGGCTAACACCCTACCCGCTGGGCTACCGCTCCAGCCCCCTTTTTTTAATTATTTTAAGGAAAATAGTTTTTATTAGCCTTACTATGTATTGTATTTCCAACCTTTATTTTGCATAATTGTGTCTGTTGAGCTACAGTACATTTCACATTCTACTTTTTCTTTTCTTTTTTTTTTTTTGCCTTTTTTGGGTCTCACCTGGCAATGCTCAGGGGTTTCTCCTGGCTCTGCACTCAAGAATTACTCCTGGCGGTGCTCGGGGATCATATGGGATGCCAGGGATTGAACCCATGCCGGCCACGTGCAAGGCAAACGCCCCTACCCGCTGGGCTATCGCTCCGGCCCCTCACATTCTACTTTTAATATAGAAGATATTGACTGACAAATATAGACTATACCCATATTATAATCTCTATATGTACCCATAATAGTAATCATGGTTACCAAAATCAAGCTAGAAAACATTTTCATCTTCCCCAGTTCCCTTGAATCTGCTCACTGTCAGTCACTCCTGGCTCCAAACCTGCTCTAAGCAACATCACTGTAGTTGCATGAAATGATGTCAATAAAATACCACATAACGTCATTCCATGAAGATGATCATTGCATGAAAACAATGTCAGTAAACATCTTTCCATAAAGCGGTGCCACTAAAACACCGTATAAAAACAACCAAGCCTGCACCATTTTGCATACTGCATCTTTTGCTCAGCATAGTATCTGTGAGTTGTATTCAGACTTTGCTTTCATCCAGAGTTTATTTTTCTTCTTACTGCTGGCTTGCATCTCATGACAATGAAAATACAATTTCTTTTCTTTTTTTTTTTTTTTGCTTTTGGGTCACACTCAGCAATGCTCAAGGGTTACTCCTGGCTCTGCACTCAGGAATTACTCCTGGTGGTGCTCAGGGGAACGTATGGGATGCCGGGGTATTGAACTCAGGTCAGCTGTTGCATGGCAAATGCCCTTCCCACTGTGCTATTGCTCCAGACCCCACAACTTGTTTCTTAACTCACTTGCTAAGGAACAGTTGGCTTGTTTTCAGTTTGGGGCCATGATGAAGGCATGCTCTAAGATCATGCTTGTTCCCATTTCTCCTGTGTGAATAACGGATAGCAGAATGGCTGAGTCATAAGACGGATGTGTGTTTAGTTTTGTAAGAAACACTCGTGTTTTCTAAAGTTGTTGTATATATCATTTTTGCTCCCACCAACAATGCCTATTTGGTTCCTATCATTCCAACACTTATTTACATTTGTCTTTATGACTTTTTGACATTCTAGCAATATAGACTACTATTTCATTGTCATTTGATTTTTTTATTTACTTATAACTAAAGGAGATGAGCTTTTAGGGTTTGGTTTTGTTTTTGTTTTTCTTGTTTTGGGGCCACACCCGGTAGTGCTTAGGGTTTACTCCTGGCTCTGTGCTCAGGGATCACTCCTAGGAGTTCAGGAGACCATATGGGATGTCAGAGATTGATCTCGGGTTAGGCCTGTGCAAGGCAAATGTTATACCCACTGTTCTATTACTCTGGCCCCCAAAATGAGCTTTCAAAAATGTATTTATTGATGTAAGAAAAAGGAAGAGAGAGAGGGAGGGAGGGATAAAGAGAGAAAAGAGATAAAGAACCTCCCATAGAGGAAGGCTATGGGAGTGGGGAGGGAATCGGGGACATTGGTGGTGAGAAATGGGCACTGGTGGAGGGAGGGGTGCTGGAACACTGTGTGACTGAAACCCCCCCAAACATGAACAACTTTGTAGTTGTATATCTCAAGGTGGTATAATAAAATATTAATTAAAATAATAAAATAAAATAGATCTATTTGAACAAATACATATCATATTAAAATTGGAAGAAAAATTATCATGACAAAAATTAATCAAACTTGGGTTGGAATATAGTACAGAAGGGTAGGGTACTCGCCTTGCAAGCTACCAACTAGTATTCAATCCAGAGCATCCTATGTGGTCTCCCTATGTATCCTACACATAGGATACACATCCTTTGTGTATCCTTTGAGATAAAGAACCTGCCATAGAGGCAGGCTAAGGGAAGGGGAGGGAATTGGGGACATTGGTGGTGGGAAATGGATACTGGTGGAGGGATGGGTGCTGGAACACTGTATGATGAAACCCAAACATGAACATCTTTGTAACTGTATATCTCACTGTGGTATGATAAAATATTTATTAAAAAATAAAAAAATGTATTTATTGTACATTCAGACACCTTCTGTAATAAAGGGTCTCTTTAAATATTTTTGCTTGTCTTATCATTGAGTCATAAGCATTTCTTTCATTTACTTTTAAGGTAAAGTTTTACTAGTGAAGGAAAGGAACTCCTAAAGTTGCTCTGCAGACTCGGGGCCCACTCCAAGCAGTTCTCCACCAACTAAGATGGTGGTTCTATATAAGGACTCAGGGCAGGGAATGCTGGGTTTTGCTGTGACAGAGATTACCTATTCACTCCCTGGTGTTTTGCTGGGAACCTCCAGGGCTGCATTCAGTGAATCTCCAGGGACCATGTAAGGACAAACTGGGAAGGATCACGAGCAAGGTGGTGGCTTGGTTGGGCTGTCTCCCAGCCACTTACTGTGCCTTTATGTTTGGGCACACGGCTCTGTTCCCTTCTGTGTTGTCTTCTTCCACTTCCTCTTTCTCTCCCTTCCTTCCTCCTATCTTTCATTAGGAAACAATAAATATATTGTTTACAAAGGTGTGAGAATCATGTTAGACTTTGGAAATGTCATATACCCAAATGACAATGTGATAATTGTGCATTAACATTTTTGAACGAATTTAAACCTGGAATTTTTAAAAATTCAAAAGTATCATTAAGTTAGAAAGGAATGAAGATATTTTCAGATTGATAGCTATTAGAAAAATTTTGAGTACGCTTGTAAACTTTTTTCCTGAAAAATAAACTTTAAGAATTACTTCAGTAGAAGAGGAAAAGTAGGGGCCGGAACAACAGCACAACAGGGAGGGCATTTGCCTTGCACTCACAGATCCAGGTTCAATCCCCAGCATCCCATATGGTCCCCTGAGCACCACCAGGAGTAATTCCTGAGTGCAGAGTCAGGAGTAACCCCCTGAACATTGCTGGATGTGACCCAAAAAGAAAAAGAAAAAAAAAGGCAAAGTGCTTGCCATAGAGGTAGACTAAGGGAGATGGGAGGGAATCAGGGGATATTGGTGGTGGGAAATATGCACTGGTGGAAGTATGGGTGCTGGATCACTGTATGACTGAAATCCAATCATGAACAGCTTTGTAATTGTATATCTCACAGTGGTACAATAAAATTAAAAAATAATAATTACTTGAGTGAAATAAAACAAAACCAAACCCTCAAATCCAAGGATAATGTAGAATACCAGCAGTAATGGTAGCAAAATAGCTCATAAAACACTACAGTCTAGTGTAAAGAACAACATATAACTGTTAAGCTTATGTCTATGAAACTTAATTTTAATAAAGGTTTCCCTAATCATTAAGATGATGTTTTAAAAAAATTAACAATCATTGGGAATGACAAAAGTCCAGATGATTTTTCTCCCTCATCAAGAATGCAAGCAATTTATTTTTTGATGAGCTCATGCTTATCTAAGAAATATCTTCTCCACAAAGTGATAAGAATTTCCTCCTAGAAAATTTGTAATTCTTAGATTTAGGTCTACCATCTATTGTGTGCTAATTTCTGATTTGGGGGCAATATTTTTTGTCTTGATACATGAATGAATGAAGTTTGCTAGATATAAAATTTGGCAAGGCTACTCACTGCTAAATGAGAGAGAGGAGGGAGGAGAGAGAGAAAGAGAGAGGAGAGAGAGGAGAGAGAGAAGAGAGAGAGGAGAGAGAGAGTTCTGTACACGTCAGGAGATCAAACCCAGGACCTCACGTGTGCTAGGTAAGTACTCTACCATCGAGCCTCATACCTAGCCAAGCTCTGTAAATATTTCACGGCATTGTCTGTGCTCCTGTGGTAAATGATGAGAGGAAATCAATTGTGCGTCTTACAGGTGAGGTGCGCTTCAAGCAGAAGGCCCTTCCCAATCTGTCTCATTCTGCAAATTCATGGAGCCAAGCTAGCTTATTATTCGGGCTACCTGTCTCTCCTCTCACATGTGGGACTATGATTTCTTTTGAATTTCAAGAAAACCCGCTTCTTATCATTTGTATGTTTCTGAACCCTTTTTTTGCTTTGTTTTTGTTTAGTTATTTGTTCCAGTTACTAAGATTTTGGAAGGGATTTAGTGATTCCTATGTCTACGCTGCCATACTCCCTACAAGAGTCGGAAAATAATCTTGAAAGTAATCAGCTCTTCCTTGGAAGAAAGAAGTTCCCCAAAGAATGTGCATTAAATAAAAGTGGCAGATTCTCTCCAAAGCACCCCACCACACACCTGCTGAAATGGAGCCCTGAGCAGTGCCTACCGCACTCCCTTTATTTGCGCCCTCTGTATTTACGTTCTTTTCTGGTATGTTGCCAGGTTTGTGTTTTGTCCACAAAGAGCAGCAATTTACAACCACCAAAGTTTGAGATGGTGTTATGGGTGCACAGGAATGGAATGTTTTCCTTCTTAACTGGCGAAACAATGATCTCAAAGTGAAATTAAGGGAGGAGAGTAGCTGGGCAGTGCAAACAATCTCTCTTGAATGATAAGGGTAAGGGAGGGTCCTCTTATCCTTCACTCCCTAGACACACTCTTCTCAGAGCGCCCCCTTGGGGTTGGGCCAGGTAGTTGCAGGTGGGCCACATGAGGCCTGTAGATGCATTTTGACCGAGTGGTGGTACAAGGGTTACTTTTTCCCCTTTCAATTTCTCAGTCTTAATTTTTCAAAAAGGATTTCAGTTTTTAAACAGTCCCTCCTTTTACACAAAACCAAATAGAAGATAAAACGCAGGAATCAAACTACAAAAGTAGTTTATTGGTAGAACAAATACACACCCACACAGACACCACAAAACCAGTAGGAAGGCAGACTTATTTAAAATGTTGAGAGACACATGTACATTTAAGATAGTCTGTGGTTCTCCAAAAACAGGAAAAAATACAACAAAAACCCAGGCTACATATTTATAGTAGTGTCAGGAGTGGGGGGCTGGCAGTGGCAGAAAACGTTTATTTAGGGATGGCAATGCTGTATGCTCCTTTTTTGATAGCACTGGCTGGGAAAAGTCACACAATTATATCACAGCTAGTTGAATAACGTTTAAGAATTTTTTCCCAATCATTTGCATTGTCAGCTCAATTTCTAAACCTTTATTTATTTTATTTTGTTTTTATATTTTTGGTTTCTTTGGGCCATGCCCAGCTGTTCTCAGGGCTTACTCTTGGCTCTGCACTCAAAGATCACTCATAGAGGGCTCAGGGGACTATATGGTGTGCCAGAGATCAAACCTGGGCCACCTATGTGCAAGGCAAGCATTGTACCCACTCCATTATCGCAGCCCCAATATCTGAGTCTTTCTCTAAGGCATTTGGCTTCCAGACTCCGACAGTCTCTTACTCAGGCCCCTGGCACAAGTCACTAAAGGTGCTTGCTTGGACTCTGCAGGCATTTGAGTTTGAGCCTTGATGATAAAAAGACAACAGGGATCAAAACATGCTCCAGATCTCTACCTGTACTCTGCCCTTGCTCCCTGAGGCAGAAAGACTCTGTGTGAACAGTGTATGCCATAAGCTTGCTTTAAGAGTGCAGCAAGCTTGGCTCTGAGCATCCCAGAGGCTAAAGTGAAGAAGGCAGAACTGTATGTTTCAGCCCCATCAACTGTATGGTTCAGCCCAATCAACTCTCTGCTTCAGCCCAATCAACTGTATGGTTCAGCCCCATCAACTGTATGGTCCAGCTCAATTAACTGCATGGTTCAGCCCCATCAACTATATGGCTCAGTCCGATCAATTTGATACTTCAGCCCAATCAATTCTATACTTCAGCCCCATCAACTATATGGTTTACCCAATCAACTGTATGGTTCAACCCTATCAACTGTATGGTTCAGCCCCATCAACTGTATGGTTCAGCCCCATCAACTATATGGTTCAGCCCAATCAACTCTATGCTTCAGCCCAATCAACTGTATGGTTCAGCCCAATCAATTCTATACTTTAGCCCAATCAACTGTATGGTTCAGCCCAATCAATTCTATACTTCAGCCCAATCAACTGTATGGTTCAGCCCAATCAACTATATGGCTCAGTCCAATCAACTGTATGGTTCAGCCCAATCAACAGTATGGTTCAGCCCAATCAATGAATGTATAGTTCCGCCCAATTAACTGTATGGTTCTCAGCTATATGGCTCAGCCCAATCAATTGTATGTTTCAGCCCAATCAATTGTATTGCTCAGCCCAATCAACTGTATGGTTCTTATTGACAAGTTAAAAACTAACAGCAGAAAAGTTTACTCAAGAAAAGCACAGTTATTTCACACATCCACTGTCGCATCCCCTTTGATGCAACAAAATTTTGCTAAACTTGGCTATGCAATCTATTGATCTACCAAGATCAATGAATAGTTCAGGCTTATTTATAATTATATAACTATTATATTGTTCCTATGCAGATGGTTTCTTTAAGTGTATGAAAACAATTTATCTGCATAGGGAGAAGAGAGGAGAGGGAGGAGGGAAAGGAGGTGGAGCAGGGTAGGGCAGGGGTGGGCATGGGAGGGCAGGAGAGAAAATACAATTTGTTTTGCATGTTGAAGTCCAGCTCTTTCCATGAACACTGCCTTTGTGTGCTCCTAGATTGGGATCTTAGGCTCCTATAACGATCCCAGTGGAAGCTGTGCAAATACATTAGTGAAAAACACATTGAATACCCAATGCATCCTCAAATTCTCAAAATATACCCAGACTAAGGGAGAAGAGAAGGATTTGGAAGGGAGCAGAGAAGTACTCATCATATCTTCCTTCCTGCCACAATCTAGATGGGGTTGCTATAGTCAAAGGAAAACAGAAATTCTTTCTGTGCCAGAGGGATAGTACAGTAGGGAGGGCATTTGCCTTGTAAGTGGCCTACCGGGATTAGATCTCCAGCATCCCATATAGTCCCCTGAGCACCACCAGGAGTAATTTCTGAGTTCAGAGCCAATAGTAACCCCTGAGCATTGCTGGGTGTGACCCAAAAAAAGAAAAAACAAACAAACAAAAAAGCAGAATTCTTTCACCTGTGTGTGCAGTTAGCCTGTGTGCTGTGTTCAGGGTCTAAAGCAAATGGATGACGGACATTTTCACAGTCATTTGTCCAACCTCTTATTATATTTTCACATGTCCATATGGGTCAGGGGAGACAGGAACATGCTGAGTGGTTGGGAAATGAGGGTGGAGCTCAGCTTGTCCAGCATTGCCCTGCAGGAGTGTTTTGGTGCTCCATAATTTGGGACAAGAAGGATCTCCTGGGTTTTTGGTCTGAAATTTTCTATGATGAGAGTCACAGGGCATCTTGTTCTGTTGATGATGTGATTTTTAGAAAGCCCCCCAGGCCTTTGAGATGGGGTCTGGATGCCAAGAAACCAACCACATGATTGATGGTAGGATTGAAAACTTCTTTCCCACCCTGCCTCCCTCCCCACTCCTGCCCCTTGACCTCTCTAGGAAGAGGAAAGGGCCTGGAAGTCGAATCAACCACCAAGACTCAACACTGCCTGTGTACCTTTATAAATGCCCAGGAGGTCGGGGCTCAGAGAGTTTCCTGGTGGGTGACCACATGGAGAGACTTGGAGCAGATTGTGGAAGCTCTGGGCTCCCTCTGCTCCCCTGGCCATGCATCACTCCATCCTGCTCATCCTGAAAAGTCTGAGAGTCTTCCTCTGAGTCCTGTGTGTGACCCTAAAGTCAATCCAATAGACTAGCAAAAGATCCTGGAAACTTCGGGCTGGGTGAGAAGGGGTGGGAAGTCACATGGGACTGTGACTTCCAGGAATCTGAAATGGAGGTCGGGGGCCGAGCAATGGCACAGCAGGGAGGGCACTTCCTTGCACAAAGTCAACTCAGGTTCCATCCCCACATCCCATATGGTTCCCTGAACACCACTGCAAGTAATTCCTGAGAGTAGAGCCAGGAGTAAGCCTTGAGCATCACCAAGCATAGCCCCCAAAATAAACAAGAAATGGAGTCAGATGGGAAGAGCCTTGTAAGATTGTCTGTGAGCTCTAGGCTAGAATGGGCCATCCCATTGCAGTGTCGTTGAGTTGCTGTATTATAAATGGCAATACTGTCAGCTGGCAGCCTATCTACAGCTGCATGGTGTTAATGGCCAGAAGTACCCTCAATCTGTGTTGACAATGGGGTGAGTAAGATCATCCCCAAAGCAGTCTCCATCCTGGCTGCTCCATGAAATGCCTGGAAATCTTGTCATAGTTTCCAATGTCTGGATCTCACCCCTCGACCTGCAGAATCTGCCTCTCTGGGATGGGACCTTAGGAAACAGGGGCCTAGTTTTGTTAAAAGCATGTTTTGGCCATAGTAAAGCACAGTTGGAGGTCTGAGCTCTCACCTCTCTAGACCTATGGTTCTCAAGCTCCACTGCAGGAGACTTATCTAGCAGAGCAGATTTCAGGCCCTTCTTTCCCTGAGATTCTTAGGGGTTGTGTTTTAAGTCACATTCAGCAGTGCTCAGCATTTGCTCCTGGCTCTGTGCTCAGGGATCATTTCCAGGGGGCTCAGTAGATCACATATGCTTTGGCAGTGATTGAACCTGTGTAGGCCGCATGCAAGGCAAGCACGTTCGCTATTGTACTGTTTCTCCAGCCCTTCCCTGAGATTCTAATCTAGCAAATATCTGGGATGATGCCAGTGTTGAAAAAACAACAACCTGACTTCCTTCTAACCACAAACAGGCAATGTGTCTTACAACCATGGAAACGAAGTATCTAGTAATAAAATATTTTTAAGACAATATTATCAGAAACTGGAAGAGAAGTGGGTGATCAACGTGACTTGCCTTCCCTGCCTGCCCTCTGTGTCCCTGCAGAGACAGTGCTGGCTACAGAGGGCTGTCAAGGATATCATCCCCGGAAGTTGGGGAGTAATATGGGATCCACAGGCCTGGGTCTATCCTCCAGGACCACCAGGTGGAGTTACTGGCCAGGGCCAGGGAGAAGGACCTTTGAAAAGGGTCCAGGGGCATTGTGGAAGCTCGCATAGGGACTGACTTTTAACCTCAAACCGTCCCTTCCTTGCCAGGAGCTAAATTTCCATCCTGCTCCCTCCAGGCCTGACAGCTCCTGTCACACTGGAGGTTAAAGGCTGTTTCTGCCTCCAGCAGGCTCTTCCCATAAATCAGGAGGAGGGAGCAGCGGGGAGCTGTCCACTGTGCCACCCAGTGTCTCAGCAAAGGAGACAGCAGGGGCCCCGCAGGAGCTGCGGCTGAGCCCCGGCTCTCTTCCCAGGCCAGCCCTGCTGCCAGGCCCCAGCTGGAGGCTGAATTTTCATGTGACGTCTGTGTTTTCACTCCCAGGGACCTGCTCTTCGCTGCTGCAATATTTCACCAGCTCTTGTGTTTGTCGGCTCCACTAATCATCAGCCTCAATCACGGGTGCGCTATTTTATGAATTAATAAAAATCATCACGGCAAGTCCAAGGGGACCTGGGGAAGAAATGCATGCAGTAGAATTTTAATGAGCACCGTGGGGAATTTCAACCTTTCCTGGCTTTTTATTTTATTTTATTTTTTTATTTTTTATCTTCCCTTCTCAATTCCACACACACAGCCCCCTCTTCCCTGAGGGAAAAATTTTTTTTTCTAGAGATCCACCCCCTTTGGTCAAATCCTAACTGAAGCTGCGCTCGATCACTGTCACGCAAATTAGGTGTTGTTGTTAGGCCCACAACGGTTGTCCTGGGGAACACAGGCGCCCCCAACACACCTGCTCTCTGCCCTAATTGGGCAAATGATCTGCGATTTGTCATGCTTAGCCCAGACCCTCTTCCAGGGCCCCCACCCGCATACCCCCTCCAACCGCCAGCCTGGGGTTGCTTGCAACCACAGGCAGATGTAAAGTGCTGTGTGTGTGTGTGTGTGTGTGTGTGTGTGTGTGTGTGTGAAGACAGGTCTTGTACTCATTATTGAATAATTCATTGTTGCGTTAATGTCTTCAGATACCGTCTCTCACTTCCTCACTCTTCCTCTCTCTCATCTGGCTGGCTGGGGAAAATTTGATTATACTCCGACTCTGACGACAGAGTATACAGATAAAAGATAATTGCTTGGCTTGACTCCTCCATTGATATGAAAATAAGATTTAAATTATTCACTCTGGTTTAAAGGTTAGTTGAAGGTTATTACAGGGATGAAGGGGGAAAAAATCACTCTTCATAACGTTCAGGGTGGAGATAAGACAGGTTTGAAAGGGCCTAATTTGCACTGTAGGCAGAAGCAGCTTGTTGTGAATAAACTGAGAATCCCTCCAGAGATTTTAATCTAGGAGAAGTCAATTATTTATAAGCAAATTATGGCCGGCTTCTCCTCTATAGAAAGCGCCCTGTGTCATAAATGCGGACGAGGTGGTGTCTGTTCCCACGGGCTCCCACTTTTTTTCTTGATCGCCAAGGCCAGGCCTTGGTCGCAATGGGAATTTAATAAGGCACCCCATCAGGAAGGTGGCTGCCCATTCTGGGGTCTCCTTTTAATAGGTAATGATGGTAATAATGGCAGAACAATGGGGGTCTCTGCCTGTGCTCCTGGCAGGAAGGACTGGGAGGCAGGGTCATGACTGCAGTATGGGGTCCCCCGAGGCCCCCTTTGGCCCCCAATCTACACCTTACCCTTGGGTTCCCTCCCTGCAGCTTCTTGAGGTAACAGCTCTGGCCAGGAGGCCGCAGATCAATAATTGATGACCTTCTATGTTTCTGGAAGCTGGGCACTGTTTCAAAAAGTCTCCAGAGGCCCCTGCAAAGGGCTGCTTGCAATAATCATGGGTGGTGCTTTCTGTCCAAAGAAATTGCTCAGGACAAAGTCCTAGAAGGGAGCTCACAGGGTCTTGCCATCGGGCCCTGCAGCCTGTCCCAGGAAAGGTCTTTAATTGTGTTTGTTTTCTGGGGTGTGCAACGGACCGTGTGGTGCTGGGAATGGGCCTGAGCTCTCACATGCCTTGGAGTTGGCTTCCTGGGTGCAAGAGTGTTTTGAAAAAAGACTGTTGGCTTCTGACTCTCATTTTCTCCAAACTTCTGCTGACTGGGCCCATTCTTTGTTTTTGGGCCATACCTAGCAGCGCTCAGGGTTTACTTCTGAATCTGTGTTCAAGGATCTCTCCTGGTGGTGCTTGGGGATCAAACCCATCAGTGGTATGCAGGGCAGAAACTGGGACACCTCTCTGGCCCTTAACCCATCAGTGGTATGCAGGGCAGAAACTGGGGCACCTCTCTGGCCGCTTTTCTAGGATCTTTTGCTCTTATTCATACTTCAAAGTAGATACCATTCATATCCAGCAACCACTGAGGTTCAAGAAAGTGTAGGACCAACAGTAAAAAAATACAGGCCTAGAGAGGAACACTGCTGATGTCGGGGGCCCAAGGCTTCTTCAGGGTGCCTGAGGCTGGGGGCAGGCATCTTGCTGGCTGCTATGGGCTCTCAGTCAAACTGCCTCTGGATGCAGTGTCCAGGCTGTCCACCCAAAGTGTAGCGAAAGTCTCCATCTGGAGCAGCTCTACTCCCCGACCCTTTTCTACAAGTTTCAGGTAGGTGAAGGGCCACACACAGAGACAGCAGAATGGAAACTTCTTCACTGAGGCTCATAGAAGTCAAATAACTTGTCCAAAGTCACACAGCTAATCAGCAGCTGAATTTAGACCATTCAAGTCCAGCTATTACTTCTTATTTTCTTCTCTGATGTTTGAGATCTGAGTTTAGAGCCTGCCCAGGTCCAGATCAGACTAGTCCTGCCTTGCTGTGACCTGTGTCACTCAGGGCTACAGAGGAGACGAGATGGCAGCTTATTTTGAGCTACTTGATTCTGGGGGGCTTCGGACCAACTTTATCTATTTATGCTCAACCCAGGGCCAACATGCCACAAAAGTTCTGCTGGCCAAACTAGTGGGATGTGTTTATGTGCTCATTACACACTTGTTTGTGCATAGAAACATACAAACACATACATATTTGCACATGTATGTGTTTATATATGCACACATGTGTGCACACATAGTAGAATGGAAATTTTGAAGTGCTTTTGCCCAACTTCTTCATTGAGGCTCAGAGAAGTCAAGTAAATTGTCCAAAGTCACAGCTGATCAAAAGCTAAATTTAGACCCTCCAAGACCAGTTAATACTTATTTTTCCCTTTATCTGATGTTTCTGAGACCAGAAAAAATATTGCTTATCTTACCATCTTGCCCCGTATGGAGGTGGGGTGAGTGTAGGGCTTAATTTTTCATCTGGACTGGGGTCTCCTGGGCCCCTTTGAGCTCTAAATTCTATGAATACAAATTTAGTAGAATATTCCTCCAGGAATATCCTCAAAGGCAGAGACCTTATCTTAAGTCATTAAGAGAAAAGAAACATTTGCTGTATATTAACCCTGAAAGAGGCAGTCTTTGGGCCCTGAGAAAGCCATAGACTCCTGGCAGACTGCAGAAACAAAATGGTCAAGAAAACCTGGGGGCAAACAGAGGAAGGGCAGTCTGGCAGGGTGCATGCAGGGCTGGAGACAGGCTCTGTGCTGCTACAGGCTTTCCAGGAGGGAGGGAGGGCCGAGAGAGCTGGAGGGGCTCTGCACCCAGCAGACAGAGTGGCAGAGGGAGGAGCCCCAAGACAGAACAGAAGAGAGGCATAAAAGCAGGCAAGAGGAAGAAGTGAGCCCCAGGGAGGGACCATTGCATGGTGGGGAAGGACATGTTTTGGTGACCTGGACGAAGATCCTGTGGGGATGGGGTGGGAGGGGTTTGTGGATTGCTTGATGCCTTGGGGACCCTGAGGTCTGGGAGCAGAATGTGTGTTTGGAGCAGTGTCTAAGAAAAGAGAGCCTGGGGCTAGGAACCCAGAAGGGAAGGGAGAAGAAGAGGAGGAGGAGGAGGACTAAGAAAAAAGAGGAGGAGGGTTGAGAAAAGAGCAGAGGAAGGGGAGGAGGGGGATGGATGAGTGGGAGGATGGAGTAAGGGTAGGAGGGGGTAGAGGAGAAGGGGAAGAGGAGGAAGAGGAGGAGAGGAGAGGATGAGGGGGAGGAGGGAGAGGAGAGACCCAGTCATGGGCTGGAGGAGCAACAGAAGTATTTTCAGAGATGAGCCGATAGAATTTGCTGAAGCAACAGAAAGAAGACAAGCCAAAAGAAGCAGCAGGCAGGAGCCGGTAAGTGCTGCCTGAGCCAGGTTAGAGCTCCAGCACCACACATGGTCTCCAGCATTGCCAGGAGTGATCCCTGAATGCAGAGCCAGGAGTAAAGCCCCTGAGCACTGCCTAGTGTGCCCCCCCAGAAAGGATTTGGGGGCTGCAACATGAGCTTCCGGTGCAGTAGGAGGAACTGAGCACACCTACCGCACAGTTCACAACTGTTCACAACTGTGAACTAGTAACAAAGGACTAGTTCACAACTGAACACCTAACAGTTCACAACTGTGAACTAGTAATAGAGGACCGGAACCTGGCATGTGGGTACTCTATGCCCCACGCAGGGCCTGGGAGGAGACCACCAGTGCTCAAGTCCACTGACCCCCCACTTCTCTTTTGCAATCCATCTCCTGGCTCCCCCAGAACCCTGCTCTGCACCCTTTTTCCAGACCAGGGCATTCCCAAAGATCAGAACCTGGTACATGCTTGCACAGGGCATGAAAAAGTCTGCACTGGTGCCTGAAGCCAGCTCCACACACCCCATGGGGTTTTAATCATTTCTGAGCTCTGGGCTCTGGGTGGCCCTGTGCGGGCTATGGGACTGAAGCTACTTTACAAGTCCAGGGTCGATGGCCCAAGCTAACCGTGGGATTAATGAGTCTGAGAGCGTGGCAGGAGATGGGTTACTCATCAGATCGGAGATTAAAACCCTCCTAATCATTTTTGCAAGCTGACTCCCTAATGCAATACGGGATGCGCCTGGATTTAAGTTCTCATTACCCACTTCCACCCACGAGCTAACAGGTCTTGCTCGTTCGCCATGGGCAATTTCCTGCCCCATTACCTGTGAAAACCAGAGGGCCGAGCCTCAGAAGGAGAGAAAGGAGAGAAGCTCTCCCAGATCTCTGTGCTGGCAATCACAGTCCAGGCGCCTCTCCTCACCAGCCTCTGTGACTGTGGGGGTGACCGGCAGCCAGCAGAGGTGAGCAGCAGTCTCCTCTGCTCTGGCTGTCTTTCCCCACCCCACAGAAGTCAGCTCAGCAGAAACTCAGGGCCTGTGTTGGCCATGTCCCTTTCTTCAAAAACAGTGGCGCCAAGTGTGGCCTGTGTTGCACGATCATCCCCCACCCCCACCCAGCCCCTCCAGCCTTTGCGTGGTAGGAGAGCCACATTACCCATCCCCGGGCTTGGCATGGGGGTGTTGGCTACAGGGACTGGTTTCCGGCACCTGCTGCCTTCATGGAGATTCTCCACTGCCTCTTCTTATCACTGAACCCAGGTTCCGGGAGGCAGAGACCCCGCAGTTGTGTTAATGATCATTGACATACCAAATGTGGCTGCTGAGAGTGCCACGAGGGTTTTTCACCTGTCCAGTCTGTGCAGGTCAGCTGACCGGGGGTTGGGGGACAGAGCAGGTGGCTGAGGCACTCAGGACTGCCTTCTCTGGGAAATTTCCCACACCAGAGCATGGGGACAGGTTGGCCTCTCAGTAGGGTCAGTGTGGAAGGATGTTTGCAAGCAGCTCTGTGGGTTGTGTGTAGCCTGGCGAGGTGCGAGCTGAGAAACTCCAGGTCAGGTCATGAATATCCTGACCATCCCCGAATGTCTTCATACACCGAGATGGAGCAACCCATCCACACAGAAGCCACTGGGGAAACTCACTGGGGAGCCTTTAGGGCGTGAGCTCTGGGACTGGGGAATGTGCTATGAAGTGCCACATGATTGTATAGAGACGACCTGGGGTGGGTCTGGCTGAGGGCCTTTGTGAGGTGGCAGACAAGAGGTCAGGACTGTCACCCCATCGACAGCTGACTGGGTTAGAGGGGTCTTTCCCAGACGACTCTGGAGGTGGTTGGCAAGTTGACACTGGCAGTTGATAAGAGGATTTTGTTCCTTGCCTGGTGGACCTCTCCTGAGGCTGGCTTGAACCCTCAGTTCATGGCGGCTAGTTTCCCTCACACATGAATTGTCCAGGAGAGCTCAAGGAAATCAGCAATATTGTGGATAGCTTTGCTTGAAAATCACTCTTCTGGGGCCGGAGAGATAGCACGGGGTAGGGCATTTGCCTTGTAAGCAGCGGACCAAGGTTTGATCCCTGGCATCTCATATGGTCCCCGAGCACCACCAGGGTAAATCCTGACTGAGTGCAGTGCCAGGAGTAATCCCTGATTATCACCTGGTGTGACTGAAAAGAAAAAAAAAAAAAAAAAAAAAGAAAAGAAAATCATTTTTCATCCTGGCTTCTCAGAAAAGTAGAATGGAGATTTCATTTGACCCAGGACTCCCCCCAAGCATCCATGCGTGCCCACACCCACAGCCAGTGCAATGGAGAGTACCATAAGGATGGTCTGGAACAACCCAAATGTCCAACAGCAGGTGAGGCAATAAGAAAGTTCCAGCATTTGGTAGATACACACAAAGGAATAGTATGCAGCTATAAGAAATGAAAGATTGCCGTTTTCAGCAACCGGGATGGAGATGAGTGGTATCATGTGACTCCAAGTAAATCAGAGGGAGAAGAACAAATTCCAGATGATGTCACTCTTTCATGGTTCGAAGACAAACAACACGGGGACAGAAGGCACTAGATGATGGCCAGTCTAGCCCAGGATTACAAAACTGAGGATGCCATGTAAGGGCGCATGGGTGGCTCAGAGAAGATGATGAAATGAACTGGAGGTGAAAGAGGGACAGTTACGGAGGATGTTGGGCACTTTGGTGGAAGAGGTGGTGGAGAGGTGAGGTAACTGCTTATGTGTAGCTGCAAAGCATCATTGATTTTAGGTCATGTGTGTCTCATCATTATGAGACACACTGTCACTGTATCACTGTCTTCCTGTTCATCATCGATTTGCTCAAGCGGGCACCAGTAACATCTCCATATGACCTGTCTCATGCAAGTAGAGCCCAAGGGCACCTGCTTGCTGCAGGGAACATAAAGAGCCTCAAAACCATTCCATCAGGTCATGGGAATGAGGTCTATAATTGTTAATGGTATCTGGCATATCAAATACGACAAGGGTAGCTTGCCAGGCTCTGCCTTGCAGGTAGCATACTCTTGTAGTCATCTCAAAATCCAGCATTTATTGATGAACTGCATGGCCCCTTGCGGCTGCGAGCCGGGCTGTGATAGGCTGGTCTGCTGGGTGGAGTTCTGACGAGGGAAGTCCAGATGTGGAAAATGGAAGTCCTCGTGGAGTGGGGGGGTCGTCTGGGTTGTTGTGAGGCTCTGCTGGGGTGGCGGGCCAGGGCTAGAACCTGCCATCCTTCCCGGGCGCCTCATGAGACACACATGACCCAAAATCAATATAAGAAAAGAAATGAGCTTACCCAGGGCCTGGGCAGAGTTCTGGGAAAGGACCATGGACACCTTGTTTATATAAGGCACATATAAACATTATATGACTTATCCCTCGATTATTACCAGCTTCAGTAAATCATAATGTTTTATATATTTAATATATGTATATAAATCATGGTGCTGAAATAACATAATATTTTTATATGTGTTATATAATATATACATATATATTTAAAGTCATAGCCCATCTCTTCTAAAAAATGTCCTGGACTGCAAAGGTCAGCCAATGAGGTCACAGGTGCCAGCTGGTGTTGGGGACCATGTTGGAGATATTCTGTGACAGTAGAAAATTCCGTGTCCTTGGTAAAGGCTCCTCTCTAACAGGTGAGGGATCAGAAATGAGAGAGCACCTACCTGACTTATTTCATTTTTACATCAGCCACCAGTAGGTTTTACTTCCTACATGAAGCAGCAGGTCCCAGAAAGACCTGGAGAGCCTATGGAGTTGGCTGAATCAAGATCTGAACCCAGGTGCAGATAAGGAAACTGAGGTTCAAGACTTGAGTGACATGGTGGCAGCTCCTGTCTGGAGCCTGACGCTCTACCCACCTCACCTAGTGGGGGATATTTGAATCCCCTTATTTGCTGGATGGGGCAGTGGGTGAGGAAAGGTCTCTAGTGGCAGGGGCAGCTGTGCCCTTCCTGTGCCATGCAGGATGGGTGGAAGGGCAGGAAAGGCTTCTTGTTGGCAGCTCAGAAGTGGGGACAGGCAGCTGGGCCAGCAGCACGGCCTGATTACGGGGACCAAGAATGAGTTGGCCACGCCACCCCTGCCAGTCAAGGCAGAGGGTTCTGTTAGGAGCCAGGAATGAGACTATAAACCCTCTGTCCCACTGAATCTGCCAATGCCCTGGGGAGCAGACAGGGAGATGCTCTTTCATGGGGGAGAAGTGTGAGGTCTGGGTGTGAATAGCACAGTCTGGGCTTAGGAGTCTGAATTTCCCATGCATGGGCCGTCTCTCACGTCCACTTACTGGGGACCGCTGTCTGGACTGTTTCACAATGAGATAACCAAGACCTGGTGATATAGAGGAACCTGACCACTCTGGTAGCCTGGAGCAGGGGTGGAGGGGGTTGTACCTGAGAATGCGCTGGAGAATTTTCCCTCTGAGCCCAGCCCCTTTTTGGGTTGCTGTGCCAGGCTCCTGCACCCCTTCCTGCTCTCGGACGCATCTTGTTCCTTTTCCCTTGGGTGCCTCAACCCAGAATTGTCAGCGAAAGAGTTGCTGTGGCCACTGACTGATGGTGCAGGATGGCTGTGTTCCGGTAGGGCCAGGGACATGTGGACAGACACACACAGACACGTGCTCCCTGAACACAGACGCTCAGACCCGCACCAGCCCATAGGCCGCAGATAGTCCTGGCATTTCCGTGCAAATGGAGACACGGGCTCCAGGCAGAAGGCTCTTTGCTGCTGCTTCTCTGCCCACTTCCCTGCACACTTGGGCATGCGTGTGTCTCCCCTGTTTCCCCCAGTCTTAACTCGATGCCCCTTAGAATGTGCCAGAGCCCTCTCAATCTCAATGCTCCATGGGAAAGCCGGTTCTGCAGTTGCTAGGAAATCCAGGAGAAAGCAATCAGCCACCCTTCCTCTTGGATCACATCCCTGCCACTCCCTGGGGGTTGTTGGATTTTATTTTTTCCCCTGTCTTTATCCCCCAGGGCTTGTTCCTGAGTCCCCACTTCTCTCCCGTTTGCTGAGAAGTGAGGCTGAGGGCAGGGACTTGGTGGGGTCGTGGGGAGGCCCGCCCGCTCACTGCTGCCCAGCTGAGCTCTTGCTGGAAGCTGCTTGGTCCTACTGTTCTATTGATTATGGCAAGATTGTGTGTGGCTAAGAGCTCCTTGGAGCCAACTGGTATATTAAGCAATCATTTCTATAGCAGATGACATAACTCCCCGGCATCGGTTCGTCCTAATGGGCCTGGTATTACTCATGTGCTAATTGATTGGGCACGGAGGGAAGAAAAAGCGAAATTCACTTGTGAGGCGATTTTATGGCAGAGCTCATAACAGAGGTAATTTGCTGAAAATGTTCAGTCCCGCTCCGCTTATGTAAGATCATCTGTGTTCCCGTGTTTATCTCCTCCACGGCGCGGGAAGCTGGCCTAGCGCTCGAGGTAGACTCCCCCTAGGGATCCGGGCGCTGACAGCTCGGCGCTGCCTTCCCAGCTGCCCTTGGGAAGGGTTGACAATTAGTGCCTTCTGCAAAGCCTTCCCGCCTTGGGGGTGGCTTTCAAACCCTCTCAACGTCTCCTGTTTAAAAAAAAACACAGAGGAAAGAAAAGACAGAAGAAAAGAAAAAATACGGCTCCATCAAAGGGCAAAATAGTTATTTTCAGATCAGCCGTTTAGTGTTACAAAGACTTGTTCGAGCAGGAAGGATGAAGGAAGGATTATTGTTATTATTTTCTTTTTAAGAGGAAGAATATTTGGCCTGAAAGGAGAGGTTGAAGAGTCTTGAAGGCCCCCTTCTTCCTACTCTCCCTTCTCCCCTATACCTTCCTCCTCCTCCTCTTCCTCCCCTGTCAGGGTCTGACACGGGCTAGGCTCTTTGCCTGGTGTGGACAGTTCCCTCCTTGTCCTCACTGTCCCCCTGGAAGCCAGGTCCAGGTTGCCTGCACCGTATCTCCAGACCCCCAGAACAAAGTGGGCTCTGGCTGGGTCTGCGAGCTCATGTGGCCTTCCAGGGACACCCCTGACCCCCAAAGGGAGGTTTTCTGCAGCAAAACTGAGGGATCTACTCCCAGCTCTGAAGGAAGTTTTCAGAATCAGGGAGCCTGGCCCAGGTGTGTGATATGAAGGTGCTGAGGGCCAGACTGCACTGGTCTTCCTGGACAGGTGGGGGTGGTGTGGGCAGTGCCTAGACTAGCACTTCCTCCTTTTGCTGATGGCCAGAGGTCTGGGTCAATGATCTAGAAGTTTCCATGAAGGGATTTGATCCAGGCTGTGTTGACCCAAAGGCTGAAGTCAAGAGCTTCAAGATTCCTAGGGGGATCTGGAGTAGACATGTGGATATTGCCAGCAGGTCCCAGGTGGCCTAGAAGGTACCACAGTGTCACTGCAAACTAGTCAATGTGAGGTATGCGACTATCCACCTTCTAGTAAGACCACTCCTTCCTCACTGCTCACTGCTGCCCAGGGCCATGGCACATCTCATCAGGGCCGATTCTGACTCAGACGCCTGTGGCCAGTCACCTCCAGTCTCCCTCCCACACTGTCTGAAAGCCCCTGAGGGGCCCTGGTACCTGGAAAGGCCCCTTCCAGGCATCTCCATAGCTGCAGCCTGGAAGATGCCCCCAGAGGCCAACCTGGATAGCACTTCTCCCCCAAACCCCTCCTCATCTGCTGGAGGGGTCCAGAACTCCGGGATGCAGTGTCTGTAGAAGACACCAGGATCGGATCTCAGCTCCCTTGAGCCCTTTCGACTCAGTATCAGCCCCTTAGGAAGTGCCCCAAATCCACCTTCATGGCACTGTCTTCTGACAGACAGACAGACAGACAGACAGACTTGATCAAGAATCCATCCAGTCTCAGCCCGGTAGTACTGAGTGACTTCAGATACTGTCAGCTTCTCTAAGAAGGACTTTTCTCTCCTAGATGGGTTTGGGGGAACCAATCACAGAAAACACACGCTGAGCCCTCACAGGGTCCAGGAAGAAGGTACTTGCTGAATCTGAATGAATCTCTCTCTCTCTCTCTCTCTCTCTCTCTCTCTCTCTCTCTCTCTCTCTCTCTCTCTCTGTCTCTCTGTTAACCCTCAGGCTAATCCTCATGAGCCCATTTCTCAGATGGGGAAACTGGTTCAGGCAGTTTAGTGACAGTCGGAGTCTGCCTCGAGCTTGTGCAAATTCTGGCTTCACCTTCACCTCTGTAGGTCGACAGGAAGAGGCCACACAATTGAGTGCTTATGCAGTGTCTCAGTGACTCATGAGTCCGGGGTCTTACCTTAGTGGGAGATATCCCAGGCTCTTTGGGGAAACTTAGGTCTGTGCGGACTCTTTGCAGATAAACAATGAAGAATTTTGTGCATGAAGAATTTTGAGAATAATCTTGAGGGGAATTACATAGGCCCAGAGGAGGTTCCCAGAGGTCAGGAACCCTCAACAAATTTGTTTTCCTGCTCTCCACGGAGGCAGTAGGAAGGGTAGAAGCAAGGTGACCTCGGAGGTGAGGTGCCGGGCTGTGTCAGCCTTGTGAAGGTGCTCCAGGCCTGTGGAGCCAGTGGGAGGAGGCTTTCTCGGGGTTTCAACATGATTGCAGCAGCTCCGGCCAGCCGGGCAGGGCCCAGCGTCCTCAGTGTGGCTTGTCACTGGCCTGGGGCGTCTGGTGGGAGCTATGGTGGGGGAGGAGGGGAGGTGGTAAATGACAGGGAAGCACAGAACACCCCTGGGGTTTTAGGCAGAGCAAAGGGGAGTGTGGGAGCAGGAGGGAAGGCTCTGATTTTATCTGGGCCTGGATTTCCCCATCCCTAATTACCCTGTGATAATTAATAGGTCTAGAACATTTGCCTGGAAGCCAAGCTCGGTGAGCAGTGAGCAAGGAGCAGGGGAGTGTGATTGCCTAATGGTGTGTGTGTGAGTGTGTCTGGGTCTGTGTGTGTATGTGGGTGTGTGTGTGTGTGTGTGTGTGTGTGTGTGTGTGTGTGTGTGTGTAGGGGTGGGGGGCAGGGGAGCTGCCTGGGAGGGTTCCTGGGATCTCTATGTTGATTTTATTCCCAAGAGAGACCAAACTGCCTTGCACCTCTCTGCCCCGCAAAGCCGCCATTGCAATGCAGAGTTTCTGGGAAGCCCAACAGGAGTGGACAGCTGCTTCCCCTGGCAGGACCATGCCATGGGCTGCCAGTAGGAACTACAGGGTACTGCAGGAGGACAAAGAGAGTTCCAAGGAGGGGCTGGGAGTGCCCAGAGTCAGGGGACACAGATGGGGCCAAGAATAGTAAACTGGGCCCAGGCTGAGCTACACACTTGGGGTTTTTGTTTCTTCTGGGCCTACACCCAAGTGGTACTCAGGACTTACTCCCTGCCTCCATGATCTGGGGACCCTCTGGGGTGCTGGAGATCAGCCTGGGGTTAGGCAAGAACCATAAACATTTGTGCTATTTCTCTGGTCTTCGCTTTCTGTTTGTTTTGGTTTTGGGGATATGCCTGACAGTGCTCAGGGCTTCAAGATCTCTGTGCTCAGAGATCTCTCGTGGTGGAACTCGGGGAGTTGTATGTGGTTCCAGGGATTGAACCTCAGATGGGCACATGCAAGGCAAGGACCCCACCTGCAGCGCTATTGCTCTGGCCCTGGCCCCAACCTTTTTTAATGACCTCTGTTACAGGCACAAGGAGATTCTCTTTCTCCGCCCTTTCCTGTTGCTGTTGCCTACTTATGTGGAGCGGCACTTCAGCCGAGGTGCTCCCACACCTGCCCTATCCCTGGAGGCAGGTGTTGGGGTTGGATGGCAATAATGCCCAGACCACGCTCTGTGCATGTAGGCAGTTGCAGGATCCAACTCACAGACTCATCTTGAGTTGGAACTGCAAGGCAGGTAGCAGAAGAGCCTTGGAGCCATCCTCCAGGCCTCCTGGGTTCTCTGGTGATATCCTGTTTTTCCCTCATTGTACCTCCGGGCTCTGGGCCCACCTGGGAATGAAGTTAGTGAAGAGCCACCCAGGGCTGCAGGCTACAGGAAGGGCTCATTGAGGTAAGGCTCATGGGGTGCACCAGAGCCTGGGCTGGAGAAAGCACCCACAAATGTTCAGTGTCATCAAGAATAGGGACAGGTATGCTCAGTGACACAAAAACTCACTGGACCAGGGGCCGGAGCAATAGCCCAGTGGGTAGGGCATTTGCCTTGCATGCGGCCGGCTCTATGCCGGCCCGGGTTCGATCCCTGGCATCCCATATGGTCCCCGAGCATCGCCAGGAGTAATTCCTGAGTGCAGAGCCAGGAGAAACCTCTGAGCATTGCCAGGTGTGACCCAAAAAAAAGCCAAAAAAAAAAAAAAAAAGAAACTCACCAAACTCCAACCTTCGTTAAGCATCGTGAAGGCTCCCTTACCTTCAGGTGATCCTACTGCTGGATGAAAGGTAGGTCTGAGAGAGCTCCTGTGAGTGAGAGGTAGGTCTGAGAGAGCCCCTATTATTGAGAGGTAGATTTGAGAGAGCTCCCGTGAATGAGAGGTAGGTCTGAGTGAACCCTCCAGTGAGTGAGAGGGAGGTCTGAGAGAGCCCTCCAGTGAGTGAGAGGTATGTCTGAGAGGGGCCCCTATTACTGAGAGGTAGGTCTGAGAGAGCCCCGTGACTGAGAGGGAGGTCTGAGAGAGCCTCTGTGAGTGAAAGGTAGGTCTGAAAGAACCCCTGTGACTAAGAAGTAGGTCTGAGAACACCCGAGAGTGAGAGGCAGGTCTGAGAGAACCCCAAGTGAGGACCTGTGGCGGGCAGGCAGGGTGGGAAGGAAAGATGCAGGGCTGAGCCCCCACTGTGGACCACAGCCTGAAAGGACTTCAGTTCTGGGAGAGAGAAGAGCTAGATAGAGAAGCCGAGGCCGGGAATTGACCTAAACAGGGGCAAAACATAGAGCCAGTCCACTCCCCAAAGTAAAGGTAAGGAGGGGACCACCCTGGATCTCCCATAGCCCCCAGCTTCAGCAGCTCTGATGCTCAGGCAAGTCCTTAACACAAACATCCTGAAGGAGTGTGTGTGCATGAGTGTGCCTGTGCATGGGCTTGTGGGTGTATGTCTGTGTGTATGAAGGCATGTATGTCTATATGTGTGCATGAGAATGTGTGTGCATGTGTGTATGTGCATGGTGTGTGCATGGCTGTCTCTGTGCTCAGAAATCACTCCTGGTGGGCTCAGGGGACTATACAGGGTGCTGGGGATCAAATCCAGGTGGGCCACATGCATGGCAAGTGCCCTACCTGCTGTGTTACTGCTCCAGTTCTGGCATTGCTTATTTTTAAAGTAAAACACCTCTTGCAGAGAGGTGTGAAACGGAAGATAAATGTGTCTTTGCTGTTATTCCTGTCTCTCTCCTACGTGACTTCTGTCAATAGTATTTTTCTAGGAAACATAGAAGGTAGACACACCACTAACATTTCTGTGTATGTTCAGCAGTCTCTCCAGCAATCCTCAATGTCTAAGTATTCTCGTGGCTATTTCATCAATCTCCACAGCCCCATATTCAAACCTCTCTCAGTACTGACCGTGGTCCATTATATGCTCATCAGATGATTATTGAACCAATCGTTGCTGCTGGGTCCGGTTTTCCCTCAGAAAAGGCTGTGGAAATCTCCCAGTGCTTCTGCACCCCTCTAGGTGTCCCTTTGTGAGTCTAAGGGGCATCTATGAAAGCTCTTATCTTCGACTGCAGCTGCCAGAACAGAAAAGTCTTCATTGACTTACGTCCTTGATGCATAATGCAGCGACATCAGGGTCAGCCACACATCAGCAGTGCTCCCCACATCCTCCCACAATAGCTTCTTATGTTTTCACAGCAACCCTAAGAAGGAAATTCTGAATCATCCCCTTTTGGCAGGAAAGGAAACTGAGGCACAAATGGGTAAAGTGAATTGCCCAAGGGCACCCAAGAGACAGCAGGGCTGCTTCTTTTTATGGGGGAGGGCTCACACCTGGTTATGCTAAAGGGTTACTCAGGAATTACTCCTGTCAATACTCTGGGAACCATATGGGATGCCGGGATTGAACCTAGGTCAGCCAAGGCTAAGGCAAACACTCTACCCTCTGTATTACCTCTCTGGCCCAGGGCTGGTTCTTCTGAGCCCTTCTCTGTGGAGGTCAACCACCCACTTCCCACAGCTCTTCTTAGGAAGGGCTCCATCATCTTACAACCCACCTTAATCACCCTTTTTAAATAGAGACACTTATTTTTTTTTATTTTGCAACCCAGAAATGGGGTGGTGTTAGGACTTCACCATACGGATCTGAAGACAAACACACTTTAAGCCACCATGGCAGTGAGTAGCAGTGCAAGACCTGAGGCTGTGTTTGTGCTTGTTCCAGGTAAGGGGATGGGGAGGAAACCATCTGTGCTTCCTGTTTGCTGAAGCCAGAGGAGAATCACGTGCCATGGAGCCACTTCATAGCACTCTGTTGGCAGCTTTCAGGTACCCATTGGCTATACACCCCACCACCTGCACCCTGACTAGTCCCAGAATGTTTCACTAACCCCACTGTGCCCAAGACACAGCCACTGCTGCTTCCCTTCTGCTCCCCAGCCCTGGCTACCAGTGTTTGATTTCTGTTTTATTTTAGAGCCTCATCTGGTGATGCTCAGGGGTTACTCCTGCCTCTGAACTCAGGAATCACTGCTGGTGGTGCTAGGGGTCAATAGGGGATGCCAGGGATCAAACCCGGATTGGCTATGTGCAAGGCAAATGCCCTCCCTGCTGTACTGTCTGGTGTCTGATTTCTGATTCTGTGATTTGCCTTTGGGAAATCCAAGGAAGCCCTGCAGCAGGTCACCTTTTGTGACTGGCTTCTCTCCTAGTGAGTTCATCCATAGTATGGGAGCAGAGGTCACTAATGTGCCCCATCCAGAGACAGATGCCCCTTCTCTAAAACATTGGTCCAATATGGCCACAGAGACCCTTCCTTGTGGAACAGGGCTGTCTGTGGACCTGGCTGGTGGATGCGGACACAGGGAGATTGAGGAGCAGGTGGCCAGCGAGGGCCACCATGAAAGTCAGAACAGGCAGAGTGGGTGGGATCAGGCAGTTTGGGCTGAGGCTGTACTACAGAGGTCATGGATGGAAGTTCCCAGGGGACAGATCTATGAGCAGGCATGAAGGGACAAGCAAGTCATCGGTGGTGTTGGCAGCTGGGTAGTGTGCACCGTCAGTGGCTTAACTCATACAGCTCTCTTGTGGCATAACCCATACATGTGCAATTGATCCACTTATGAGATGCCATTAAAGAGTTTCTCACATGTTCACGCACGTGCTTATGTGCCATAATCAGAGACATTCTCATCACCTGCTACCCCAAAGAAAGCACATACCCCACTCCAATCTCCATCCTTAGCCCTGGGCACACACGCATCTACCTACTTGCCTGGTCTGGACCTTTCTCCTGTAGAGCCAGGCACTGCATGTTTTGTGTGTGGATCCTGGCACTCAGCACCATCTCTCGGAGGCTCCTCCATGTTGTAGCTGTGGTAGAGCTTCAAGTGAATCTGCTGCTTCTCCAGGGAGAGGCCCGTCCACATTTTACTGCCCAGTCCTCAGTTGAGTGGGCCTTGGGCTTTTTTCACCTTTTACTGTTAAACACTGCAGCTCTGAAGTGTTTCTGTGGGAATGTCTATTTTCTGCTAGGCCAGGCTGGGGAGTGGAATTGTTGGGCCACAGGTGCTTCACGTTTTTGGGAAGTGCCAGGCTGTTTTCCAGAGTGCCAGAAAGTCTCCATGAAGCCTGCTGACAGCTCTCTGAATGGGGAAGAGGGCTGTGAGGGTCATGGGAGGGACTTGGGCTACTTCTGCAGCCAGCCAGGCTTTTCCATGGCAAGCACTCTGACAGGCAACGGTATTGATGAGGTGGGAGAAGGACAGCAGTTTAAGGGAACTGCGAGAGCCCCTCTCCTATGCCAAGAAGACATGAGAAGGTAGTGCCCTGCAAGATAACATTTTAGGGGACAGAGGAGACCCCACCATACCCCCAAAACCCTCTTTGCCAATTCCCAAATCTCTCAGGGCTAACGTCTTTTGATTCCTGCTAAGAAATCAAGCTTAAGAACCAAGCCTGAAGAGGTCAATGCCTCCCTCATTCCCAGAACAACAGACAGGGACCCCAAGCATGGGCTGTCTGGGCCTGCTTGTGATGGACATTATCAGCAGAAACCATGGGGTGGTGGTGGGGAGACATGGGTGTGTCGCCCAAAAAACCTGGAAACCAGTTTCCCCTAGAGGAGAAAGAGGATCCGGAAAAGCCAGCAGGAAGCCCTTGGCTAAATGAGGCTCTAAAATATAGCCCCACAGGGAGAGCTGTGACCACTGTCCTCCACTGTCCCCGCACACAGCCAACACTCCCTCCTTCCTTCCTGGCCCCCTGATAGCCTCAGCCGCAAGAAACAAACACCTCTGGCACGTTAGCTCAATGCCTTCCTTCCAAACACCAACAAAAGCCCCAGAAAAGCCAACAAACCTCAATTTCCATGCTACCCTCCTCTCCCCCAACACACACAAAGCAGTAACGTGTGTTCCTGGTGTTTCTGGTCCAAGCTGGGGTCAGGCACAGCTAGAAGGAAAGTGGAATTTTTGTTCTTCTCTTGCTGTGCTCATTCCAAGGACTGTGTCGCCCTCTCTGAGCCTCTTGTATCCCTCCCACAGTCAGGAGCTACCATCTACCTCCGAGGGAATCAGAGACTCCTTGAGAAGGTGGATGCCTGATCTTTCTCCTCGCCCCCACTCCCTCACCAGGCCCCCTCTGCTCAGCATTCACGTGTCTTCCCGCCCACCTTCCATGTGCTGTTTTGGACCTGCTCATTGCAGGAGAACTGAGAACATTCAGGGAGTCTGCGTTGATCTAACCCCCCCACACACGCATGCATGAACACACACACGTCTGTGTTCATTCTTCAAAAACTGATGCCCTGGGCCTGCCTGGCTCCTGGAGCCTCACATAAGCTGGGGTGGGCGGTGGGACCTGCCTTGCTTCATCGCCTCTGCTGTTGCCCCCTGGCAGGCAGGGGCTGCCCCCTGCGCCCTGCTCCAGTCACTCATGAATAATGGAGAGGCTTCTTCAGAGCACAGGGCCTCTGCCCCCACCCACACTGGCTCCCAGCTCTGATATATTTGATCCAAGATGGCATAATTTTTCACCTAAATGTGAATGTATTTGCGAATTGATAGAAAATAGTTCTGGCTCTGGTGATATAATATAGGGCTGCCCTGGTCCTGCCTGCTATTTTGATTGTGACATAAATGGATGAGGCCATCAATAATTATTTTATTGAGCAGACACATAAAAAATGATGCTCTAGTCATTTCCCTGACACAGCTGGGTGGGTGTGGGGGTCCAGCTCCCCCCCAGGGCCCTGGGCTCACTGAGTGAATCTATGGAGCTGCTCCTACCTTTCAGAACCTTCTCTGAGTCTCTGGGTCTGGGGGAGCATGGGGGGCCCTGTAGGTGGAGGGGTCAGTCAGGCTGAGCAACATGCAGAGGTAGGAAGGAGATAGTCAGACCTGCAGCATTTGGGGGTACCTGTACAGTTCCTGTGCCATCACTGCCCACCCAGAACCATGGTACCCCATTTGGTGAAGAAGGGGGACTTTGAAGGGATAAAAGGCTCTGGGGGTCCCCAGCTAGTTGTGGGGCTTCTGCCTCTCTAGGAAGGAATCACCCTAAGCTTCTCCAATCAGCCCTCCAGGAATCCAGCTCCTCCCTCGGTGCACCCCTGGAAGAGGAGAGCCTCAGCGGGAGGCAGCTGGAGGAGGGATGTGGACATGAGTCCCATAAACCAGGGCTCCCCAGGAATATGTGGCTGAACTCCACTTTCCCGCCCTGGAGGGGAAGGACAGTACGTGCTGACAGAGGGAGGAGAATCAAATGCCCTCTCTTTGGGGCGCTCCATCCTTGCCTGGGCGAGCACAGGGCTGAGATTCAACCCCAGTTTCCTGCTTTATTCATATGCTGCCTTTATTAGTATTGCCTTCGTCCACCTCTTGAAATACGCCATCATTTTTAACTTAACCCCATCCTTGGCAATAAATCCACCAACCTCTGTTTGATGTGTCCGTTCTTGTCCTCGTTCCAGAAATACAACATAGCTCAAATGAAACCACATGTGCCGTCAGGTTTCAGGAGAACCATCTGGAAAACACCCGGATCTGTGGGCTCAGAGGGAGGCCGAGGTGAGCCAAGAAGGAAAGGGGCCATGTCACAGCACCGTGTCCTCCTGTCACCCCTGCTCTATCCCTGAGACAGAGGCAGATGTTGGTGGAAATGGGGGGGGTGATGGCATCTGTTCCCCTAACAGGGAGTGTGAGGGGCTCACAGCGGCTCCCCTCAGTCCCTGAGAGACCCCCTGCACCATGGCTCTTTTGGGAGGATTGTCTCCTGCTTTCCTCAAGCTCTGCCCTGCAGGAGGCACAGTCATGCTCTGGCTCCAATTAGGCTCCAATTAGGGAAGACAAACATACAGGATGTGGGTCTTGGGGGCCCTAAGCTCTAAGACCACAGGAGAGTGGCCAGAGGTAGTAAGAGAGAGGCATGGACCAGGCCAGAGTGACAGTACAGCAGGGAGGGTGTTTGCCTTGCATGCTGCAGACCCAGGTTCCTTCCCTGACATCACATATAGTCTCCCCTGAGCCCTCCAGGAATGAGTCCTGAGTGCAGAGCCAGGAGTAACCCTGAACATCGCCAGGTATGGCCCCCAAAAAAATAAAACTTAAAAAAATTTTTTTTAAGAGAGAACCAGCAAGCCCAAAGATTCTGGAAAATTCATGTGGCTGCACCTTGATAATCTCACTAGACCCCTATCTTGCCTTTTGCTCTCCACCCCCCTTGTCCTCTAAGGCCGTGTTCAGGGACCAGGGCTAGGGCTGGGTGGGTCTGCTGAGTCCTGGGACTGAGCAAAGGCTTTGGCCCTCTTATAATTTCCCCAGAACCTGGAGCCTACTGTTTGCTCTGGGACGCAATTCCAGTGTGGCCTGTGGGTGGTGGCGGCTGCGGGTACATTACAGCTGTGTGAAGGGAACCAGAAACTGTGCAAGCGGGGACCCCCCCATCTGCACGGCAGCCTTGGTCTGAGTGCGAAGTAGGAGGGGGAAAGGTGGTCCCATTCTTGCAGATTGACACAGTCTCTTTGGTGAGGGTGTCCCTGGTTCCTGGGGTCCAAGCACCCCACTGGGGCCCTGTTTGGATGAGAGAAAGGTTCAAACGCGACTGCAGACCCTACAGGAGGCTGGGCTTGGCAAGTGGGCTTTAACCTTTACCAAGGATCACCAACAGGATACAGGTGGGCAATGTTCATGGCCACGAGGCCCCATTCCTGGTGCTTCTGAGCACAGTCCCCAGGACCAGCTGATAGCCAAAGGTCAACCTCCTACTCAGTAAGCCATAGCCAAGACCTAGGCTAACTCAGCTGCATGAACCCAGCGACAGGAGCGTGGACATTTGCATGCCCTGGATCCAGGAGCTTCTGGGCAAAGCAGAGTACGGCTCCTTCTTCTCTCGTCCACTGGTCACGGTCAGGAGGGGACATTTCAGCACTGTCAGACTGTGGCGGGTCCCCCCAAGGTCCACCCTGCTCTGGGTGAGCTGTATTCCCAGTGGACTTGGTGGCCTTTGCTTAGTCTCGTCACTGGGGAACCAAGCTTTGAACATGTAGCAGGCAGATGAGAAGCTCCCCAGCTCACTGGCAGCACCCCCAGACTTGGTATCCTACATGGATTCACCTGAATCTTTCTCATTCAGCACCAGGGCCTTTGCTCCCAGACAGCCAGAGAGAGGGTGGGCAGCGGCAGTGTAGTGGGAACAGAAAGGGGCAGCTGGTCTGATGGCTGCCCTGTACCCTGCCAGCCCCTCTGTCCATGCCTTTCCTCATCCACCACTCACTGCCCCCATCTCATCGCTCCAGTCATCTCCCCTGACCCCTCCTTCTACTCTTTCATCCCTGTCCATGTCCGTCTATTTTTTTTCTGCAGCTCAACCCTTCTTCAAGTCCTCTGGGGACTCAAGGACCTGTGTAGGTAGACCGCTGGTGACCCTTGTACAGCATCCCCAGGCCTACAGGGGACCAGCCATTGACAAGTCCTACAGGGACCAGCTGCTGGTGCCGACCAGAACCAGTAATGACTGTGACTGAGTCAGACACCATCTGTCAGGAGCCTCTCTGTCCTCCACTTCTCTAGGATGGGGCCCTCGGGCATGGTACTAACCATGTGCCAGGGCAGTGCCCTGAGTCCCTGGGTAGTGGCTGAGGGGCTCTGAGCTAGAAGACATTGTCCCTGGGTAAACACCTTACACAACAGCCCTGTGAACGGGGACCTGAAATCACCCTTAATTTCAGAATAACTCAGAGGTGACCCAAGATGACACAGTGGCCCAGGGTTTAGGAAGGGCCCTAAGCTCTATCACCTTGCAGGAGGGTCCCTGAACACCCTCCTGGGAAAGTTGGGGGCAGGGAGTGCTCACTGCACTCTCGAGGATCCCTCTCTTGTTGGGGTGGAGGACACTTGGGCAGCCAGTGAGGGATGGAGCCGTTGCCTCCCATCCTCTGTCCCATGTACACTGCCCCCAGTTGGGAGCACTCAGCTTACTCCAGAGGTTTCTGATAGGCCAAGACCAAACATAAGTTTAGAACTAAGGGAAGCGGAGGGCTAGGCCTGTGCAGCGGCTGGATCAGAGGGAGGGGGCTCTGGAGCTTCTGGTAGCCAGAATTCAGAATCTCCTACCTGGCCTGTGAGAACAAGGTCTGGGTCCCACTACCTTTCCAAGTTGGGGTTCAACAAGATGAGTGCGGATTGCCCATTTGCATTTCTAACCTGTTCCTGGGCTAGCTTGAGCAGAGCTGAAGTCGGCCTTAAAGAAAAGGAATCAAAAAGGAAGTGGGGTGAGCATTGTGGCTGGGGAAGCTGGGCCCCACCCTGTGCGGGCCTAGCAAAGGACACGCCAACCCGATGGTGGGGGCTGGGGTGCTGGGGCCGTCCGGTGTCTGCTGGGCCTGATGAATGACGTTCATTTCAGCAGTGCCTTGCAGGCTGGAAAGTGCCTCTCCTCAGGTCGATGGGGTTTTTATTAACCGTTTTACTGTCACAGTTTCAAAATCAATCAGCAAATGCCCTGTACAGGCTCAAGGACTGTGAGGACTGAGGCTTGGGGCACAGATGCAGCAGCGGAGACTGCTGGACACAAGGTGGGTGTGGGAGGCAGTGGGGGTCCCTGCGCTCTACCTGTTCTGCATGGAGGGGCCCCTGCCCCCAAGACCAGAACCAGATGCACACTTCAAAGGATCCTTGAACCCCACCCAGACTCTCTGCTTCAAATGAGACAGGGGTCCCCAGCCCCTCGGAAATCGGCACCGATTGGTGGGTTCCCGTAATTTTTTCTGACCCATATGCAGAGTCACCTGCTTTGTCCCAGCAAGGCAGGGCCTAGTAGGAGGACTGGGGCTGGTGCTGCCTCCCCAGACCACGGCGGGCCAGCCCTGAGATGCCCGAGAGGAGAGTGGATAGGACACGGGCTCCCGAGTCCAAGATTAATGTGTCTTTCTTGGGCCTCTGCCCAGTCAGCAGCACTGAGCGTCCTTTTTACCCATCCTATCCCCACTAGAGTGGCACCAAACATGCCTCTAGGCTGGAAAGGGCAGCTGCTTTGGGCTCTACTGCTGGGACTCATTCTCACCTGTGTCGTTGCCTGCCTGCCTGTCTGCCTGCCTGCCTGTCTCCCACCCACCTGTCTGCCTGCCTGCCTGTCTCCCACCCGCCTGTCTGCCTGCCTGCCTGTCTCCCGCCCGCCTGTCGGCCTGCCTGCCTTCCTGCCTGCCTGCCTTCCAGCCTGCCTGCCTTCCTGCCTGTCTTCTTCCTGCCTGCCTGCTTTCCTGTCTCCTGCCTGTCTGCCTATCTGCCTGCCTTCTTGTCTCCTGCCCACCTTCCTGCCTGCCTTCCTGCCTGTCTTCTGCCCGCTTGTCTGTCGGCCTGCCTTCCTGTCTCCTGCCTGCCTGCCAGTCTGCCTGCCTGTCTGCCTGCCTTCCTGTCTGCCTGCCTTCCTGCCTGTCTTCTGCCCGCTTGTCTGTCTGCCTGCCTGCCTGCCTTCCTGTCTCCTGCCTGCCTGCCAGTCTGCCTGCCTGTCTGCCTGCCTGCCTTCCTGTCTCCCTGTCTGCCTGCCTGCCTGCCTTCCTGTCTGCCTGACTTTCTGTCTTCTTGCTTATCTGCCTGCTTTCCTGTCTGCCTGACTTCCTGTCTTCCTACCTGTCTGCCTGCTTTCCTGTCTGCCTGACTTCCTGTCTTCCTGCCTGCCTTCCTGCCTGTCTGCCTGTCATGTCAAGGACATTGTCTTGGTGCAAAGGCCTGAGTCAAAGTCAAGGGGGCACTGCATGCATAAGAAGCAGTAGTGGCACCATCTTGGACCTGCTGACAGCTTTGGACAGTGCAAGGAGAAGCCTGAGGCCTGTGTGGCCTGCAGAGGCAGGAACAGGAGTTCAGAGACCCAGGCAATGTGTGCCAGGAGGGACACATGATTCCTCTGAGGGGCAGGCATGATGCACCAGTGCATGGCTGCTCATGACAAGGAGGGAGCAAGCCCTGTGGGGGCCAAAGAGAAGCAGGAGGGGTTCTCTTGACCCTGTTGTAGCTTCTGAGGCTGCCAGAAGCAACTGTGGTGGCAGAGACATGGGGCAGATGGAGCGCCAACTCGGGTCCAGCCTGAAGGTTCCAGGTCCTGCCCTGCTGCCACTCCAGCTGTGTGACCTAGAGCAGTACCCTCACTTCTCTGAATCTGTTTGCCCTGTTGCAAAGTTAGGAATATTGTTCTTACAAGGCTAATGAGTACATCAGTCTCCTATCTGCTGTACATGGTAGAACACGGGCCAGTCAGCTCAGGGTCTCAAGAAGCTGGGGAATGAGCTCAGGTTTCTCCACTTGCCTCCTCCTTCCCCTGCCTGGGCAGCCAGGAACCTCGAGGGCTACTGAGCATCTCTGCCAGCCTCTCCCCATCTCAGCTCAGGGCCAGAATCACTGCAGGCAGCGTCTCTTAGGAGAAAAAACCCAGCCTGGAATCCTCCTGTGCTCAGGACTCCCACACTCATGGTAGGGGCTGCTTCCCTCTTCCTGAAAGTCCTGTGGATTTGGTTTCTTTTCGTGGTTGTGAATTAGGCATTTTTCTCCCCCACTCCCCTCCCTGCTTTGGACACGGTGACAGCCGCATTCCTGAGGAACCTCTTAGAGCACACACTTGAGGATATATTGTATTAAAAGCTGATGGTACCTGCATTGGTGCTCCAGAGTCCTGGGAAGGCATTGCTAGAGCTTCTCCCTGAGGTCTGGGTGAACATTTCTAGGGAAGAGAGAGAGCAGCCCCAGATTACAGTCTAGGATTGCAGTCCAGTGGGGAAATATATTAACAACAGCTTCTCAGACCACCTGAGCAGTCCTTGAGCAAACACTGTCAGAACAAGGCTCCCTCCACCTCCCACAGCCAGAGTCACTTGGCTTTAGGCCCCACATCTAAGGTGATCAGGAAGTAGAGGGTCCTGGCCAGGTAGGACTGGGATAGCAGGAAGCAAATCCTTCCCACGCTGCTGAGGGCACACAGTGACACCAGTTCTGGAGAAAAGGTGAGGGAGGAAACAGAAGACAGGCACGGACGTCAGCTGGACCAGGCCCCAGTTAGGGCTTTGCCACCTCACCAAGAGAACCGAACCCAGTGGAATCACAGGGTTCTGGTCCCACCTTGAGGGACATGGACATCCCAGCCTATTCAGCCCAGTGGGTTCAGGTGGCTGGTGGCTTGAGTGGACGGGAAAGAAAGCAGCCTTTCCTGCTGGGACATGACAATGGATATAACCTGTGCCCACCACAAAGTCTGTTTCTGGCTTGGCTGAAGAAGAGACAACACCGTCTCTTCTCCCCACTTCCAGGGGTCCCTGTGGCAGCAGGAGGGAATGTGTCTGGGCCACTGTGATGCTTCTTCTCTCCGGCTTGAGGAATTGATGACCCAAGGGCTGATGTGGGAGTGAAGACTTTGGGAGGCGGGGAGCGGGTGTCTGTGGGTCAGCAGCTGCCGGCGCATGGTACAGATGCTCAGCAGCGGGGTCCCAAGCCCAGCCGGGTCACCCTTTCCTTCAGGGATTGTCCCTGCTCTACTCCAGCTCTGTTTCTAAGTGATTCCAATTGAAAAGCAACAAGAGACTTATGGAAAGCTGTGAGGTGTTTCACAGAGGGAACAAGAGGCTGCAGGCACCTGCCAGAGAGCTGGAGCTCTTTAAGCAGAAAAGGGGCAGAGGAAGAAGAGATGGGGGTCCCCGTGCTTACCTGGGGAGAGGGGTTTGGTGGATAAAGACATGGCCAGTGCTTCTGGCCACAGCAGCCAGGCTGAGACTCTGTGCAGAGTTGGATGGTTCCCGGTGTGTGTGTGTGTGTGTGTGTGTGTGTGTGTGTGTGTGTGTGCGTGTGTTTAGAGGTAGGGGTAGGCTAGTATATGACCCCACCACTCACTATAGAATGATCCGGAGACAACTACAAGTGCGAAATCAAAATTTTCTCCACAAGTTTCCTCCTAGAGGTTAAAGCACATCTTAGCATTTATGTATGTACACACAAATGCACACACATCAAAGTGCCCAGATCCAAAGATGTGAATGGGTCTGTCTGTCCGGATCCAGGAGAGAAAGACCCAGGGCAGATGGCTTCTGAACTCAGGTCCCCCTAGGCGACACAGTCCTAGGGAACGGCTGGGACAGGCTGGGTTGACAGAAGGGCCTAGAGAAGGAGGTTTTACTGGATCCCAAGGGACGTCACTTGAGATGTCTTTAAAGGCAGTTTCCAAGGGTCACAGTATTCAGCTAGCCCACAGAACTGTCTCCAAATGTTCCCTTTGTTTTAGGGAGGGCACCCCTTCACATTTGTGCCGCTTGGCTAATGTTAGCCAGCATTTGTCATTTTGCTGGCTGACTTTGACCGAGAATGTGGAAAGGTAGGTCTACAGCTGAATCTGAAGAAAACTATGTTCATGAGAAATGAACTAGTTCCAGAGGCCCCATTCTCTCTCAATGGAACAAACATCTCTGAATGCAGCAGTTATGTGTACCTAGGTCGAGAAGTCAACATGATGAATGACCTAAAACCTGAGCTGCGCAGGAGGAAGAGAGCGGCATGGAATGCCTTCAAAGGCATCGAAGAAATAGCTAAAAAGGACAAAGAACCTCCGGCTCCGGGCACATCTCTTTGACTCCACCGTTCTCCCTGCATTAACATACGCCTCAGAGACCTGGGCCCCTACGAAAGCAGGGATGAGAATGCTATTCGGGTCTCCCAGAGAGGCATCGAAAGAGCTATGCTTGGAATATCACGCCTCACTCAAGTGAGAGAAGGAATCGGAGTTCTGACCTCCGTCGCTATTCCAGAATCAGGGACGCTGTCTCGTTTGCCAAGGCATCGAAAATCAGATGGGCTGGACATGTAATGCGATTTGGAGACAACCGCTGGACTAGAGCCGTTACCGACTGGATCCCACGGGATGTCAAAAGATCACGTGGCCGCCCACCTACAAGATGGTCAGACTTCCTTGTTAAGACCCTGAAGGAACGGTTTGAGGCTCTTCATATTCCTGAATCAACCAGATGCCATTGGGCTACATTGGCACGTGATAGGGTCCAATGGAAATGTTACTGGCGCCCGCTCGAGCAAATCGATGAGTAACGGGATTCAAGTGATCAAGTGAAGTGATCAAGTGACCCCTTCACATCTGGGTAGATGTGCTTGGACCCTCATGTGGTTCCATTGTGAAAATGCCAGTAGTGCTGTTCCCTACCCCAGCAGGACGCAAAAGGCAGCAGCTACAGCCATGAGGCCAGAGGACCTTGCTATGAAACAAGCTGGGAGCTAGGCTGGAGCAGACAACAGGTAAAGCAGAAAGAGTGACGGGTGTGATGGAGGGTGTTGTATCTGCAGCAGGAGCCCTCCTCCCTCTCCTGCCTTCCACCGAGGCCCCTCTTCAGAAGGAAACACAGTTTTCCTGGAAGAATTTCACAGATTCTACGCCCAGAGAAGAAGCATTCATGTCTTCATTATACTTGATCACTTGATTACATGACATCCCATTATTCATCGATTTGCTCAAGTGGGCGCCAGTAACATTTCCATTGGACCCTATCACGTGCCAGTGTAGCCCAATGGCATCTGGTTGCTTCAGGAATACGAAGAGCCTCAAACCATTAGTTCAGGGTCTTGACGAAGAAGTCTGACCATCTTGTAGGTGGGCGGCCACATGATCTTTTGACATCCCGTGGGATCCAGTTGGTAATGGCTCTAGTCCAGCGGTTGTCTCCAAATCGTATTACATGTCCAGCCCATCTGATTTTCGATGCCTTGGCAAGCGAGACAGCGTCACTGACTCTGGAACAGTGACAGAGGTTGGAACTCGGGTTCCTTCTTGCACTTGAGTGAGGCATGATATTCTAAGCATAGCTCTTTCAATTCCTCTTTGGGAGACCCGAAAAGCATTCTCATCCTCTCCTTTCGTAGGGCCCAGGTCTCTGAGGCATATGTTAATGCAGGGAGAATGGTGGAGTCGAAGAGATGTGCCTGGAGCCGGAGATTCTTTTTCTTTTTTAGCTATTTCTTCAATGCTTTTGAAGGCATTCTTCTGATGCTCTCTTCCTCCTGTGCAGCTCAGGTTTTAGGTCATTCATCATATTGACTTCTCGACCTAGGTACATATAACTGCTGCATTCAGAGATTTTTGTTCCACTGAGAGTGAATGGGGCCTCTGGAACTAGTTTATTTATCATGAACATAGTTTTGTTCTTACCCGACATGGGGGCAGAGTTGCTACTTGCTCTCCCTGTGCCCAGCCGCTCACAAGGCGCCGGGAGGGGATGGCGGGTTCTAGCCCTGGCCCGCCACCCCATCAGAGCCGCACAACAAGCCAGATGACCACCCCCACTCCATCAGGCCACCATTTCCCACATCTGGACTTCCCTCTCGTCAGAACTACACCCAGCTACAGCCTATCACAGCCCGTCTAGCGCCGCCGCAAGCCACGAGGTTCATCTATAAATGCTATATTTAGAGGTGACTACAAGGGGTATGCCACCTGCATGGCAAGCCTGGCAAGCTTCCCTGTTTTATTTGATATGCCAAATACCAGTAACAATTATATCAGTTCATTCCCATGACCTAATATAATGGTTTGAGGCTCTTTATGTCCCTGGAGCAAATAGATGCCCTTGGGCTCTACTAACATGAGACAGGACATATGGAGATATTACTGGTGCCCGCTCTAGCAAAAAGATGATCAACGGGAGGATAGTGATAGTGATAGTTTTGTTCAGATTCAGCTGTAGACCTATCTTTCCACATTCTCAGTAAAAGTCAGCCAGCATTTGTGCCACTTGGCTAATGTTTGGTGTTATTAGAACGATGTCATCGGCAAAGCGGAGGTGTTGTAGTTGCTGACCATCTAACTTCACTCCCATTCCTTCCCATTCTAATTGTGTTCTTGAGGGTGTTCTTGAGGGTAATGTTCTTGAGGGTGGCACTGAAGAGTTTTGGTGAAATGATATCACCCTGCCAAACCCCTCTTTTGACATCAATGATCACTTCCTTGTAGAATGGTGAGATCCATAATACAGATCATGAAGGATCTTGATGTATTGGGTTTGAATGCCCTGTTTGGCTGGGGTTTCGATGATCAATTCTGTCTCAACAGAATCAAAGGCTTTCTTTAAATCAATGAACATTAGACAGAGCGGCATCTTGAATTTCCTACAAACCTCAATGAGCTTGGTTACCGTGTGCTTGGTCGATTGTGCTGAATCCTTTTTTGGAAGCCAGCTTTCGCATGGTTGTTCTTCATCACCAGTAATAAAAATGTTCATCTTCACTATACCTGAGAGATGAAATAATGTACCTAGGTGCAGACTTTTCTGGGAACGAGAAAGGACCCTGCCACCCGGCCCCCTTTGATGTGAAACACCCTGCAGAGAACATTCACCCTAGTCCTACTTCCTGTTTGAATGGTGACACAGCCGTATCCTGTTCACCCCACTTCCATAGTCCTATCTCCTGTTTGAATGGGGACACAGCCGTATCCTGCTCATTTTTAGAAAGGCCTGAAGTTAGCACGATGCCAATGGGCATTTGGGGTGTTTCTAATCTCTTGTCCTTCTGATCTGTAGAGGAGTAAGGATCTGTAAGGGACTGCCCTCCTCTTACCGCCACTTTGTGAGCCTGAGAACTCAGCTGTGACAGCTGGAAATGAAATAGTAGGGTCAGAAGGGAGGGAAATGGAGACATTGCTGGAGGGGATTGGTGCTGGAATTTTGTGGTCCTGAAGCCCAACCATGAATAACTTAGTAATTCACAATGACTAAAGTGAAAAAAAGAAAATGAATAGTGGGGTACCAGTAGAGGTGTGATTGAGATTTTGATAGAGGCTGCATGATTTTCTCTGGGGGGAAACCCCCATGACACCTCAGCCTGGGGTTACAACTGTGAGGTTCATCAATGCAATGGATAGAAAATGGGGCATTTATCATCCTTTTATTGTCCTTATTTTAAAAAAAGAGATGAAGCTTTTGTTCCTATATATTGAAAAGCCATTTTACATTTCGTTTTCTGTCAGCTATGAAGTTACACATGCTCTTTCGGTTTTAACTTAAAAAATGTATATATGAAGCATTTCTATCACATGGAAGATAGCTGTGTACATAAACACAGAGTTGAAATCCATGTATTTACATCTAGGAAACTATTACAAGCATAAAATATAAACATAGACGCTCATGTATCATGGCCCAGTTTAAGACATAGACTGTCACTAATATTCATTATCCTGATTAAGAGTCACCTCAACTTGCTTTATCTGTGGGGGGTGGCATGAGACTCTGGTGCTGATTGTGCTTCCAGCACATTATTTGGGGTCATTCCTGGTGGGATCCAGAACCACGTGGTGCCAAGTCGGATCCAGGCCTTCTGCACACAATGTGCTCGGCTCTTTGAACTCTCACCCTGCCCAAGTACGGTTCTAAGAGTATGCAGTGTTCAAATTCCATCCACAACACATTGTTTTATAAAGTCTATTTGAATAGTGTTTCATCATTAAACATGTATGTAACATGTATGTCTATACCTGATATGATTGGACTCAATACTCTTTGAGTTGTAAGCATTAGTTCCAAGAGGTCTCCATGTTGTTATTTTATTTTATCTGATGGGGAGAGTTTGGCTGTGGGGTGCCAGGGGGCTCCTCCAAGTTCTGGACTCTAGGGACCCTTGGTGGCATCAGGGCTCTAAGCAAGGCTGGCCACAGGCCAGGTCAGTGCCTTACCCTTCGAGCTGAAACATCTCTCCTGCCCTTCCTGTTATGAATAGTGACAGCTTGTTCATTTTTGCTGTTATAACAATTTTGGTGTGTGTGTGGGGGTGGGGGTTGGGGACCATACCCAATGATGCTTGGGGTTTTTTTTTCCTGGACAGCTAAAGGGGGTTCTACCTGCATCTCCCTTTTGAAGATAAGGACACTGAGGCTGGAAGAAGTGTGGCCACACTGCCAGCAGGCAGGATTTGAACTTAGGAACTGGGCTCAGCCTTGGCCAGAGGCTGAGCAGAGAGGCCAGAGAGTCAGTACCATGCAAACAAGACTAAGCCCAAGGAGCTTTAATTAAGTGCTGCGGAGAGAACCCCAGGCCGGGGCCCTCTGCCTCTTCCCTGCTCCCCTCCTGCCAGCTGAGGTCATAGATCCAGCCCAGGGCCACTTGGGGGCTCAGCCAAGAAGGTGCCCCAGTCTGGGTTTGTAACTGTTGACAGTTGCTCTGGGCAAGCTGTAAGCAAACAGCTGTGACTTCTGTCCCCAAGGCTCCCTCACCCCCATTACCTGTGTCAACACTTTTCTTTTTTAAAACCACAGAGCCAAGGTGGGAGCTGGGACTGGGGATGGGGAGGCAGGGAGCTGAGGACTCTTATCAGCGCTGGGGTCTTTGCATATGTAACACCGTCATATAATTAACAGTGAAGATCATTTACATTGTCGCTTAGCTAATTTTCATAATGTTTTCTTTATTATCAGAGGAAGAAATTAACCCAAGAATTTATTTACATAGCAGCCTCAAACAGTAACAGCTTGCTAATTGCCTGTTAGGTGATTAATAAGCTTACAGCAGATGTTAATGCGTCGTGGGCTCCCGTTTCAAAGGTGCTCTTGCCGCACGCTTGTGTTTTTGGCAGCTTAATTAGTGCAATAATTATGTACTTGTTGCTCCTTCTTTCCAGCAAATACTGTCAAATGCTTAAAAGATTAAAGTGAATTATATCCTGAGAACTCACTGTGCGTGCAGGGAAGCCATTCTCCCTAACTTCTCTGCTGGTTCCAGAAGAGCAGAGAAGCCACCCGTGTCCTTGAGCCTGACGCTTTCCAGCCCTGCCTTTACCCCTCTCCTTGCAAGAGCCCAACACCCCGCAAGAGCCCAACACCCCCGCCTCAGTTCCCCATCCATGGAAGGTGAGGGGATGCTTCATTAATCTTGGTCAGAAGGAGGTAGAAGCTTGAGCATCAGAGTTGCTCAAGCCACCTGGCAAAGAAGAGTGATGGGGAGGCCTTTCCTGGACACTGGCTGGAATAAGGCCAAGGGAAAAAACCATCTACTTGACAATGAGGAACTCCAGCAGATGAGTTCCAGAGTCAGGAGTGGGCCTGAGCATAGAAGCTGTCTCCCCTGGGTTCTTCTCTCCAGGATCCGGACAGGCAGATCCACCCATGTCATCCTGTGCGATGATGACATTATGGTTACTGGAAAGAAAAACATCCTTGTCTCACCTCTGTATACAGAGGTGTCTTGAGTGCTGAAACCCATCCATGCTTTTCTTCAAAATAGTTCACCAGAGGCCATAGAGATAGTACAGTGGGTAGGCCACTTGCCTTCACATGGTTGGCTCAGGACCAGTTCCCTGCATAGGGCCCCCCAGATGCCCTCAGGAGTGATCCCTGAGGTGAATACAGAGCCAGGAATAAGCCCTTAGTACCACCAGGTGTGCCCCACTCCTGACTCCTTCCAAAAAATGTATTGGAAACTAGCTCATAAATAAAAAAAAAAGATCTAAATAAGAGCACCCTGAGGAGCTCACCCAGCCTCAGAAATTGAGCAGTGCCTGCCCTGCCCTCAGTCCTGGGCTGCCTTGTCAACAACGCCCTAGCTTCATGGAACTGCCTTCCCTAGAGATACCTCACAGCTTTAGGTTTCAGTAACATGGGACGTGCCTATAAATAACAGTCTCGCTTAACTCCACACGTTTTCAAACATGTAGCCCTGAGCCTACCAGGAGTGATCCCTGAGCACAGAGTCAGGAGTACGCCCTGAGCACAGCTGAGTGTGGCCTCAAAGAAAGACAACAACAAAGTTCCCCAGGAGTGAACCTCTCCCACTGCCAGCAACAAGATGGGAGCATCCCTGCACTCTGACAGGCATGACCAAAATAAAATAAAATATTCCAGACCCCAAGACCAAAGATGTGGCTTTAGTGGTGGAGGATATGCTTAGCGTGGGCGAGGCTCCTGCCCAAGGCTCCTAGCACGAGGCCGATTCCTGGTACTCTTTGGCCCCCTGAGCACTGCCTGGCGCTACCTTGGTGACTCCTGAGCACCACTGGGAGGGACTCTGGGCCCCAAACACTATCATATGTGGTGCCCATACATATAAAAACATTTCAGCCCCTCCTATAAATAACATGTCTGCAGCTTAGGTGAGATTGCAGATGTGATCAGCACTGAAGCCAGAGATGCATACATTAGAAACTATCTCTTCTCTCTCTGCTTTCATGTGCTTAAACACATGCACGATGGCAAAGTCAGAATATGGGAAGGGAGTGGGTGAGAGATGCTCTGGAGATATGAGCTTTGGAGGCCAGCAAGGTGCTTACTAACTCTGTGGCCTCTGGAAAGAACCCAAGTTTCTCTGCAACCCAGTTTCTCCATGTGAGATATGTGTGAGGGACTCAGTCTTGTCAAGAAATGTGCCCAGTTCTCTGCCTAATGCTGGGTGCAGGGGAGGGGAGGTTTTTTGTCCTCACAATGTGTTACTGAGTTGGGCGTGCTGCAGCTCTATCTTTGTCCCTTAGTACCACAACTGGCACCCCAGACACTCTATTGTCACATCCTGACGGCTCTGAAATCCCACTACAGTGCCTGCTGGTTTCCCAGCCACCTTCTGCTGTGTGGTGACAGAATCAAGTTCTGAGCTGGCCCTGTACAATAATGTGGGACTAGCTATTGCCTGTAGTTCCCCTCTTGGAAACTATTGTTTTTGCCTCCTCAGGCCCTCTTTGTCCCTGGAGTTGTGTCCACATCTCCCCCCAGGCTCTTTCCTTGGAGCCATTCCTGCCCATGTGACTGGTGGGACCACCCCTGGATCTGGCATATTACAAGCCTTGGGTCTGAATCTCCATTTTCCCATCAAAAGCATGAGAATCGGCCAAACTCTACATGTCCAACAACAATGCCTGTGTAGTCTGAGCACCCAGAAGAGGCTTGGCCAGAAGAAAAGCTCAGTAAAGGTTTAATACTGATTGATTCATTGAGCAAATCCATGAGACATGTCTCCCCTCCAGTTTGCTCCACCCCTGCCCTACCTACACTGGTTTAGAATACAGATCCCTTTTTTTTTTTTTAACTCAACAGTCCAGATCCACATTCTAAACTCTGTTTAAATACCACAAACGGTGTTATTGTCTAGAATCAGAGCGATGGGGGAAGGGTCTAATTTCAAGGGTGGATTATCCATCACTCATCCGTCCATTCACAGTGCACACATTCACTCACCCATCTATCCACCCATCCATCCATCCTACCCATCCACCATCCACCTATCCACCCATCCATCCACCTATCCATACACTTATCCATCCATTCATCCATCCATCCACCCACATATCCATCCATTCATCCATCTACCACCCACACATCCATCCATCTATCCATCCATTCACCCACCTACCCATCCATCCATCATCTACCTACCCATCCACCTACCCATCCACCCACCTATCCATCCACCCATCCATCCACCCACCCATCTACCCACCCACCCATTCATTCACCCACATACCCATCCATTCATCCACCCACCACCAATCCATCCATTCTACCCACCCCATCCATCCATCCATCCACTCACCCCACACATACCCATTCATTCATCCATCCACCCACCCACTCATCAATCCATCCTACCCACCCATTAATCTATCCATCCACCCATTCATCCACCCATCCGTCCATCCATCATCCATCTATCCATCCATCCACCCACCCACCATACCCATCCATCCGTCTGTCCGTCCATCCGTCCATCCATCCATCCATCATCCCTTCCTCTCTCCCTCCATCCATCCATTTATACATCCACCCATCCATCCATTCATCCATCCCTTCTTTCCCCCAACCTATGAATTTCCTTATGCAGTGCTTACCAAACCCAAGACCTCACACATGCTAGGCTCCCTCATGGACTACACTCCAGTTTCTTGAAGGTGATTCAATCACAGCATCATGCCCTCTCTCACCCTTACCCAATCTCTGTGCCCTCTCAGATGCAATCCTGAGTTCGTGCTCCAGGATGCTGGGGCAGAAGTTCCAAGAAAATCCAAGGAATGGGGGAAGGAGGAGGGAAGTCGGAAGGCAGAGCCTTTGTCATGTCAAGCAAGGCCCAGTCAGGTAGTCCTGACACTGTTCTTCTTGCAGGGGCCTGAGCTCAGCCTCCCCACCTCCCGCCTCGGGCACTTTCCCTACCCTCCTGGCCCATTCAGAGACTCATCTCCTCCAGCAAGTCCTTCAGGATATGCTGGTGCTAATGTCTCTGATTCTGTCCTGTACCTGAATCCAGAAACATGAGCTGCTTGTCTGGTATTTGCTCTCCTGAGCAAAGTGACAGATCTTCATATTACTAGGTGGTAAATTGGGTGAGGCCAGGACCCACCTTCACAGACCGCAGACCCAGTCCAGCCATGAATAGAAAGTGCTACTTGATGTAGGAATTCAGATTTCAGACTCCTGAGCTTTGCATCATCTTCTTTGAATCATGCTGGTTCCAGTGGGCCCAAGTTCGGGTCCCACCTGCTCCCTGTTTACCTCCTACTCCTCTTGTACCTGCCCCTGGGATGGGCAGAGCTGGGTAGTCCTGGCCTCTGAGGGAGAAGAGTCAATAAATAAGAAGTGTCCAGGAGAAGACACTTTGGGAGCTAAAACAGGAAAAGATTCAGGAAGCTCAGTTGGAGCTGTTCACTGTGAGGTGGGCTGTGAGGGCAGTCCCCTCCAGGTCCCTCTGCCTGCCTGTGAGGTGGACTGTGGGGGTGAGGTCCCTCTCCTGCCTGCATCACCGCATGCTGTGAGTCTCAGGGACAGATTTTAGTGTTTATCAAGTTTAATCCTAGGACATGTGCTGCGGCTGCCAGAGAACAAGACTCTTTCTTGTGGAGTTGGAATGGGTCTGGAACCACAGTGAAAGAGCCTCTAAAAGTGGAATGTATGAGAGAAAAGTGGTTTCATGCTGCTGAATCCAACGTTGCCTTAAGCCAATATTCTGGGGCTTGTCAGAGACATGGGTCCACTGATACCTTCAGTATAAGTTGTATCCTGGCCTAGATTTGGGAGGAAAGTTTCTCCTTCGATACAAACAAAAAACTCTAGGAATCTTGGGGTGGATGTCCTTAGTGGGAGCAGAGATTCTGAATGCAATATCAGATAAATGAAAGAGGCACAGGCTGGATTTTAGGGAGGAGATAAACCAAGATGTGAGGGTGGGAAATAGCATGGAAGGGACAGAAACTCAGAAAGAAGCAAGTGTGCTGGTTTTCAGTGCCCAGAAAGAAGCTTCCAGAAGAGCTGGAAGTGGGGCATCCTCGACACCAGTGGGAAAGCACTTTGCCTCCCAAGTTCCTGTTCCCAGAAGAAGTCACCCCCGATGCCAGAGGTTCCCAGAGCCCACTGGCCCCCTAGATGCAGACTTCCTGCCCAGACGGGGCAGCTGGGATGAGGTCATGGCTCAGGGAGTCTTTTATCCTCTTTCTAAGCCTCTTCTTTCAGTAGCAATTGCTGTCCTGCTTAATCTCAGAATTATCTGATTGTCACAGTTGAGTTTTCCACATCAGGCAGTGAGCCAACAAGTTACTTAACCTATAATTGCCCTTTAACGAAGCCCATCTTCAAAAACGGAATTGTCAGAGGGAAACTTGTAAACACACAGCCAGGCCCCAGACCGAGCAGGCCCCAGACGGCACAGCCAGGCCTGGACTCCACGCTGGCGTCGGCCACGTTTGCTGAGCTGCTGGGAATTGGGTCGCTGGCTGCGGCCCTGCTGAGCAGAGACGGCGACCATCAGGAGTAGCACACAGGGCCGGCCCCAGTTCCCGAGTGGGTGTTCTGCCTTGAACTAGGTTCCTTTCTGGGATGCAAATGCAGTTGGGGAGAGACCACACCTGGGACAGTGCAGGTAAAAGAGAGTGGCCTCTGGGAGGGGATTCCCACCAGGGACTGCCCCCCCAGGGACCCCTTAGTCCCAACTGGACATGTCTGCAGGGGTCAGGCCAACTCAGGGCAGTTGCAGCTGCCCAAAGCATGTGTTTCCATATCCTGAGTCCAGGGGGTTCAGGAGGAACAAGTGATTGAGTCACCTCTTTGTCCCCAGCCTCAGGCAGGGCACTTGCACATCTGATTTCATTTCTTTAGGACAGTGGCTTTAGAGCTCTGTCATATCTTCCTTACTTTGTAGGCGAAGGATGTGAGGCCCAGAGAGGTTAAGAAACTTGGCCAAGGTTACACAGCATGTGGGAGTCAGATCTTGAGCTCCAGTTGGTCTAAACGCCAAGGCCAGTCCATGCTCCGTGGAACCCTTGTTGATTCTTGCTTCAACATCAACCTGCTCCCTGTGGCTTCCTGAATGAAATTCTGTGCTATTTGGGACTAGCCTCCAAATTGCCTCCCAGTATGGTGACAGGAATGAGGAGGTGGGGTGGGGCCCTGGACAGGAGGAAGCAGATGGAGAAGGGGCCAGGACAGAAGGAATGGCCGTGAGAGCTGACTGACAGGTCATTCAACAAGCGTGTCTGATTGTCACTGTGTTTTAAAGTTCTCATTGCAAACAGTGCTCTCACTGGTACTCTCAAATGTCCCCAGGCCTGTCTCTGCTGCACCCACCACATGTTACATTATCTCTGTCCAGGACCACAAGCACCCAAGGAGGCTGGGGCATCTATGCTGCTTGTCTAATGCCACTTTTGGTTTTGTTTGGGGATGTTCCTACCTCAGTGCTCAAGGTAGCATATGGTGCTGGGGATGGAGCCCAGGCCTCCTGCATGCAAACTGTGCTCCCACCCTCTAAGCCATCACTCTAACCCCACTTAATACTTTTGTTTCATTTTTGTTTTGGAACCATATCCAGCTGTGCTCAGGTCTTACTCCTGGCTTTGTGCTCAGGAATCACTCCTAGAGGGAGACCGTACGGGGTGCTGGAGATTGAAACCTGGCCAGCCACGTGCAAAGCAAGCACCTTACCTGCTATATCCTCTTTCCTGCCCTAGTTCTTCAAATACATTTTTATAGAACAACTAAGCTGAAAGACTCTGGGACCTGTAAATGGTATGATTGGTAGGACCAAGCACAGCAGAGTAGCAGTTAGTTAAAAGGATGAAAAGTCCAAAGGACTGACCTAAGCTTTGCTATGCAAAAGGGTCACAGAGAACATGCCAGACAGGGCAGCGGGTGGACAAAAGCACCAGTGGCAGCCGGGAGCTGAGGTCAGGGGTGAGGCAGAGGTAAAGTGCCGCCGCGTTGTGGGCAGGGGCAGCCTGCCAGCGGCCTGGAGACACAGTAATAACTCCTCTGTCCTGGCCTAGTACACTGACCAGCATTGTTGTGTTTACCTCCTGGGTAGGGTCAGTACCCCACTGAGGCTGTGAAAAAGCCTGTCCATGGCGGGTCCAGTTCATTCAGTGGGGCCAGTTGGCCAGTGCATGCTGGGCTGAGGGCTGAGGGCTGAGGGCTGCTCCAAATGGCTGTCAACACATTTTTTTGGAGGCCTCGAAGGAAACAAAAGAAATCAATTAAGAGGACAGCCTGGAGCTCCAGTTGAGAATCATAATTCTCTCTCTCAGGGTCCCCAGCCAAGAAAAGAGAGAGAGAGAGAGAGAGAGAGAGAGAGAGAGAGAGAGAAAAGGGGAGAGAGGGAAAAGAGAGGAAAGGGGAGAAAAAAGGAGAGAGAGAAGAGAAACAGAGAGAGAGGGGGAGAGAGAAGAGAAAGAAGAGAGAAAGAGAGGAGAGAGAAGAGAAAGAGGGAGAGAAAGAGAGGAGAGAGAGGAGAGAGGAGAGAGATGAGGGAGAGAGGAAGAGAGAGGAGAGGAGAGAAAGAGGCAGAGGCAGAGACAGAGAAACAGAGAGAGACAGAGACAGAGACTCCTTCCCAGGTGACCCCAAACTCAGCACTACATGCAAGCCAAGGACAGAAGTGGCAGGGCCGGAGCAAGGCAGGGCTTTGGGCTCCGTCCTCTGGCCCCAGCAGCTCTGAGTCCTGAGACTTTGCTGGCTGTGTGATTTTTGAGATCTGGCTAAGTCTCTTGCTACAAACCATACTCCTCCCTCTTGTTAGACCCAGGAGCTTTGCAAACCATAGGGCTGCCCTTTTGCAAACGCCCCCAAGACCCCAGCCACCTGGGTGACCAGGATGGCCTTGTAAACACAGGAACACTTCTGCCCCTCCTGTCCTGCCTCCCGTCCTCTCCAACCCCAGAATGGTGGAGAGAGGAGAACCCTCCGCAGAGCCCACAGGGGTGTTCACAGCCTTGGATATTAATCTCATTATATGTATATATGTATATATATAATATTATACCACAAATGAATGCAGTCATTCTATACCTGTCCTTCTCCTTCTGACTCATTTCACTCGGCATGATAATCTCCATGTCCATCCATTCATAGGCCGAATTTCATGACTTCATTTTTTTCTAACAGCTGCATAGTGTTCCATTGTGTAGATGTACCATAGAGCTGCAATTTCTTTCCTTTGCTTTTATGGGACTCTCTGTCTTTTGTCTTTTTTCTCTCTCTCTCTCTCTCTCTCTCTCTCTCTCTCTCTCTCTCTGTGCCTTTCTCTGTGCTCCCCCTCTCACATGTCTGAAATCAAATGATTTGTTTCACAAAAAAAATCAAATAAAATTAGAACCTTGGGGACTCTGGGGCCAGATCCTGGTTTTTCAGATAAAGGGTCTTTATGATTGGTGATTATTTTGAAAGCTTAAATGCTTTAATGTCTTTTGTTTTTAATCCTCTGTGTTTCCAGAAATATAAGCTTAGTCCCTGATGTGCACCCACTGAAGCCCAAGGGGTGAGCTTGGATATCTGTGTAGATTGTTAGGGCTTGTGGGTGGGTTTGGGGTCAGGGCCTGATGGACCCAGCTGGATGTAGGTGTGAGGTCAGGGCCGGAAAGGCCCAACTGGATTAGGGAACGATCCTCCTTTGCCTCAGGGTGTCTGCACACCTTCTGCAGTTGAAGGCAGGGTGGTGAGCAGTGAACGGATGCTCTCCAGGTTCATAGATTTCTGGCCATCATTTTGCACCATGTTGTCACTCCCCCAGTTCCCTAAGGAAGAGCGAACCCTGCGTTCACAAGAAGGGGATGCAGAAAAACCAATAATAACCCTCCCAAGTGGACTGAGGAAGGCTGAGTGTGGAGAGGGGCATCTGGCAGACTCATGGCCATAAACCAGGCAGCAGAGAAGACCCTGAGTTAATTCAGGGACTGGCAAGGTCAGGAGAATGCCTGAACTTTTCAGGATGGACTCTGGGGCCTGAGTGATAGCCCAGCGGGTAGGGCGTTTGCCTTGCACGCCGCCAGCCTATGCCGGCCTGGGTTTGATCCCGGCATCCCATATGGTCCCCTGAGCACCGCCAGGAGTAATTCCTGAGTGCAGAGCCAGGAGAAACCCCTGAGCATCGCCGGGTGTGACCCCAAAAAAAAAAAAAAGCAGGATGGACTCTGTCAACATCTCCATGGAAAGGGAGAGGGAGGGCCTGACTGAGCCAGGGACACACAGATGCATCATGGATCAAGGGAACATGTGAACACATCGCAGATCCTGGGAATGCATGGATGCGTCATGGATCCCGGGAACACAGGATTAGAGCATCATGATGCAGGGATAGAGGCAGGCTTAGTTATGAGAAGACTAGCAAGTCTACTGTGTGGTCTGATTGACAGGTGTAAATTGGGCAGGCAGCAGCCCTGAGGTAAGATGTCCTTGAAGCCAAAATGGAACCCTAAGTCCACTCATCCTATGTGTTGGTTGAACCTGGACCTTGGGACGCTCCCACCTGGCTCCCTGGACTGCTTGACCTTGTAAATTCATATGCTCCTCTTTCCATGTCATGCAGGCACCTGAGTTTAAGGCCCCACAGATCACACTGGATAACCCACTAAGAAGCATCCAAGATCACCTTGAACTGAGAAAGACAGCAGTCTGGTAGCAAGCATTGGTTCCACCATCACTGTGGTGTGATGCTGGGGACCTATTGATTCCAGATTTCTCTTGGCATGACTTTCTCCAAACTTTCAGAGGAAAATCATAAAGTTTCTTTTGTGCTAGTGATGTCAGAGGAGCTGTGTTGGGCCAGCCCTTCCTTATAAAAGTTGTACTGCATGAACAAAATTGCTTTGAAAGAAAACATCTCTTTGGGGCTGGAGTGATAGTACAGTGGGTGGGATGTTTTACCTTGCATGTGACAGACATGTAAGGCAAAGACATGTTTGATCCCTGGCACCCCATATGGTCCTGCAAACACTGCCAGAGAGATTCCTAAGTGAAGAGCCCCAGGTTAAATCCTTATCACAGCTGGGTGTGGCCCCAGGCCCAAAAGAAATAAATTTTAGAAAATTAAAGATAAATTTAAAACCAGGGGCCGGAGCCGATAGCCCAGCGGGTAGGGCGTTTGCCTTGCACGCAGCCGGCCTGCGCTGGCCCGGGTTCGATCCCCCGGCATCCCATATGGTCCCCGAGCACCGCCAGGAGTAATTTCTGAGTGCAAAGCCAGGAGTAACCCCTGAGCATCTCCCGGTGTGACCCAAAAAAGCAAAAAAAAAAAAAAAATTTAAAACCAATGATTTGATCACTGATGAGTCGCTCCAAACCTGGCAGATACTGGAACAGGATTGGCACTTGAAAGTAAAAACCTCACAGGTGCTTCATTTTCATATGACTTTGTCCCCTGAGTGAACTGTGTTCTTAGATTTACACACCACAATGTAGCCAGGACTCAAGCAGAAAATCATAGCATTCCTCATCCTAGTTGTCAGAGCTCCTCACTCAAGTCATTCAGCGGGGATGCAGCCAAGGAAAGAAATCATGGAGAGAAGCTCTGAGGGCAGAAAAATCCAAGTAACGCAAGTAACATAGTAAATAATCTCATATCCTCACTGATCTGGGAACCGTGTTTTTATGGGGGGGACGCCAAGAAGTTCAGAAAAAGCATCAAGTTAAAGAACTGGAAAGATGAGCAGAAGTCTCACTGAGGGTTCAACTGCGGTTTCAGAAGAGATTCGAAATCTGGAGTCACACAGTGAACAAAATAAAATCCATGCTCCACAACTAAGAATTTATCCCAACCTAAGATGAACCAAATATTTCATGTCCTAAGAAAGTTTGAAATCAAATCTCTATGAGTGCAGAGAGATCACTCACCAATTTAACTAACAACAGGAGTAAGATTCGACATTCATCAGAAGATAACAGAATTCAGAGCAACTGTAAGTATTAGCTATAATGTGAGAAAGAAATTAAAGGATAAGTAGATAATGAACATTTTCTATCACATTTTACAACAAAAAAAGTTAGATGACGAATTATTTGCAAAACACAGCTCCACAAAAACTGACATAAAAAAGAGACAGAAAATTGACAGCCAGGTATTATTTTAAAGGAAATGATTTCATTATAAAATATTTCCAGCACAGGGGCCGGAGCGATAGCCCAGCGGGTAGGGTGTTTGCCTTGCACACAGCCGTCCTGTGCCAGCCAGGGTTCAATCCCGGCATCCCATATGGTCCCCGAGCACTGCCAGGAGTAATTCCTGAGTGCAGAGCCAGGAGTAACCCCTGAGCATCGCCGGGTGTGACCCAAAAAAGCAAAAAAAAAAAAAAAAATATATATATATATATATATATATATATATATATATTTCCAGCACAGAAATGCCCAGAGTCTGAAAGTTTGAGGTTTTTTTTTTTTTTTTTCACATCAAACAATACTCAGGGGTTGCTCCTGGCTTTACACTCAGGAATTACTCCTGGAAGTGCTTGAGGACCATATGGGATGCCAGGAATAGAATAGAAACTTCAGAGAAAGACAAATGCCCTATTCGCTGTACTATTGCTCTGGCCAGCCCCAGTACAAATTATTTTGGAAAATAGAGTATGGGTGAACATTTCCTGAGTCATTCTATGTAATTTGCAGAATTCTGAAACTAAAATGGACAAAGAAATTTTAAAAATAGAATATCATAGACTAAATGTTTGCGTCCCCTTTGGAAATGTTGGAAGGTTGAGCTCAATTGCCTCATGAGGAGACCTTTGAAGGCTGATCTGGTGATGCTGGTGGCCCCATCTTGAATGGGATTTTTAAGGGCCCATATGAGATCAAAAGAGACACCAGTCCAGGGTTAAGGAAGGGGCATCATCAGACTCTGCTCTGCCAAAACCTGGGGCTGGGCTTCCTAGCTCAGAGAACTATGCACAACATGTGTCTGCAGTCTACGGTATTTATTATGACAGCCAAATGAGACCAATGTCTTTCATGAGCATATACATATTCATATATAACATCCTTAATAAAATGTTCCTGAAGTGAAGCTAAAGAGTGGAAGGTTGGTTTAGCATTCTAGAAACCCTAATGGTGCAAGTTTTCATAGCAATAGAATCAAGTTATATATATATTAATATAATATATTATATTTAATATAATACATTATATATTATATGTAGCATATATACCTGTATATACATATATACATATGCTTATATATAAAGAAATATATACATATATAACTATAAAGTAGTACCTGTACATAAATGCATATATATGCTTATACATACAGAAAAAATATTTGGAAAAAGTTAATGCCCTTTAATAATTTCTAAAAAAATTCAGTGAATAAAAGATAACTTCTGAAATTTCAAAAGAATAGCTACCCAAACTGCAAAAATGCATTCCTTATAAGATATGGAAACAGTGTAAAGTATTATATGCTTCTTTCTCAGATAGGAGAAAGATGAGGGTATCTACTTTTATCACTCTTTCATTTAGGGACCACACCCAATAGCTCCTGGTCCTGCACTCAGTGATCACTCCTGGAGGGTGCAGGGGGCCATATGGGTGCTGGGATCAAAATCTGGTCAGCTGAGAGCAAGGCAAGGTCTTACCTACTGTACTATTGCAAAGAAAATTGAGCTTTATAGACAGCATGGTTTCTAAATAATTTAAAAGCAACTCCTATAGCTAAAAAATGAAGTTAACAACTAGGATTATAGGACATAAGATCTCTATATAAAAGTCTATTGCATTTCTAGATATCGGTAGCAAAAATTAGGGGGATGAAAATTTCACATGCCTCTATATAACTCTTGATAAGCACAAAATACTGAGGAATAAATGTAACAAAACATGAATGAACATTTGTCATAAAATGACACAACATTTATATGTTTTTATGGGGTGGGGGCATCCAGTGGTGCTGAGGCTACTCTCAGCTCTGTGTTTGGGATTTTCTCCTGAGTGTTCAGGGGACCAGTTGGTGACAGAGAAAATTCAGCCTTTTGCATGTAAAGTGCAGATTCGGCCCTTCCAGCCATCTTCCTGACCTGTTGAAAGACATTCACATATCTCAGATAAAATAAACTTTTCAGGACAGGAGAGAGAGAGAGTACACAGGCTAAGGCTTCTGCTTTGCAGGGAAGCAGCCCTAGTTCTACCCCTGGCACTGCATCTGGTCTCCCAAGCACCAGCAGGTGTGATTCTTGAACACAGAGTTAGGAATAAGCCCTGAGCACAGTGAATATGATCCTAAAGAAAAATAAAGAAGTGTATAAACAAAGAAGTATTTTGTGATCATGAGCCGAATGACTTCAATAGGGTTAGTATGTTAATTCTCATAAATCTAAAGCAATCCCAAGAAAAATCTCAACACATGTATTGATAAAAATGAGAAGAAATGTGCCATTTAGAATCAAATGGAAATGCAAAGATAGAGAAAAGTCAAAACAGTATCTGAAAAGAAAGCGACTTCAGAAAAATTATATTGTCTGATTTAAGATTCACTGGAAAACTACATAATCAAGACGGTGACACTGTCCTAAGGAAAGACAGATAAATAAAACAGGCTAGAAAGACCAGAAATAAAAAATATAGTTATACAGTGAGTTGATTTTCAAACTAGATTCTGAAACAGTTGAACAGGACAAAGAAAATCTTTCCAACAAATATAAAACAACTGAATAAATCCATGGCAAAAAGAAACTTGGACCCCCCCACCTTTTACATACACAGATGTTAAGATAGGTCATAGATATAACCTATCTTTAAAGATATGAAGAATTTTAATAAACTTAAATAATTCTTCATTAAATAATTTAATCTTTAATAAATAATTTTAGAAATAAAATCTAAGAGAAAATATTTGTGATTTTCAGGTAGAAAGATTCACCATGCAAGCACACACACACACACACACAGAGACACAGAGATGCAGACACACAGACAGACACAGAGACACAGACACCCAGACACAGACACACACAGACACACACACACACAGACACACACACAGACACACATAGACACAGAGACACAGAGCGCAGACACACAGACAGACACAGAGACACAGACACCCAGACACAGAAACAGACACACACACACAGACACACACAGACACACACACACAGACACACACACACACACACCAGAATGCCTAAATTTTCTAACAGAAGAAATGAGGGCGGGAATGAAAATCCACTGAATCCTCACCATTGTTGAGAGTGGTCAGTGTTGTCAGGAGTATTTCTGATAAACATAAGGTATTTGCCCACTTACTATCCAGTAATCCCACTCCTACATATTTATCTGAGATAAATGGAATCATAAGTACACAGTGATTGGGCCTGATGACACTGTAGCTGGAGGCCAGTAGCTCCAATAGACACAGCACCCTGCATAGACCCTGGCTGGAGAAGAGAGATGGTGCCATGTGTGTGCCCTGGAACAGGGGATAAAATACAGAAATAAACTGCTGATGGGCAGGGAGGTGTTTCACAAACATTACATGGAACAAATGAAACAATACACCAAAGAACAAATACAGTCAAATTCCTTGGATATCAAGTAGAGTTGATAACATCCAGGTATGCCAGAAATCAAAGCAGAGCTATCTTGGGGGTGGGGCAGGTACAACTGGAAATGACAGTTTTCTGGGAGTAGAAAGGTTCTAAAGTGTCTTGAGCTTCTTGGTCAAACAGTTAGAAGAAGTCACCAAGTTGTGTACTGAGAATAGACACCAACCCCACATGTAAAATATATCTCCATTTTAGACAGCACAGGGTCAAACACTTGGCTTGTTCACAGTCAACCTGGGACCCATCCCCACCACCGTGTATGGTCTCCCCAACACAGCCAGGAAAGACTCCTGAGCACAGAGCCAGGAGTAAACCCTAGGCACCACCACCAAAAAGCCAGCAAACACACATATAAAGACAAAATAAGTGAAAAATCAAAGTTAAAAGAAAACAATCAGGACTCTGGTGCCCCAGAATCTTGCATGCCAGCCAAGGACTAGCAGCAGTTTCAATACCCTGTTTTGCTGCCTTGGAAGGAGCCAAGGAAAGACAGTCCCAGCTTTTGGGGCCCCAGGGAGCACATGGTCTGTCTAGCTGCACCGACTGAAGCAACCGTTTCTAGAAGCATCTATGCTTTAGCTGCAGATGTGTCCTTGCACACAGCTCCCTGTGGATCTTAGGATCCCAAATAGCATTGCCCCTGGGACAGCACCCAGGCATGGGGCTGATAATTGGGAACCCACCTCACAGGACTTAGAGCCACCCTGGGGCAACTGCTGTATGTGGTCACCACAATCAAGCATGTAACCTCTGCCTCAGGCATTGCACCCAGGTCGGTGGGAGCACCAATACCTGAACTTGTGACACCTGATGAGTATGTGTGTGGGCACTGCACACCAGCCATGGAGATAAGAGAAGGAAGAGGCTTGGACCATGGCAAGGGCTTCTGTGAATGAGTCTTGAGACAATGTGTTGCCCTCCAGGCTGCTCTGTGCCTGCTTTATTTTAAACCTCTGCTTCTCCTCCACCAGGTCTTCAAAAGAATCCTTATTCCCTTGGAAAGATGCATGACCCGCCCCTCACCCCATCAGAGGCTAAGTGGTCAGCCCACCCCGAAAATCCTGGAGGGCAGCACCAATACAGTTGGAGTGGCAAGGTCTAAAGCTTCTTCACGGCTCCTGAGGCCCCCAGAACCCCCGTCTAGGTCATTCCTTACTGGGACTAGTATCACTCCCTCATCACGTCACCCGGATGATGTGACAGAGGAGCAGTGGGCCCAGAAGGAAGAGAAGAATAAGGACCAAGACGGAGGAAAGGGTCAGAGATGGATGACCCAGCAGGAGCAGAGGCAGCAGCAAGCACTCAGTGAGGCAGTAACCTTCCTGGTGTTTGGACAGAGTCTGATGCTGGTCTGAGGGCCCCAAAATCCTTTCCACCAGCCTAGACTGGGACCCCTATGTCACAGATGGGAAAGAGAGGCCAAGCTGGCCCAGCAGGAAAAGTGTCAGGTAGGGGGTTCTCCAGCTCTACCCCATTTCCTCTGGGGAGGTGCAGGCTTCTTAGCTGGGTCTCAGGCCAGCCAGAGGGCAGCGCTATACGCAGAGGGGACACATGCTCCTCGGAACTCCATTTAGTCCGGGCCTTTTAAGGAAGTATGGCTGCTCTGCAGAACACTTGACTTTGATGGGAAGGAAAGTAGCGGGTCTACTCATTAAAGGGCATTTTGCTTGATTTTCTTTTTCTTTTTTATTTCTCTTTTTTTTCTTTTTTCTTTAAAAACAGAGTTGATGTGTTTAATGTGCAGCTACTAGTCATTGCTCTGAAGCTCAGGGGGGTCGGGCTGCTCCCTGACTTCCAGAATTCATTGCATTCCTTTTTGTTTTTTGCCTTCCCTGCCTCTCTCTGGCTTTGTTTTGATTTTGTTGTTGCTTTAAAAATACACACCCTCTGGAGTTGAATGCCTTGACTTCTTTGATACAAGGGAAGCCAACCATGGGTTTCTAAAGTTAACCGGGAAAGAAGTTGACATTGGCAGGATCCAAGCCGCAGGCCACAGAGACTGGGCCGCTGGGCCCTGCCCACGGCCTGTGTGGTCGGGACCCCATCATTATGTTCTCGGGAGAAAACCAGCAGCTTAGAGCCCCTGTCTCCATGTCCATTTGGCTCCCCTGTCCAGATAGGGCAGCTGGCAGCGCTGGGCCCAGAGAAAAATTGGGGTTGTCTCATTTCAGCCTGGGCGCAAGAGAGCACCCATGTATAATGCCAGCCCAATGTACATGCAAAGGATCATGATCCCCCAAGACCCCCCTGGAAGCCAGCTACAACAGCCCACATCCAGGGAATCGAACCTACCTACTTGCCTTTCTTCCTCACACTCTCCTTCCTTCCTTCCTTCCTTCCTTCCTTCCTTCCTTCCTTCCTTCCTTCCTTCCTTCCTTCCTTCCTTCTTCCTTCCTTCCTTCCTTCCTTCCCTTCCTTCCTTCCTTCCTTCCTTCCTTCCTTCCTTCCTTCCTATGCTCAGGGTTTGGGTGATCCAAACCTGGAGTTTGGATGACTCCACTCAGGGATCACTTCTGGCAGGGTTTAGGGAGCCCTATATTGAGTGGGGAGCAAATGCAGATCACTTGTATGGAAGTGATACACACCCGCTTTACTCTCTCTCTCTCTCCCCAGCCCCTAAGGCGGGGATGGGGACTCTCTATGAAGATAGCCTGTTTCTGCTTTATCTCAAGTCCTATGATCCATCCTGGGCACATGACCCTGGAGAGTCGTGAGAAGGCTTCCTTCCATCTTCCAGGGTGGGGAAACTGCTGATGGCTTCACTGCCCATCTCACTGTGTGCTGGAGAAAGTTAATTGAAAGCCAAGGAAGGGAGAAGTGAAAGGGAGAAAAGGATGTAAGCCCAATGTCATCCTTTCTGGATGCAGCCATAGCTGAAAGCAGTTACTTCTACAGGTCACTAGTGCTGTCTCTCCCATATTTATTTTTCCATATCTTTGGTTATGGGGAGGCCACACCTAGCAGTGCTCAGTGGACTATGCAGTGCTGGGGGTGAAATATGGGTGAAATATATAAAGCCTGTGCTCAGCTCACTGAGCTGAGCTTTACATATATCTCTCTCTTCTGCCCATATTTATTTTGTACTAGCTCCTTTAGATTTTATTCCTGTCCCCTGCAACTGAAAGAAGACTGAGGAATTTGTGCCTGACCCAGCTCAGCACTTTGTTCTGCATGTCTGGCTCTCGTGAGACTGGTCCCTTCCAACACTGAGCACCTTCCAGGCCCTGGATATAGATTTCACACCATCCTGGCTGGTTAGAGACTATTCTCTCCATGGGAACAATGGGTCAGGTGTGGAAGAAAGGGCCAGAGCTGCAGATTCAAGACATGACACAGGCTCTAAACTGAGACTCTCCTCTGAGACCTTAGAGGTGACACTCTGCCTCAGTCCTCCCACAAACGGTACAGGTAGGCAAGACCCTCTGTCAACCCTACATTTTAATCTCTCACACTCCTGGGGAGTTCACACCAGAGGAAGCCTCTTCTCTCCAGTATTCTGAGTCTTCTAGGGTCTTGGCAGGGTGCCTGCTGCCAGACACAAAGCATAATAAAAGCAGAAATAGGTTATCAGATCCCAGGTTTCCTGACTACCAGCTGTCCCCATGACCCTGGGCCCCTGGTCATGTTCTGAATGCAGTCTCTGCTGGAGCCTCTGAATCTACACACTCATTCACTTGCCCCTTGGTTCAAGAGTTAGGTTCTGAACTAAACATTTGTTGGTTCAAGGTATATATGATTTTAAAAAAAAAGGTATACGTGGTATGAGCCACACATGTGAGAAGGCAACCCACAACTTAGAAATAACTGTTGTTAGGGGTCGCAGGGGGTGTCCTGAAGAGGGCTATGAGCTATGTTTGCATTTCCACAAGGATATAAATTGATCTAGAATGACATACCTGATGGTTTTCTACCATCAGATCCAGGCCTGGTAATGTCTCATGTACCATTTTCTGTACCCCAGTCCCTGCTCCCACACTTGAGAATCAATAATCATGAGTCATTTCTCTCTTTCCCACAAACCCCAGATGCCTCTTCCGATCCTTTGCACACACAACCAGGCAGGTAGCTCCACCTTAGAGAAAGCTCAAATTAAAAACATACCTATTCAAGGACTGAGGTCAATAATCTAGTTTTTTGCAGTTGTGAACATATAGTTGTGAGACTGGTCAGAGAAGAGGTGAGAGAACTAGCCAAAGGCCACACAGCCCAGTGGGAAGTAGAAACCAGACCTCTGGATCCGGCCAAGCCCACCGGTCTTTCTTCAGCACATGCTGACTCATTACCATCAGCAGATGGTAAGATGCCAACGCAACTCAAGTTCTACCCAGGCTACATTCAACCAAAGTGATGGAGGTTGACTATCACTATCACTATCACTATCCTCCCGTTGATCATCTTTTTTGCTAGAGCGGGCACCAGTAATATCTCCATATGTCCTGTCTCATGCTAGTAGAGCCTAAGGGCATCTGCTTGCTCCAGGAACATAAAGAGCCTCAAACCATTATATTAGGTCATGGGAATGAACTAATATAATTGTTACTGGTATTTGGCATATCAAATAAAACAGGGCAGCTTGCCAGGCTTGTCATGCAGGTGGCATACACTTGTAGTCACCTCTAAATATAGCATTTATAGATGAACCGCATGGCCGCTTGGCCGCACGAGACGGGCTGTAATAGGCTGTCGCTGGGTGGAGTTCTGACTAGAGGGAATTCCGGATGTGGAAAATGGCGGCCTGATAGAGTGGGGGGTCATCTGGCTTGTTGTGCGGCTCTGCTGGGGTGGCGGGCCAGGGCTAGAACCCGCCATCCCTCTCGGTCGCCTCATGAGCGACTGGGCACAGGGAGAGCAAGTAGCAACTCTGTCCCATGTCTGTAAGTCTCTGGTCTCTGGAGGTTGACATGCAAGCAAAATATTTTCCAGAAATTTCATCTTCGACCTGGCCACAAGCTCAAGTGGGTGACCTTGGACAAGGCAAGTCACCTTTCTGGGCCTCAGTTTGCTCAACTGTAATTGTGGGGGATGGGTTGATAGTTTATCTAAGATATTTCTGACCTATGAGTTCATGTGGCCAGTATGACTCCAAAAAATTATTTTAGATTAAAAAGTTTTTAATTATTTTTAGATTATATAGAAGCAGAAAGAGGAAAATTTACTATGAATCAAGCAACAAAAAATTTAGCAGGTCTTTTAAGCCATAAAACTAAGGGCCAAAAGGCATAGATCTAGGGTTGGAGAGATAGTACAGAGGGCAGAGCACTTGTCTTGCCATGGCCAAGCTGGGTTCAAGGAAGTCTCCAGTGACTTCCTTACACAGAGAAGTATTGAACCTGACCTTGAAGGATGGATGAACGGACGGATGGACAGGAGGGGGATGGGCAGAGTAGTCCTTGGAGAGTACCAGAATATGGGAGAATGTCCTGGAGGGCAGATCCAGTACTGTGGGAAATGTGGAGTGAATCCAAATCCCTACAGAGAGGGCCAAGATAATCTCCTGCTTTGATGGAAAATTCCCTTTTGTGTAAATGACAAATTTGGCTCAAGCTGGTTTAATTCGAACAGCAGACTTATTAATGCACATAAGCCAAAAGTCCAGGCCTAGTTCAGCCATTGTTAGATCCAGGGATTCACAAATGCCTCATGGAACCTGTCTGCCCTTCCTTGTTTTTATTTTCTTCTAAAATAACCTCATTCCCAGGCAGTCTCTGTCTCAAGTGGTGACAGGATAGTGGCTGCAACTTGAACTTTTCTTTGGCCACTCAACAAGGCTGGTAGGAAGATAGCTCTTAATACGGCCAGTTTCTGCCAAAGTGATATTCAGTTGCTCATTGGTCTTCATTTGATTCTAGTCCCATATTTGAACCAATCACCATGACCAAGGGACAGGAATAAAATGCTCTGATTGGTCAGACCTGGGTCTGGGCTGGCCCCTAATGGAGGGCCCCTAATGGTTGGCCCCTAATGTTTCTCCAATGGAACCCAAGGAAGATGATTAGAAGAAATGATGGTTCACTGAGAAAAATCACAGTCACCAAGGGAAGAAATGAATAGACCCTGGAGAGTCAAATGCAACAGAGCCAAGTGTCTCTTGAGGCTCCATGAGAACAGAAATAGGGGATGACTTCAGGACTGAGAGCTAGTGATGATTTCTCTCTCGGCCTGGAAAATTCAGATGTCCAGGCCTCGACCTAGCAGGTTGCAAGAGTTCTGAGAGGAAGATGGGGCGGGGATGGCAAGGGGGAGCCTCTCTGGGCTGGTCCCATCTTTCTTAAATTAATACTTCTTGGAGAGACTCCGCCCAAGGCAGGAATTTGTTAGATTACATAAACATTATTGTGACCCGTAAAATTCAATGAATCTCGGCCTGTTTACCCGCGGCTGGCTTTAATGTTTGCACAGTGTAATTTAATGTGTCAATTTGCTCTCAAATAAAAAACATCTGGTCCTCTGACATGGCAACGGGACTGGAGGGTTGATGTTCACCGACAGCTTAACGTCCCCGTCAGAGTGGGGAAAAAGGACCTGGGACCCGAGGAGGGGACACCAGCGTGGTGTGGGGATGTGTTCTCGAATCAGACACCTGAATCTACTCAGAAGACCCGATACAATTCAGTTTCCTGCAACAGGCCCTGCCAATACGGACAGCATTGTGCGATGGGACGGTTTAACAATCTTAGTGTTACATAACTGACAAGAATGAGCAGAAAATGCCACTTTCCTATAGAGAGGAGTTCTAGGCCAGCTAGCCCTTCTGGTGTAGCCCCCTGGCCTGACTCAGCCTCTCTCTGCAGAGTTGCACCCCCCAGTCTCCCCAGTGATTGGTGGGGCTCAGTAAGTGGGAGGGAGAACCTTAGAGTCTGTTTTCCCAGTGAGATCATGCATTTCCATGGATTCTCTGCTCAATACCGAATTTCGCAGCCCTGCAGACAGAGGTAGACCCAACTGGAAAACACGTGGGTGAAAGGGGTGGTAAGTCTCTGTGGTGAGGCAGTGGTGCTGAAAAGCATTTGGGGAGTTTTGGGGCTGCCCTATTACCCAGGATCTGTTTGACAGGCAGCCCCCAGGGAGCTGGGGATGAGAGGGGGCAGGGAAAGACGGTCTTATTTATTCTCCCTCTTGGTGCCCTCCTCTTTTCTGAGGAGGGCTTTCTCCCCCAATAAATGCTCGAGACGTCCTTATGAAAAAGAACTCGGCCTGGCGCCCAGGCAGCCTCGCGGCTGGAACGATCCTCGCCTGCTTTCCTGGCTGTGCAAGGATGGGGTCAGAGCAAGTTCAGGCTCTGCTTTAATTGAGTAGAAGATAGTTCTTCCTTAAGGGAGCCCTGAAATAAAGCTCCAGCCAGGCAGAATGACTTCTCATATTGTCAGAAGGGATTAGCCGGGCTGGTTTGTAAATAAAGACTGATCCCTTTTCCCCCTCTAGGACAAACAGATCATATTTTCTTGCCATCACCAGGGACCACGCTTGCTCTAATCAAGTCCTTGACATTTCTCTAAGACTCCAGAAGTTACATGTTTTTTCGGGAGTGAGCCCTCACTAATTCTTATTTTCCTAAGTGACTGCTATTTTCCAAATCCAAGATATTTTAGGGAGGTGGGGAACAAAGATGGAGATCCAGCACGTGCGCGCTGTGTGTGTGTGTGTGTGTGTGTGTGTGTGTGTGTGTTGGGGTGGGGGAAGGGGGAGAGAAATGGGAGTGGGGATATAGAAGAGACCCACGGGGTCTCTTGAACATGAGACCACATTATTCTAATCAGAGCCCATGGGGGCAATGCTCTAGCCCACTGAATTGTTTTTCTCATTCATCTACCCTCCATACATTTGGGGAACAACAGTTTATGGAGCCCTTGCACTTCTGGCTGCCAAGAATAGCTGGAGGTGACCAATACCTGCCCAAAGAGCCCTTTTACTCCCACCTAGAGCAGAGACCAACACCACCATGCCCTAAAGGCTAACTATCAGAGCACACATCCAAAAAGTAGCAAAACCCCAAGACTTCATAAAGAGGATTCATAAAAATAGGGCTTGGTTTGAAGAGTACCAGGAGGGTTTCAGAGTCAGTGACCTGGAGCCTTGCAGTTTGAATAGGAGTTGGTGGAGTCAGAAGAGAAACAGCATCCTGGAGCTGCCCTGCTCTGCAAGCCCTGTGCTTAATGACACATTGACGTGCCATGGCCACCCAAGGAGACAGGTGCTATCTATACTCGCAGTTTTGGCGGACTCTGATAAACACCAAAGAAAGGAATATTTCCCACCAGGGAGCCGCATCCCGGAGAGGATGATCTGGTGAGAAATCGGGGAAATGCTTACAGTCGCGGCTTTAGCTTCCACTGAGAGACACAGTGAAGGGATGAGTTCAGCTTTGGGTTCTGAGTAGCATGAGGGATGAGTGATAGAAGCGTGATGACCTCTTCATGCAGAACAAAACTCCTCTCCCTGGGAGCTTCTGGACCCCTACTCCTACCCTTAGGGAAGGTTTCTGAGACTGTCACAGTTATGAGCGTCAACACTCATTTACAAGCTGATCCTTCCCACCCATCTATGTCCAGACAGCTGGTGGATCATATCTAGGGAAGTTAGCTCATGACATTGAATGGGCTCCCCCTCTGCTTCCCCTAGGAAGCTCTGTGAAGATGCAATGAAGGACCCCAAGTCTGCCTTCTGCCAGGGAGAGGTAGGAGGGCGTGCATGAGCTGCTCTGACCTAGCCTGTGCTCTGACATGTAGACAAAGTTCTTGTCTTTGGCTTTTACTTCTGCATTCTTGAACCATCTCCATTTGCATCCTTTCCTCTTGAACACACACACACATACACACACACACGCACACATGCACACACACAGAGCTTGTATCCTCTCCAAACACAAATGTCCAGAAGTCTTGGGAATGTAGCCTACAGCAAACTGGTCCCCTATTTAAGTCTGTCGTCCGGACCTCTGTGTGCCAAAAAGCTCCACTTTATCACTGGGGAATGCACAAATATTTACAGAGGGAGGGATGAGGGCCAGCGTCTGCTGGAGGGGCCTCGGCTTGGACAGCAGCTGGGCGGTCACCTAGCCCAGCTGTGGACTCACTCTAGGAATGTCCTTTGCAGAATCGCCGGCCCAGTTTATGCTCACCGGCCTCTCCTCCAGGACACAAAGGAAGGTCATCGCCTTGTTGAATGTTCTTCCCATTGAGCGGCCGCTGGAAAGGGTTTCACAAGTGGAAGCCAGAAATGCATTTGGAGAACTTTTGCCCTGTTTTTCAATGGGTCTCCAGAGCCTCATGTTGTGAGTGTCTTTTCTTCTATTACTGCCTTTCCCAGGTCTGTTTCCAAATTCTGATCCTTTGCTTCTTTCTTCACTTCTTAGGGAGGGTGGGGGTCCCTCCCAGGCCTTCCCTCTGGAGTGGCCACCCCATGCCATGCCCATACATCCCAGTTAGTCCTCGTCTGCGTTTGCGTGTACCCCCTCATCCATTTAGTGTTGCCACTGAGTCACTTCTTTGGCTGCTGCTTGCACCACTAAGTCCAAGTCTCCAGCTCTCAGCAAAGTCTCCAGGCTCTGCTAGTAAGGTAAGAGGGAAGGAATGCCATTTGCTTGAATGCCTGCCAGGCTGGGCCCTGTTCTAGTTCTTTCCAAACACTCAATGCTCAGAACAACCCTAGGAAGTGGGCACTTTTCTCCTTGTTCCACATATGTAGGAACTTGGCTCACTCACCTAGAGCTGAAAATAAGAAAAAGCAAAGTAAACTTCACTGAAGCCTGCAAGCAGGGCCCGAGTTCCTTGTCTGCTGACTCCTGTTTTGTATGCATACGACCAAGATTCAGCAGCAATCAGGAAAGCAGATTAAAATCAAGAGTTTAAAAACTGTCCCTCTTGAGCTGAAGAGAGTACAGGGGTTAAAGCACTTGCCTTGTTCATGACTGACCCTGGATTGATCCCCAGCACCACATATGGTCCCTGGACCCCCACTAGGAGTAATTTCTGAGCACAGAGTCAGAAATAAGTCTTGAGTATTGCTGGGTGTGGCTCCAAGACCAAAAGAAACCTATGTTTTTAATTAAAAATATTAAAAACGTCCTGTCCTTTGTAGCTGGCACCTGGGGCAATGGAGTGGGCTTGTCTTAGCCAGATGGGGTCGGCTTCATTCCTGTCAGCTGTCCAGTGTTGGAAACCTCTTACTTCTCTCCGCAGCAGCAGCAGCAGCAGCAGCAGCAGCAGCAGCAGCAGCAGCAGCAGCAACAGCAGCAGCAGCAGCAGCAAGTGGCTCAACCTCCGGGAAACCTGCTGTCAGTCACCCTCTTGAGCCAATCCCTCCCTTCAGGATGAACCTGAGACAGCCCACTCCTGGCATAGTCAGCAAGTCAAGCAAGATTCTCACAGCAAGGACCCGGCGCTCTCCCAGGTAGCAGATCCTCAACCCAGGCCTCAGCTCATGAAAAAACCTGTCTCAATTACGGCAACTGAAAAAGCAGCAGAGACCTGAGAGAGTTACAGGGCAACCGCATTGGAAAATAATGAAAAAAAATGTCAAAGCACCCCAGAGACATTGATGGAAGCTTTTGGGTTCTCTGCCCCATCACTGTCCTGCTGTGAGGGACTCAGGGACACGGAGGCAAAAGCAGACCTCAAGCATTCTGCTGCTGAGGCCAACGATGGGGAGTCCACTGTGGACCAAGCACCATGCTCTCAGGTGTGTGCTTGGCACTTTAGGTGAGGGAGTCCTCACCCAACCATGTGGTCAGGTCAGGTTGGCAGTGCCCCTGTGGCCCAGGGAATGGCCACAGATCAGATCCTGAGTCTGTGGACCCCTCACCATGGACTGGGGACAAATGTGCCCTCGTTTTGGTCCTGTTGTGGCATCTATAAACTGGGTAAGATAAAACAGATGAGGTGTCTGACCAAGAGGCCACAGAGTGGACAGTCCAGAGCCCTAGTAGCCAGTAACTGACTGTGTGACCTCAGCTACACTGAAATCTGTCTCCTAACACAGGGTCAACTCCTGGGGCCCTCCTACTGGCCTCTGAGCTACACCTTCAGGGCCCTCGATGACAGAATTCACAACAACATTAGCCTTCAGGGGAGCTGGAGGCTTGGTGGGCCTCCCAAGCCTCAGCGTTCAGCTACTGCCCCTCTGACTGGGGGCTTCCTAACCTAAGCCTCCTGACCTTCTATGTGCAAGGTCCAGCAGGCCAGGTTCCCCTGTGTCCAGTGCTTACGCAATTGATTTTTTGGAAACAACACTTGAGACGCTTGAGATTTATGGACACAGCGTCTCATCTGGTTGCTTTTGACCCGGCATTCTCGAAGGTCCAGATCATCCTGAACCCTAATGCTCTCATCCCTCCAGCTTTGAGTCATCTGCAAATCTGATGCACATGCTTTCCGTGGCTTTGTCCAAATCGCTGGCTTCAAAACGCTATTTAGACGGATAAAAATAGATACAAGGAGGCTGCGTTATGTGTGAGGCAGAGCAAGGGGGAGGTGATCCGGGGAAGTGGGGGCTGCGGCGTCTCGTCAGTATTTAAGCCTTTGCTCTCAGTACCCGCTTAGATGCACCTCATTTCTGACCCCAGCTCCAGAGTGTTCTCAGCGACGACAGGGGAGCCCCCATCTGCCAGCTCAGCGCAGTTCCTCTAAGCTGCCAAATCCACAGGGATTGTCCGAATCCCTTCCTGTCTGCACCAGACACCACTTCAAGGCCAAGTTCTGTCCTCTCCCTCACATTGCTTCAGGAACCTGAACCCAGGGGCCTCACCAAATACCTGCTGTTAATCCAAGACATCAATTCTCGATCACTCAGAGGTCATGAACCAAGTCTGACGGCTCTCCCTGCTCACATTTTTCCACTGGTATCAACACTACAGATCTGTTATGCCCAGTCCACCTCTGGCCTGGACTGGGCATGCTGTATTCAGTTCTGAGGGCACCCAGAGGTTCAGTGGGACTCCCCTAAGGGGCTTTCCATGGCAAGGCCTTCTAATCAAGGCAGCAGGCAGAGAGGTGGAGGGAACGGTTCCTCAGGTAATCTCCTTTGAAAGTGGATTAAATAATTATGTCCCCAGCCCCCACCAACAATTTCTGCCTTGCCAAATAATTTGGCAACTCTCTAGAATTATGTTAAACCAAAGGTCACTGACTGTTAAGCTTTCCAGAACCCTCCCCCTGAAAACTCAGACAGTTCTGGGCATCTGAGCAGAAGTCCGCAGCCCCGGCAAAATGCTAGCATAAAGAGATGCCCTTGCTGTTGCCCTTGTACCAGAACCTTTTATTTCCCTCACAGGATTCCTTGGTAGAGAAGCATTTACAACATTCCCATAAAGACAACAGACACTTTATTGTATGCCTACTATGTGTGAGGAATTGGGCTACAGCCTCAAAATAAGCCATCACCGGCATTAGAACAATTCAAGGAAGTAAAGTTGTTTCCTTCCTTCCTATTGGACAGTTCCACAGAGTGAGGCCCATAGAGATGAAATAGATTGCCCGCAGCCATAAGAACTAGTCAAGCTGGCATTTGAGGCATGGTCCCTCGTGTTCCCAAGTCCACACTATCTTTTCCCTATTCAACATCAGTAGCTTGTGAAGAATTCCCTTTGTGTGAAGTTCTCTCCTTGAGCCCAGATTACTGTGGCCAGAACCACAGGCCTCTGAGCCCCAGCAGAGCCTGAGAACCAGCTTATAACAAGGCAGGATCGGACCTCCCTGTGGGGTCAGCCTATTTGGAAACTACACAAGTATGGTCATGAGGGAGAGCAGAGCTAGAGAGTGACCTGGTGGGGGGAAATTCTTGTGCCAGGGCAAGATGTTTCTGCAGAAAAGTCCTGACTCAAGAAGCACCCAGCACTGTATGACCAAAACCCAAACATGAACTTTTTAATTGTATATCTTTTTATTTGTATATCTCACGGTGGTATAATAAAATACTTAAAAAAAAAAAAAAAAAAAAAGCACCCAGGCAAGCCTGGGGAGCTGGTTCCTTTCCATCCCCTGACTGCCACTTTCCCTGCTAGTAAGTGGGGGAATCATCACTGAACTTCAGAAAAACAGGTACCACAAATGATCAGAAGCCTATCCAGGCCACACCCTGTTTTCTGTCCCACAGCTCCGACCACCTGTACTGGCCAAGTTTCCCCTGAGTCCCGTGGCACCCAGAGACAGCCCTGTCCCTGATATACAGACCTGGGAACTGTCCAATGGATCCAGGAGGTGCTGAGCAGAACCTGGCCCCAGACCACGGTGGTGTCTTCCCACCAAGTCGGGGTCCATAGATCTGACCCATCCCCAGTGTTAGCAGGGATCCTCTCACAAGGAAGCCACATGCCTTGAGGTTTGGATAAGGTTGGCCACCTGGAGGGATGGTGCTTGTGAGCGAGCTCCCAGCAGGTTCCTAGGAACTGCTGCCCTATTGCACACACTATCCTTCCGGCTGCTTCTGTTCTCAGCCTGATACTCAGAACCAAGCATTCTTACTCCCACACAGAGCCAGCATTCCCGGCTGGGCCAGCCATGGGCAGCCTGCAGAGAAGGAGCTGACATTTGTCTTTATTGGCTCCCCTCCCCATGCCCTCAGCCTTGATGGATCAGGTGGCTCTGAATAGGCAGGGCGGTTCCTTATCTACCCAGGACCCAGGGCAATCACTGCATGCTGAGAGGCAGCATTTGCTGTGAGCAGGGAAAGTGAGCTGGAGGCTATCAGGGTGAAGGACCAAGGCAGTCTGCAGGTGAGGGCAGCTCTGCTCAGGTGGCGCCATCAGCCCCAGGGCAGTGGCAGCCTCCCCCTAAAGTCAGTTACCCCCACTACCACCCTTACAGAATAAGCCTCTACCCCAGATGCGTCCAAACTCCTTGTCACAAGAAAGCATCCAGAGCTTTAAATTGTTACTGGTGGCCCACTCCTGCTCTGGAGTCCTATATTTCATTGGTCAGTGGTGCAGCCTGTACACTTCGGGTTTGTTGTTTTTTGAGCTATGCCTACCTGTGTTCAGGACTTACTCCTGGCTCTGTACTCAGGAATCACGCCTGACAGTACTTGAGGGATATATAGGATGCCTGGGATTGAACCCAGGTTGAATGTGTGCAAGGCAAACACTGTACCCACTGTATTATCTCTCTGGCCCCTGTACATTTTGGGATTTTAAAGGTCCCAAGCATATGACAAATGGGGAAGACTGGAACCTGCTGTTGTTGAACCCAGAACAGTGGATCCTGTCCCAGGTAGGTTCTATCTTGCAGGACTAGGGTGGGTGAGGGGCAAATATCCCCTAAACCAGCATTATTTGGTTAGATAATGCTTGAAAAGATGCTCATTGGAACAGCTCCTATCTGGAAGTTTCCCTAAAGGCAAGAATTTGCAACTGTAAAACAGCCTCTAAGTCTAATCATACATGGAGGCAGCATTTAAAGTGAAGTGCTAAGAGGGAACTGAAGTGACAAAGTGGCAAGAGTTTACTTATGTGTCAGGGACACATCCTGAGTCAACTTGGTTGGTATGCAAATGTCATGGGACAACCTGGTGCGAATGGTATCAAACAGCCTAGATGCCATTGCCCATTACACCCTCAGTTCCTCTGGTATATATTGGGACCACAGTCATGCATGTGGTTGGCCAGTGACTGACGCTTCATGACTCTATATCATGTATAATATAGATGGCTCTCATTTAACGTAGAATCAGAGGACTGAGTAGACCCCCCCACCCTGCCCACTAACAATAGAAGCAAAACTTAGAAGGCATAGAGCCAGGGAAGGAAGTGGCAGGGAAACGGATTCAACCCCCAGGTTGTCAGGCAATGTCTCCAGATCCTATTCATGTCCTGTCATTCTAGCTCAGTGACGGTCTTAGCAAAGAAAATTATCCTTATTTTACAGGTGAAGAAATTGAGACTCGGCAAAGTCAGGCATTTGCCTGTGGTGTGGTCTGTGGAAGGCTGACTCCTCTAAGAGATAAAAGTATCTTCTCTGAGAGGGGGTGTGGGTCTCCCTGGGGGTACTGGGGAGTATCAGGGGGAGGCCCTGGAGTTCATAGCACAAAGACACGTTAATGAGGTTCTCGGGAGGAGCCTCACCACAGCAGGCAGCCTTGGGGTGCAGCATGTTCTGGGCGAGGCTAGAGGCTAGAGGGGCGGCAGTGGAAGGCCACGGCAGGGCAGGTAGGGAAGTGAAAGGAGGAAGACAGTTCCACAGGGTAGAAACTCAGAGTACTGAGGGCTGAAGATGTGGTGGGAACAGTGACAGAACGGGAGACACCCAGGCTGGTCACTGACTCGCTCAGACAAGCCCAAACATTTTGAGGGTCGGGTCACCTTCTCAAAGTGGCCCGGCCTGGCATGTTTGGCTGAGGGTTGGCTCACATGGGTGGGTAGGTGACTACTTATTGATACCTTGAACAGCCGGATGGACAGCTGAGAAGCCAGCGGTTCTGGGTTACTGACTCTGATGTCCGCTTGTCACGAGCTGGATGTAATATTCATAATTTCTGAACACTTGCCAGGTGCAGCACTGGTCCAGGTATCCTAGAGAATTGACAATTTCTAGGAAATTGGGAGAAAGGAGACAATACACATGTCAGGATGGTGTGGGATGATGGGACCAGGATGTGGGGATAAAGGCAGAAATGATGCTGAGGGGCTTGGATGTGAGGATGGGGATGATGGCAGTGATGGTGATGGAGCTGATGGTGATTGTGGTGGTGAGCGTGATGGTGGCAGGGGTGAAGGTAATAGTGCTGACAGTGGTAAGGGGGTATGGAGCTGAGACGGAGGTGATGGGACAATTCTGGTGGCAATTATGGTAGCAATTCTGGTGGCAATTGTGCCCCAGTGGCTGACACCCAGAGGGCCAGCTGCCTTCTGTCATGTTTCTGCTTATACTCAGTTCTCTCTTTCTGTGTCCTCTGTGACCTGCAGACCCGCCACACTCCAAATGATGCACCCAAATGCTTTACACACACTCTCTCTCTCATTGTCTTCTGAGACTCTTCTCTTCTTTGACATGTGGAACACCCCACTACCCAGCTGGCCATCAGAGCAGGGTGTCCGAGAGTCAGTCTCTGTCACAACGGGTATCTGAGAGTCGGTCTCTGTCAGAGCAGGGTGTCCGGGAGTCAGACTCTGTCAGAGCGGGGTGTCCGGGAGTCAGACTCTGTCAGAGCGGGGTGTCCGGGAGTCAGTCTCTGTCCTCCCTCTGTCAGGTTCATGAACAGGCCCCTCCATCATGTCCCCAGTGCCTCCACCATCCCTGCTTCTGGCTACACTCTCTTCCCTGGCTGTGCGAGCACCTTCCTCACTGACCCCCAGTAAAATCTCACCTTCTGGGATTCCTTCCCTTGAGGCCACAGGGCACCATCCTGTGAATGTTTCCACCCTGCCATGGCCTGGATTAAGCCCCATCTCTACTTCACTGGCATAACAAGAGCCTGGTGTTGCTGGTGGGCAGATTGATATCAGTCACCCAGCACCAGCAGCCCTGTGGCCCACTTGCATGTTCACGCCTCCTTCCTCTCTTCCTCTGCTCCTCATCTTAAAAGCCTTCTCTGACTGTTGACAAGAGCCAGTTCATCTCACCTGGGTGCTACACTCTGGGACCCACCTGAAAACCCCAGAGGGGTACAGTTGGTGTCTTGTTTAATTCATCTGCCTCCACTGGGGGCTTCTCTAGGGAAGGGGTCGATTTTCCCATCTCTACAACCAGAGAATCTCCTGCCGGGACTTTATGCTTCCAGGAATGAGCATGCCACATGTGGGGGTGCCTGAAGCTATGTAGACAGAGCACCTTAGCTTCTTATTGGGTCCTCATGATCATGGTGCAAGGAAAAGGGTGGTTTGACACTTGTTGAATGGAACACTGCGACCTAATCAAAAAGGTGAGATGGTTTTTCTCAGGGTTGCCCAGGTAGAGGGACCGCAAGCCAACTTAGGTCTCCGTTGTTTTGACTCCTGTGTGGGAAATGTGTTGCTTTCACACACCAAGAAGCTCATTTCCTTTCTCTCTGAGGGATGCTGTGGCTGAGAAATGACTCAAGTCTGCAGGACCTGGCCAGCCTCCACACACGCTCTCTGTGACTGGAGCAGGAACAGCCATCTTTGGTTAGCAGGGAAAGACCAAGGCTGCTCATTGGCATGTAGAAGACACCAACCTCTGGGTCAGAGGTTGAAAGGAGAAAACATCAGAGTCAAGGCATTCCAGATGCTGGAAATCTAGGGGACAAGTAACCACCAGATTAGCAGAGATAAATGAAGTTTCCTTGACAGGCACCAGTGAAGGCCGAGAACATTCTGAATTCAGACAGCAGAGCCCTCCACAGCCTCAGAACTGGCTGTGTCAACTGCTCTCGCACTCAGAGGCCACGTGGACCCATCCTTTCATTGCTCCTGTTGGTTAAGCAACCCTCCATTCCTTCCCTGACCAAAGCCACGAGACAGGAGGGTGTGTGTATCCAGACCAGGAGAATGAGGTTCAGGGGGCTGGGGAGGGCCATCTGTATCTCAAGAGGGAGGGAGAGAGCCTTAACTCTCCAGGTTTCCTGAACATCATTCTCCATCTGCTTTCTCTTCACTGCTGCTGGATTCACAGCCTGTAGGGAAGATCCAGGAACCTTCCTCTTTGGGGGAATCCCAGGAAGAAAGATTCACAAGGCTTCAGCAACTTTAGGGAGATCATCCCTGAGGGATATAGGTGCCAACCAAGATGAGAGGGTGATATAAAATAGAGATACCAAGGGAATTCCCTTGAACAATGGTCATGGGAGAGACCCTGACTTAGCCAGAGATGGTGACCAGTGTCAGAAAAGGATCAGAAGTCTAGGAAGCATGTATTGATGGAAACAAGGTGATGGAAAATGGATGAGCCTTCATGGGTCTAACTCCTACTAAGTAACTGGTGGTCTGTTCATGATCAGGACATGACAGACAAAAGGAAAACACAGAGGCAATTACTAACTGCAGTGAAATTAGAAGGTGCCGAGGGAAGGAGGGAGCCCAGTTTACTGCTTCTACATATTTAGTTTAGCCCTCTAAGTCAAGGCACTTAGTTAGAACAATGATACCCTTGAAAACTGATCTAAGGGAATTAACTCCACGATGATTAGGTGGCAGGTATTAAGGCATGCACACATGTGTACATATGTGCTTCAGAGACATCAGGTTGAAGGAAAGCCAGTATACAATGCCCAGACTAGAAACACTAGGAGATTGCAATGTAGGCATCTTATGTAAAGCTATGGAGGCTAGCATTGGCTGAATTCATTAAAAATGTCATCTGCTCTTGCTTACAAATGGAGGGGTGGTGGAAAAGGTTGATAAATGCTCTTTAAAAAGTTTTATGGAACCATCTGAGTTTCTAAGCAGCATGATTGGTACACTCATTTAGAAAATTTTTAATTCTATTTTTATGGTGGGGCCACACCTAGAAGTGGTCAGGGTTTCTCTTAGTCAGGGATCACTCCTGGCTATGCTTTGGGGACCTATGGCATGAGAGAGGAGGATTCCTCTCACTCAAAACAGAGAGAGGAATCTGGTTGACTGTGAAAGGCAAGGGTCTAACCAGCTGTCCTATCTCTCTGCCCTCTGCTAATTTTTTTTACAAAACAATGCAACAACAACAAAAAATTTGGGCTCACCACAGTCAGATACAGTCACCTCCTAACTGTGTGGCCACAGCCGTTGAGTAATCTCTCTAAACCTCAGTTCCCTTGCCTGCAAAAGGGGTAAGAGGAGATAAAATGTGGTAAGTCTCTAATGCACTAAGGGCTCCCGTTCCCTCAACCAACGCTTATGGAGGACAGTGAGCAGTTGTGCTCTTTGTCATGGTTGGCCTGACAGCCGTTCTGTCTCTTCTCTCTGCCCGTTGAGGGCAGTTTTCATTTATGCATTTCATGTGGTTTAGCGGGCTACTGTCATGAGTGGTCCCGCCCTCCCCTTTCTCAGATTAAGGCAGGAAGTTCACTTTCACACATTCAGGGGGCTGGGGGGGAAGGCAGTGCTAGCTCAGTCTCTCCTCTCCAAGCCTCATAAACACATCAAGTTCACTTCTTGTTTTGGCCTTTAAGTTTGTACCTCCCAGTCTGCTCCCCTTGTCACTTTCACTTCCGGTGTCCCAGTTCCCTCTTCTCTGGCAGCATCCTTCCCCTTGCTTAACCAAGCAGAGACCCTCGTTTGTTCCTTCCTCCCTTCCTGCCTTACTAGATCATTACCCTAAGTAAGGCCCCAGGGACAGGGCTGTGACTTCCTGCTGGGCCCCTGACTCAGCTGGAATAGCCACAGAGCACAGCTCCACCCCTGGACCCTCTGACAGTATTAGCAGCTACTCCCTGCCTCTCTACCTCGATTTCCCCTGGTGCCTAAGTGGGCTCTGAACTCATCACAGCTCTCAGTCACTCTTTTCCCATATCCTGCTCTTGATCCTGTCAGCAGAAGTTTGTGGTGCTGCTCTGTGAATGATGGAGTGGTGGGGACCAAGAGCTGGTCTGGGGGTGGAAGCACTGATTGAATCCTGCTGAATCTGAGGTGTGGACAGACACTCACTGAGGAGAAGACAGAGAATTGAGGCTCTTCAGACTGAAGGAGCCTAGAAGAGACATGGGTGGGAAAGCTGGGAGAGAAGGTCAAGGAGCTATGGTTTGCGGCTTGGGTACACCTAGGGTTAGAGATCAGAACAGAGAACGGAAGCTTCCAAGCAGTTCAGGACCACGCCCATGGGCTCACGGGGCAGCCGGAAGTTCTGAAGGCACACCTGGACTGTCATACCTGGAGAAGGGGATGTGGCCATCTTCCCAACAGGGACAGAGATGGGGCAGAGAGAGTGTGTTGGGCTGCGGCCCTGTACTTCACCACCAAGGGAGGCAGAGCCACTGAGTGGGTGGCACAGAGGAGAGGAAGTGGATCGGGACGTGGAACAGAGTCCTTCCAAGCCAGGGGGTTGAGGGGAAGAGAATGATGAGCTGATGATCAAGGAAGGAAGGTGAGTTGGAAGACAGTGGTCCTGGCCTCAGAGACCTGCGCCCAGGGCCTAGGAGCATACATCTGACATGAACAGGAGGTTCACCCCTCTCTCAGGAGGTCAGACATGGGGAGAGGAGGGGACAGGGACCTGGGGAAAAGCAGGACTTTGATGGGGGTTCCCTCTTGCCAGCTCAACTCTAAACTCACTGTTGTACCAGACTTGAATTGATCAACCCAATCCTACCTTCTAGGCACTGTTCTGGATGGTTATGTACCAAGAACTAACCCGCCCCAAGTCTCTGGTGAGTAAATGTTTCTCGCTCATTCTGGCCATGAGGAAGCAGCCTGTGAGACATTGAGTTTATGGACATGTAGACCCAGAAATGTCTTCTCAGGAATTGCCCAAAACCCCCCAGCCCACAGTGCTCTCTGATCTTGTACTAAGAGTGTTGCCTTCTCCAGTGCAATTCATTTGCACCTGTTCTGCTCGGAGTGTCCTATTGCCTGGCCACCCTCCTGCCCCATCTGCACACAGCAGCAGCAGCCTGGTCCTTTAGACCCGATCACCTCTCACCCATTTCCCACTTCCTTCTGTGTCTCTTACTGCCAGTAGTTGCATGGTATTTAAGAGATCTTGTTGGTATTTTGTTTGGTTTTGTTTTGTCTTGTTTTTTTAACAATGAGATACTGGATGGTAAGTCTTTCCTGGGTAAGGCCTCCCCTCATCTGTCTAATCTCATCTGCACTCCTTGACAAATGCCCAGCACATGGTAGGGGTTAGAAGATGGTTTTCCAGATGAGTAAATGAAGATTTTTTTAAAGTCAACAAGGATAATTTGAGCTCTCAACTCTCTAATGAGAGAGAAATATTCGCAAACCATGTATCTGACAAAGGACTCCCCCTGGAATCTAAATGAATCTTCACAAATCAACAGTCAGAAAGGAAACAATTAAATATAAAGTGGGCGAAAGACATTTCACTAAAAAGGAACTACAGATGGCAAATAAGCACAAAAGAGATGCTCAACCTCATTAGCCATTAAGGAAATGCAAATGGAAGTTCCAATGAGATATCACTACTTACTTATCAGAATGGCTAAAATAAATAATAAGGACCACACAGATGTCGAGGAGAGAGGACACAGAGAAATGCAACATGATCCTAATTGCACATTCCTTATTGATGGGACTGTGCACTGGTACAAGCCACTCTAGGAAAACTTGGAGATTTCTTTAAAAATATAAATATACACTCACCAGATAACCCTGAAATTAATCACCTGGGCACTAAGCCCCGAGAAATAAAAACACATCCACACAAAACTCTGCATGTGACTATGCATAGAAGATTTTTTTATAATAGTGGAAGCACTGAAAATAATCACAATGTTTTCTCAAATGAAGTTAAGTTAATGAGGATTACTGTGAGTAAGTTAGCTAATGATACTATGCTTCTTTAAAAATTGTCTTGTCATTTGTCACTTGTCTTCCTGTCGATCATCGATTTGCGCGAGCAGGCACCAGTAACATCTCCATATATCCTGCCACATGCTAGTAGAGCCCAAGGGCATCTGCTTGCTCCAGGAACATAAAGAGCCTCAAACCATTCCATCAGGCCATGGGAATGAGGTCTATAATTGTTACCGGTATTTGGCATATCAAATATGACACAGGTAGCTTGCCAGGCTCTGCCGTAAGTGAGTAAGTAAAATGAGTGAATCCTTAAGATGCATAAGAACTTGGATTAATTCCAAGGACACTAGACCCAGCAAAACAGCACCATCTCAAAAGGTCAGAAACCATTGGGTTCCCTTTCTTCACCGTTCTTGAAGTGAATAAAACAATAGACATGGAGAGAAAATAAGTTGCCAGTGATGAAGGATGGTGGGGGCGGGGGCAAGAGGTGGCTATAATCTCAGATCTTTGTGCAAGGAGCGTGATCTCTGGTTTGATTTCCAGAGCTACATGCATGGACACATGTGATCATGTAAAAGGATGCCCATTCTTTGTACCGACATTCTTGTCCTGATTTTCATAGTGGTCCATTGTCACATGAGATGCGACCACTGAGAGAATGTGGGAATGCAGCTGGGCTATCCTTGCAATTTCCTGCAAACCTATAATTATTTCAAAGCAAATGTTAACCTTAATTATAGTAACAGATTATAACACAGAAAAAACTCCATGAGTCTCTACTCATAAAATAGCATGAGTGAAAACATGAAAAAAAAGGGAAAGTTTTCACTTAATCCATGAATAAAAACACAAGTAAAGGTAAAGTTCTCTTGGGTCACAGAGGGGAGACAGCAAGTAGGGTGCTTGCCTTGCATGCAGCCGGCCCTTGTTCAATATGGCCCCAGAGTTCTCCAGGAATTAGCCTTGAGTGCAGAACTAGGAGTAAGCCTTGAACATCACCATGTGTGGCCGCAAACACAAAATAAACAAAAAAAGGTAAAGCACTCACTCCTAGAGAGACCCCAACTAACAAATGTACAGAGAGAGAAGCCTGAGACTTCATCCCTGTTCTACATGTTCCTCTCTCCATTGTCCCCAGCACTGCAGGGTGTGGCTCTCACACCTAGCAAAAGAATCAATGTAAAGGGGAAACCGTAGCTAGAAAATTACCTTTGGGCAGCAACCATTGAAATCATTATTTCAGGCCAACATCTTCAGTGGGAGCTAATATTGGTGGGTGCAAATATAGTGAAAAACACAATATTTATGTGACCTTAAGAGACCTCACAAGCCCCTTATCTACTGACAAAGGGAATGAGTAAGACTATACCTGAGAGATAGGGCGAACCCTGACTCCAACCAAATCTCCAAAGTTAACATCACCAGCAAGGGACAAATTGCATGAGGCCCTTCCTGAGAGGGGGCACGGAGGAGGACAGCCAACTCCACAGAAGGTGACTCAACTGAGACTCAACAGCTCCAGACAAACCCTTATTGAGTGACACTACAAAGTCAATGACTGATAGTTTCAAAATGTTATGACCATGAAATCTTTAAACTTTATTTAAACACTGTGATTTACAAAGTTGTTCACAATACAGTTTCAGGTATTCAATATTCCAACACCTATCCTGTCCACCATCCCCCAACCCTGTGCTATTTCTCTGGTCCCCTAGTATGTGTGTGTTTGGGGTGGGAGGTGGTAGGGAGTCAGTGGGCTCACACGTAGCTGTAGTAGGAGCTACTTCTAGCTCTGAAGGGTCTCTGTGAGTGGTGCTGGTAATTAAACTGTGTTATAATACATGCTTTACTTGTGCTCAACTGTTTGAGCCATCTCTCTGTCCCTGCCTGCACATAATTTGAAAGGACACAATCATAATTTTTGATGGTATGTTCTGTTCTCAGGATAGTACATTCTGTCCCCTACCATGATATTTCAGACCAGCATAGAAGTCTAATTATGTACATGTTCTTATTTTTTGGGCCACACCTGGCAGTGCTGAGGGCTTACTCCTGATTTTATGCCTAGAGATAATTCCTGGTGGGGCTTGGAAGATGGTGTATGGAGTTCTGGGGATTGAACCTAGGTTGGTCTCAGTTAAGGCAAGCACCCTATCTTCTGCACTTTCTCCAACTGCCATTTTTAAATAGTTGGATTTTATAAGTTATAGATTTTATAATTTAATATTCACTAGATTTGGTTATTAATGTTTTATAACCCTGAGTATTTTATAATTTTTTTACAAAGTGTATCTGAGACTTAGATACATGGGGCAGAGCTGCTACCAGCTCTCCCTGTGCTCAGCTGATCATGAGGTGCCAGAGAGGAAGGCGGGTTCTAGCCCTGGCTCGCCATCCCAATAGAGCCTTGCAAGAAGCCAGAGGAACCCCCCACACCAGGAGAACAGTCATTTTCAACATTTGGATTCCATAGCTCGTCAGAGCTCCACCCAAGAGAAAAGCCAATCTCTCCCCATTGCGGTTCATTAGTAAATGCATGAGATGAGAGCTTACTACTGAGAGCATACCACCCGCACAGCAGAGCCTGGCAAGCTAACCTACCTGTGTTATATTTGATATGCCAAAAACAAGTAACAATTATAGACCTCATTCCCATGACCTGAAGGAAAAGTGAGAGGCTCTTCGTGTTTCTGGAGTGAGCAGATGCCCTTGGGCTACACTAGCATGTGACAGGACGTATGGAGATGCTACTGGTGCCCGCTCAAGCAAATCAACGAACAACGAATGGGAAGACAAGTGATACAAGTGATGACCATGAAAATTAATGTTTCCCTGATCAAGTGTCTTCAGAGACACTCAATCAAATGCAATTGAAATCTTGGAAAGTTCCATGGGAAAAAAATAAAAATGAAAATACAGTAGTAGAACTGGTGAGACCAAACTAAAGTCTGTAGACTTTCATTTCTAGAAAGTGATGCTAATTGACCTTAATCTTCAGATGTCATACCCTGACAGTGTACTATGGTCATAGAAGAGACTGTCTTTTTAAGTAGAAATGTGAAGTATTTAGAGGCAATGTTTTTTAAATTTACTTTGAACTAATTCAGATAAGTTATGTTACACAGATACAGAAGTTATATAGATATATAAGTAAACAAATCTACAAAGACATTTATAAAAATTATAAAAGAAAAGGCAAAGATAGTAGAATGTCAAACTTCAAGAATTTCCTTGTATTATTGTCGCAATATTTAAAAAAGGAACCTATTTTATAAAGGCTAAAAAAAGATAGTGACCACATTTGTGGAAGTCTTTTATAATAAGAAATGGCCCTAGTCTTCTCGTTGGTAACTTAAAATTAATTTATATTCATTTCCTCAAGATAATTCTTCAGGATCAGGATATCCTGAACACTGTCAGCTCAATAAAAGGGACTGAGGCAGGTGGAGTGGGGTCCCCCCGGCACCTCCTACTTTCAGGGGTCCCTGAGAGCAGCAGGTCTGGCAGCATGGTAGAAACCCTCTCTCAGGGTGAGAACTCATCTTTCTCTCCATACCTTCCTAGAGGAACAGAAGGGCCCAAACTTATTGGCCTCATCTTTCATTCTCCGAGGTGCCTGGAGGGCCCTAGGACCAAGCCTGCTCCTGAGAGGCCCCCAGTCGAGAGCTAACATGATGTGGGGCCTCTCCAGGCACCCATGATGTAGAGAAGGTCTGAACATTCACAGAGGTTTCTCAGAGTCCAGCAGGCAGACGTGTGATTTTCACTCTGCATTCAACTATCAGGACATCAGTGAAGAGCCCTGGGTGCCTTAATCTCACTTTCCTCATCCATCAGGCCGGGCCAATAGCTCTGGCTTTGCTTCTCTCAGAGCCGGCTGGGGGAGCACCTGAGAACCAGAGGTTTTCTCTTGAAACATAATACTGTAAGATTGTACTTTAAATCTTTGATGGACTGAGCTCTGCTGGGAAAATAACAATTCCACAGATGTGAGGGGTCATCTCGACAGTCCTGCCAAGACAATAAAGCATTTGTCCACTCTCCTTCTTTCCTTCCTCCCTTCCTCCCTCCATCTTTCCATCCCTTCAACCATCTCCAAAACCAACCTGGCTGCCCCTACCCACCCCAACCCCTAATGACTGACCTTCTTTCCAGCCCACCCAGGCAGCCCACATTAACTCGCCCATAGCCCTATGCTTTATTTGTTATTCACCAAACTATATGGGTGTCTGATGCTGAATTCGAGGGATTGAATAATGAGCGGAACCAAACACAGAGGCAGCTCAGGGAGACTTTAAAAAATTTTTATTATACCATGTGAGATATACAATTACAAGTATATTCATAATTGGGTCTCTGTCATACAATGTTCCAGCACCCATCCCTCCACCAGTGCTCCATTCCCACCACCCACATCCCAAACATTCCCCCTCACCCAACCCCAGCCTGCCCCATTGCAGGCACATTTCTTCCTCTTTCCATCTCTCTGTCACTGCCCCTGTATCTCTCTCTCTTCTCTTACACTTTGTGACCTGCCCTACAGATATTAACGGTTTATGATGTCTCTATGTGCATATTCAATAGTGAGTTCTAGAGTGACATCATAATTCCCCATTCCCCATAACCTCTCCAGTTTGTTGCAACTAGAATGATCATCACAGTGTATAAATGTGAAAGATACTGGGAAGGACATGGTCCTAAAATCCATTATTGTCTAAGCTGAGCGAGCCCTAGGAGCTATGTAGGACACGGCCAGGGGCTCGTCGAGCTTTTGCCGTCCTCTGAAACTACATGGGCTGCTCCACATAAGGCCACAGTTCATGGAGACTTAACAGAAACAAGGTATGAGCTGCTATGAAGAATGAAGACAGGGTTTGAAATGGAGGGAGGGAGATATAGTTACCCCCCACCCCGCAAAGGAAAGCTGGAGGGGTAGAAATTGTGTTACCCTTCCAGGGAGCAGTGGCTGCACCTTGGAAGCTGGAGGGTGGCCTGGGAGTGGGGAAAGTCTGGGGAAATATATTGGTGGGGGGATAGTGCAGCTGGGGTGGGTACTGGGGAGGGGGCAAATGCTGTATAAGGCCCTGAAATGAAACTTTCTCAGCAGCCTCTGTCCCAGGCCCACAGCTTAGCTCATCAACCCTTAAACTCTACAATGGCCAGAGGCCATCTTCGGGTTAGGAAATTGGGGTAAGTGGGGACACTGCTGAGACCACCAGGTCACAACTGAGGTGGGGCTGACTGGGAAAGGAGGGGGAGCCTGGGAATCAAGTGATATGCTTGGAATTCCTGCATATTCCCTCTCTGGGTGTCCAGTGGGGCAGAAAAATGAGCATTAACACAGATTCTCTGCAGGAGGGACAGAGAGCATCATTGCTCAGACATAGTCCCCACGTTTGGAAAAGCTCTGTTCTTCCCATCCCTAAAAGCTTCCTTGTGGCACACCTCTGTGCATGTGGGAAAGGGCTCCCCAGAGTTCCTGGAACCTTTTTCTTCGGGCTCGCCTCTGCCTCCTAAACCCAATTTGGGGTAGGGGAAACGGCTTTACTTGGGTCAAGTCATGAAACTGATTCTGTGGTCCTGGTGCCTTGCCTGGCCTTTGCCCCCTGAGACAAGGAAGCATTTGTGGACCCAGAGCCCTGAATTTGCAAGGCTGAAGCTAGGAATCTGGGAAGCTGAGGAGTCCTGCCGGGTAAAGGTACCAGGGAAGGGAGAAGTGAGGACTACGGATGGTACTAGTAGTATAGTTGTGACAGGGACCTGGGGATGGTGATTGGGAGATTGGTGCTTATATTCCAATGAAATTGACACAAATCCTCCGTTGTGGACAATGAAAGTTCCATGGAGGTGGGCATGGGGCAGGGTACCTGCTGTTTGCCCACTGGGGTCACTTCCCAACATCTGTCACCTCTAAACCAGCTCATGTTCCAGCCTGGGAGGTGGTGGGTGCTCTGTGCAGCAGCCCCCAAAGAGTATCACTCTCACAGTTGGTTTCTGTCTGACTGTGCCCTGCGGGCTTTCTAGGGATCCCCAGTCCTGAGCCCATCTAGCTTTCCCAAGGGCCCCATCAGGGACCCCAGATTTTCTCAGGCCAGACCCCCAAACTACCTTGAACTGCACCCCTCCCCTCACACACACCCCTTTCCCAAGAATCCAGCTTCAGCCCCAGGACAAACAACACCTTCTAACCTGACCAGGCCATATCTGGAACTTGTCTAGAGGATGTTTGGCTCCAGCCTGGTTCATTCTCCACAGGAGGGTTGGGGCCACCTGTGTCTCTTTGTCCTGCCACCCTGGCTGTCCACTTCGCAATGCAGCTTAAATCCAGCAGTTCATAAAAGGCATCTTGTGGATTGGGTGAACTTTACCTCAGCTGATTTCAGGTGGAGGAAATAATCCCACATGATCTACAAGGTATTAGGAGGGAAACTAAGGTTTCTCTACAGAGGGAGCGACACCTGCCTGTGCTGCGGACTTCAGTTTGACAGCCCCAATAGCCAGGGTGAAAGGTGGAGGTTGGGGCGGGACCAAAGTCTAAAACACTGACTCTGCTCCCTCCTGCACCCTAAGACAAGAAGCCAATGCTGATTTTCATCAATCCCATGCTAACAATGCCCTGAGAACTTCTGGCCAACTACCCTTTAGGATTTGGTGTCCATAAAGGCTGGCGCAATCAGAGCAGGTCAGCGTCCCCTTGATACAGAACCTCCTGATGTTTCTCTGCTTCTAATACAGCAGCTGGGATGTTGCCTCAGTAAGTGGGAGGTAACAGGAGGCCTATACAGGGCTACTGAACAACACTTTTCTCCACCAGAGCTTCCTTTTCAGACATGGCCCCTTCCAACCTCTCTTCCTACAGCATTTTTGTCCTATTGATTGACCCCATAGTCTCATGCTCTGTCCCCACCATGTAATTCTCACCTATGTCCCCCTGGGTATATCCTGGATGGTATTCTCTGAGAATATGACCAGGCATTTGCGTTCTCCTTTCATCAGTGATGGTCAGAAAGGTTAAGCAACTCCCCCAAGGTCAGTTTATAAACACATGCTTGGGGATTCTCACCTAGATCATCGTCATCACTCTGTGGAAATGTGAGGCTCCCTGAGTTTTGTCCAAGGTCAACAAGCACGGGATTGTGGTGGAGCCAGGTGTTGAACTCAGAGTCCCCAGGCTGTCCTCTCAGAAGGACACTAGATAGCAGACATGCTCCTGGATTTGTACCTAAAAAGAGAACCAAAAGGGAGGATGAGTGACAGCTGATGACTAAGCTCTGGTCCCTCCCCCCTGCCCTTCCCAGCTTCCATCTGTGTTCCCTGGCAGGAAGGGATGGTGTGAGGAGGAGAGAGGAGAGTGTCCCTGTGACTCCTCCCAAGAGACCAACCTCCATAAGGGTAATATGGTGCTACATGGATGGAGCTCAAGAGTATGGTATTGAGTGAAATAAGTCAGAGACTGAGCAACAGACTCAGAGCGATGCAGGATAGAAAGAAACTGCACAGAGCCGTGGCAAAGACCTGATAGCAACAGAAAGGGAGAACAGAGCTGGGCTTACACGCTAAGGAAGGGAACACTAAGACAACAGGGAGGGGAAGTGCTGCCCCAGAGGTGGTCTGAGGGCCAGGAGGGAAACTGGGGACATCAGTGCAGGGAGTAGATACCGGCAAGGGGTGATGTAGGAACACGGTGTGTCTGAAGCTCAATCAGGAACATCTCTGTAACTTTGCAATTGACAGGGCCCCTAGGATCACGTCTATAACAGGGTGATAAAAGTAGGAGTGAGCTGATGGCAAGACTAAAGGAGAAAATATAGGTCCATTGAAGCAGACGCCATGCTGTTCTTTATCCTTTGCCTCCCATGGGCGCCTCCCATGGGCTCCTCCCTTAGGCCAGCCATGTGGCCAGAGCTCTTCGGGGTGTGAAAAGTAGAAGACCAAGTGGCAGGTGGCATGTGCAGAGGATGAAATCACAGATGTGACCTGGATTCTGGGCCTCCTACCTTCATTCTTCCTTCTAGGAATGCTCAGATTCTGGCAACTGTCTTCACCTCCCTGTGATGAGTTTCTGCTGCCTTCAGGATCAATTCCAAAACCTTTGGGGTCGCCTTCTGAGCTGGTTTCTGCCCACCTGAAACTATAGCCCTAGATCTGTGTCCTCCCCGTGCCCTATGATCCCTGCAACCCTCTCTCTAGCCTCACCCAACTCTGTCTCTCGCCTGCACTATTCCACAACTCTGAAATGAAACCATTGGCACTTTCCTTAGGATGCAAGTGGCCCCTGCCCTGGAAGACATCCTTCACCTCCAGCAGGCTGTCCACTGTCCATTGCTCCCACCTCTGGATGGCCTTCCTGAGGACCTGACCTGCCATCATTATTTATCTCCCAGCTGCCTTCCACATCAACCAGACTCTCTAGGACAGGACTGGAGCTCATTGATCTCCACCATGTTTATAGTACTCAGAGCAGAGCCTGACGCGTGCCAGGTGCTCAGAGAAAGGTTATTGATCAACTGCTTATGGCAGAGATTTTCAAGGGGTTTTTCCAAAGGTCCAAGAGTTCTGTGAGCTATATCAGGACCACCACAGGATGATGGGAAAGCAAATGGGCATTCCAAGAGTCAAAACTAGGTGCACAAAGAAGCATTTAGAAATGAAAAGGGAGGAAGAGCCTCACAAGAGGCTGGGGAGGCTGGAACTCGGCTCGCCCCAGGCCCAGCTGACTATGGGGCCCCCAGGAGGGCAGATAGGTTTTGGGAGTGGGCCCATCACCTCTGGGGGGTCCCGGAAGTAGCCGGATGAGACTCGCCCATCACACTAGCCACCATTTTCGCTGTCCGGATGCTGGGAAACTGCCTCACGACCAGATTAACAGAGCAAAACCAGTTCGAGCCCAGGTAGGCGGCTCCCAGAAGCAGGAATCACTGGGAATTCATCAGATGGAGTCAGAGGTCGGCCATTCCCCCTCCATTTTGTCGAGCCTGGTGGCCCCGCCCAGGAGCTGCCCTGGGGCCATCAGCCATAGCATGAAGAGGCTCACAAGCGGCTGGGGAGGCTGGAACTCGGCTCGCCCGGCCCAGCTGACTATGGGGCCCCCAGGAGGGCAGATGGGTTTTGGGAGTGGGCCCATCACCTCTGGGGGTCCCAGAAGCAGCCGGATGAGACTCGCCCATCACACTGGCCACCATTTTCACTGTCCGGACACTGGGAAACTGCCTCAGGACCAGATTAAAGGATCGAGACCAGTTTGAGCCCAGGTTGCGCGGCCGCTATGCGGCCAGTGCGGTCCATTAAAATAGTGGAAACAGTAATGTCTTTTAATGCACTGCATTCCACGAAGAGCAGGAAAGATTGGTGGTAGGAAGAGATAGAGAGGAGAGAAATGACATACTGAACCCGCCGGGTAGTTGATGTGTGGGAAGGGGAAGGGAGGTTGGGACATTGGTGATGGGAGATGGGTTTGGGTAGAGGGATGGGTGTTGGAGCACTGTGAAACCAGAACTCTGCATGAGCATCTTTCAATTGTATGTCTAGAATAGTGTGGTAATATTTGGGGGGAGGGGAAATGATAAGGTAAAATAAAATTTAAAAAAAAAGAAATGAAAAGGGAGCCCAAGAAATAGTGGGGGGGTAGGCAGGTCCTACACTCAGCAATGCTCAGAGCTTTCTTCTAGATTTTTGTTCAGGGATCACTCCTGGTGGGATCAGGGGACCCTATGGGGTGCCAGGGATTCAACACAGGACAACTGTGTGGAAGGCGAGCATGCTACCTGCTGTACTACCACTCTGGCCACTTTCTATGTTTTGTTTTATTTTCTGAGAAGTTATTTGAATACTATTCCAGACATGAATACATAAAGGGTCCAATTATAAGATCCAACCTGGTAAATTCAGCCCAGTCTCCATTGTAAAGGAGTGTTAGTATAGCTACCACACAGGGCCAGGGTGGGGTGGGGGGGAATTCTCAGAAGTAACAGCAGCAGAGAACTGGGTATGCAGAAAGGACAAAGAAGAAGCTACAGCCCAGACTCACAAGGAGAATATTAGAAATCTCATGAAGAGTATGTATTTGTCACCCAAATGAACAAAATAAAAAACCAAGAAGTTGAGAGGAATGGAAAATTTCAAGAAACAAATGGCTCAGATATGAAGCCAACTGAATTTTGGCCTAATTTGGAAGAACTGGGATTGAGCAGGGAAGGAAATGTCATTGAATGCTACTGCTGAAGGTGTTTTTCCTGGGGGATGCACAGGGATAATGAGGTAGTGAGCTTGGAGCAGGAGGTATTCCTGATTGCTCACAGGACTCTCCTGGGTTCCAAGGGAACTCTTACATCATCAGCCTGATGCAAACACTGAGCCTAGGGTTTTACCCAGACAAAATAGGAACGGCTGCGTAATGGTGCAAAATAGAAGCCGGTGGGAACAACCTCGGCAAGGGAAAACAACAAAGGGAAGCCAGGTAAGAAGTTGGGAGGTGGGGGAGGAGAACAAAGACAAGGGGGAGCAGCGATGCCAATGGCCGCATCTTCCCAAGTCACGCCAGTTATAGGCAGATCCAATGAGGATTCAAATTCACAGAGTGAAGCAGGAAGGATTCCGAAATACGGATATGACTAGCAACAATTGGGGGTTCTCCCCAATTGTTCAGCCCAATTGGTTCTCCCCAGTTGTTGCTAGTTGTGGGGACAAAGGAAGGGGGTAAAAGTACTCGATCCTGGGACATGCGGGTCTTTGGTGGTGGTGGTGGTGGTGGGAGCATTCTGGTGTTGGGATTGGTATTGAACGATGAATCTTTCTAACAACTGTATTGCGAAAAACTTTGTAAATCACGGTGTTTAAATAAAGTTTAAAAAATAAAAAATTTTAAAAGTATTCGATCCTCACCCACCTGGGTGGGTGTAAGCGGGAGGGGAACGCTGCTTCTTTTCTCATATTTTCCTGATTGAACCTTTTTATAACTCTGTAAGTTGTAGAAAATCCATAGCGCTGTAAATCTTTCTTACCCACAGACATGCAAATAATGCCTGTGCTGTGCAGTTGAGGGTCACCCAATTGACTGGGGCCAGTTTGGAGACTATTTGCAAATTTGATTTAGATTTCTGATAAGCCCAGGCCTGTGTCTGCTCTTTACAAACTCTGAAAATTATATATATGTATATATATGCATATATATAATTTATATATACATATATAATAATATATGTGTATAATTACATATGTATATAATAATATATGTATATATTATATATGGTTAGTATATCACTGTATCATTGTCTTCCCGTTCATCATCATTTGCTCAAGCGGGCTCCAGTAACATCTCCGTATGTTCTGCCTCATGCTAGTAGAGCCCAAGGGCATCTGCTTGCTCCAGGAACATAAAGAGCCTCAATCCATTCCGAATGAGGTCTATAATTGTTACTGGTATTTGGCATATCAAATACAACACGGGTAGCTTGCCAGGCTCTGCCGTGCAGGTAGCTTACTCTTGTAGTCATCTCTAAGTCCAGAATTTATTGATGAACCGCGGCCGCAAGCAGCCATGCGAGCCGGGCTGTGGTAGGCTGGTCTGCTGGGTGGAGTTCTGATGAGAGAGGAAGTCCAGATGTGGAAAATGGAGGCCCTCATGAAGTGGGGGGGTCGTCTGGCTTGTTGCGAGGCTCTGCTGGGGTAGCAGGCCAGGGCTAGAACCCACCATCCCTCCTGGGCGCCTCGTGAGCAGCTGGGCACAGGGAGAGCAAGTAGCAGCTCTGCCCCTTGTCTGTGAGTCTCGTTATTATATATGTATATATAAATACATATATATGTATTATATATATGTATATACGTATTATTATATGTATATACGTATAATATAGTATTATATATGTATATATTCATATATAATAACTATATATAATAACTATATATATTTTATATATATACATATATAATTATATATATGTATATATATACATATATATAATAACATCTTGGTATTTCCTCATTAATGAGAGAGCTAAATGAAATCTCTGACCCAGATTCGCTTTTTATATTTATAGGAGAGTCATGATTACAACTTGAAAAAACAAATCTCTTGGCGCACATACAATTCACTTCATGACCTCATGCGTGCTCACCAATCTGGCTCAAGGGCCTGAAAATCTACATTTCTCCATACTCCTAGCGACATCCTCTGGCCTGTGGAAACCACTAAGATCTTGGGCCATACCTGCCTGTGCTCAGGGCTTGCTCTTGGCTCTGTGCTCACGGATCACTTTTAGCTAGGTTCAGGGAAGCGAGGAGATGCTAGGGATTGAACCCAAGTTGGCCACATGCAAGGCAAATACCCTACGCACTGTACTATGTCTCTGGCCCTACCACTTAGATATTAAATGATGCTTGTGGTCATGATTCACCTCCAAATTCCCTAGTGGTAGCTGATGAACACAGGCATGCTTCTCTATACCTTTAGTTTGATTGATGAGTATTTAAAGGCTGTTATTTTATTTATTTATGTATCTATTTATTTTGGTGGTGGTGGTGGCAGAGAAAATAGACGAAATACAAGTATATTAGGACCCACTCTTCTGGTATGAATTAATGAATAAAGTATCAGAATCTAGTCTTGGGCTCACTGTAGATGAGGGTCCCCATATATCATCAACATGGGGGCTCCAGAGGTTGGCAGACCCCCAGATGGGGGGGAAGACACCCATACTCACATGTTTGGACTAAGCCCAGGAAGGGGGAAGCAGTTGATAACCAAAACTATGTTCCAATCCAGCCAAGGTTTGTCCCCTCCTATGACAGGAATTGGGAATCTATTCCCAGGGTGCATGCTCTGCCTGACAGACCAAGAGTCTGAGTAGATGTTGGGGCATCCTGGGAGCACCCCTCATTTAGGCATAGAGAGGAGAGACACCTTCCCTGGGGTCCTGTTCAGAGAGAAACTGAGTCTTTCCAGTCACCCCCACAGAGGCACACTGGGGCAGATGGCAGCAGAGTCGGGCTCCAGACATGGGGACAAACAGTCGGGCTCAGGACATGTGGGACACAGAGTCAGGCTCAGGACATGTGGGACACAGAGTTGGGCTCAGGACATGTGGGACACACAGTTGGGCTCAGGACATGTGGGACACACAGTCGGGCTCAGGACATGGGGACACACAGTTGGGCTCAGGACATGGGGACACACAGTTGGGCTCAGGACATGGGGACACACAGTTGGGCTCAGGACATGGGGACACACAGTTGGGCTCAGGACATGGGGACACACAGTCGGGCTCAGGACATGGGGACACACAGTCGGGCTCAGGACATGTGGGACACAGAGTTGGGCTCAGGACATGTGGGACACACAGTCGGGCTCAGGACATGGGGACACAGTTGGGCTCAGGACATGGGGACACACAGTTGGGCTCAGGACATGGGGACACACAGTTGGGCTCAGGACATGGGGGACACACAGTTGGGCTCAGGACATGGGGGGACACACAGTTGGGCTCAGGACATGGGGACACACAGTTGGGCTCAAGACATGGGGACACACAGTTGGGCTCAGGACATGGGGACACACAGTTGGGCTCAGGACATGGGGACACACAGTTGGGCTCAGGACATGTGGGACACAGAGTTGGGCTCCAGGACATGTGGGACACACAGTTGGGCTCAGGACATGGGGACACACAGTTGGACTCAGGACATGGGACACAGAGTTGGGCTCAGGACATGGGGACACACAGTCTGGCTCAGGACATGGGGACACACAGTTGGGCTCAGGACATGGGGACACACAGTTGGGCTCAGGACATGGGGACAAACAGTCAGGCTCAGGACATGGGGACACACAGTCGGGCTCAGGAAATGGGGACACACAGTTGGGCTCAAGACATGGGGACACACAGTTGGGCTCAGGACATGGGGACACACAGTTGGGCTCAAGACATGGGGACACACAGTTGGGCTCAAGACATGGGGACACACAGTTGGGCTCAGGACATGGGAGATAAACAGTCACTCTCAGGACACAGGGACACACAGTCAGGCTCAGGAAGTAGGGACACGCCCCTCAGATCTCCTTTCCAACCCAGCCCCAGGAGTAGCCTCAGCTCCCAGGGATTGCATCAGCCCTAGGCCCCAGCACTGCAGTTCACTGCAGTTGGCCCAGTTCTAGTCTTAGCATCTTGGGGCCATTCTTGTGGGGTGTCGAGGGAGAAGGGAGTGTGAGGGAACAGGTTCGAGTCCTGAGGGCTACAGATGGGAATGTCAGCTACAGCTGTTCCCTGGGTCTTGGGCAAGGCCCTTCCTCCTCACTAACCCAGAGCCTCAGTGTGGTGAGCAGGTCAGTGTAGGTGAGCCCTCTGACATTACTCCTCTGGAAGTGCTCCTGTATTTTAATTTGGGGGCCACATGCGCAGACACTCCTGAAACCCTATGTGGTGGTGTGGGGCATGGACCCCTGGTCAGCTGCGCAAGGCAAGCTCTCTAACCCCTGCACTATGCCTCAGCCCCACTTTCTGTTTATGGGCAGCAGTTTTCGTTCAGAGTCAGGGCCTGAGCGTAGCCCTCACACCCCAGGTGCTCAGGCTGCCCCTGAGTCTCCCGGCCTGCATCGCCTGAGCCCTGCTGCATTTTCTCGCATCCGGCTGGTGTTCCTGTGCAGACATTTGCTCTCACCTCTGGGGTCTCCCAGAAGTGCCTGCATGCTGAGGTGCACAGGGACCCCTTCAGCTGCTGGCTGACCCCAACACCCCAAGTTCTTTCCCAGGACACCAGACCCTCCTGTCCAGCCCCTCCTGAGGTGCAGCCTCCTGTGTAGCAGAAAAAGCAAACACATCCTAGTATTAGTGACTCTCCCTGAGTTCCCAACAGGCCCGGGGACATGGAGTCTGGTCACTATCCCCCTTGCAGCTTAGAGCCACCGAGAAGGTCTGAGCATGACTCCATATGAGCACTGCTGATGGCCACTCTACTGCTGTGCCAGAGGCACTGCACACCGGGTGCAGCTGGTTCCAGCCAACCCCGCCACTGACCACCTGAGTCCCACCCAGACTGTCCTGCCCCCAAAGTCAGTGCCACCCTACAATACCCCCTAGACAGAGCAGTGACAGCTCCTGATGGTCAACCAGCTCAGACAGAGCTTGGAAGCAGTGTAAGAGGCCATAGGAGTCACCCATCAGGCCAGGGCAGAAATAGAAAGTGCCCAGTGGAGCAGAGAAGTAGACAGACTTCAGAAATTGACCCAAAGGAGATGGTGCCCTCTGAGGGGGTGGACTACAGCTGGCCTCAGACCCAGGCTCTGAGAGGAGTGGACTGCAGTTGGCCTCAGCCCTGGGCTCTGAGAGGGGTGGACTATAGCTGGCCTCAACCCCGGCCTCTGATGCTTCAGCTGCATGCAAGAATTTTGTGGCTGTCTGCAACTTTCAGGATCCAGGTCCAAGGACGCCTCAAGCCAGCAGCTACCTTTGTTCGTGTCTGATCCTCTCCTGAGGCTGCATTCCAGCTGCTTCCAAAGCACCCAGCTGTACCCGGAGTCCCCACCCTCGCCCTCTACACAACACCTGTCAAGGTCTGGCCACCCTACGAGTTCAAGTCTAAACCCAAACTAGGACCCCTTCAGGGAAATCTCACAGAACACACCATTACTATCCCCATTTGACCGATGAGGATGGTGAGGGCAGAGGTGAAGGCTCTGTCTAGAGCCGGACAGTGAAGCCAGAGGACTCGCAGGCATCAGCGACCCCTCACCCACCCACACTCTCAAGGGAAGAGATTGGGGTCTCTCTTCAAGGGAAGAGTTTTGAGCATCAAAACTCCCTCTGGTGGCTGGGGCCAGAGGTCTCCTGGATCTGGGTCCCTGTACCCTACCCGTGATGAGACATCACGGATGGCTTTCTGATCCAAATACCAGACTTAGGCCTTTCTATTTCAGGGGGTTGAGAAGGAAGAAAGCATGAGAAAGGGGTAACCGAGCCACTCGGGGACTTGTGTGTCCGTATCGTCTGGCCTGTTGACTGGCTCACAGCAGACACCGGGCCTTTTCTATGGGACTAGGGGTCCATCCTTCCTACTAGGGACCACCTTCTCCTGTGATTCACCTGCTCTTCACTACTCCTGCCCTCCCAAAGGTTGGGGACTTCCCTCAAGCCCCTTTTTTGTCCCTCTTTTCTCTCCCCCTGGGCGTCCGCAGGTGCGCTATCTGTAGCCCACAGGGCCTCCCTGCTGCCCCAAAGATACTGGGGATCCACTCCTGCTCAGCTGGGCCCTGCCAGAGGTCTCCAGAGCACAGGACGCTGCTTCTCTGCAGGAACGTGTTGATAATGGTGGAATCTCAGGCATCCACACTGCTGACAGTGTCTGACCCTCCAGGCTCCAGTGGAGCAGGGATTTGGCATCTTTGGAGGCAGCAGATTTATCCTCAGCACCTAAAAGCTAAAGGCATGTCTTCTTGGCAGTGAGCAGGGCTGGCCTCTCTGCTTGTGGAAAAATACTGGGATGGAGACTGATGGCCTGTGGCCTGGCCCTCAGTGGGGTCTACAGATGAGGAGGGACAGAGGTCCCCTTCACTTGGGGCGGTGCACCTATTCCTCCTCCTGTTTGGCTCTCTGCCCAGATTGCCAGCAGCAGAAGGCACCTGATAACTCATTTGCACCCCAGGGAGCTGAATCTCAAGTGTCAGTGACCCCTTGGTGAAAGTGGGGGAGCAGACTGGGGGTGACAGGAGCAGGGCCTAGAGCAGACTCCCAATGTGCTTAATGAGATTCTGAAAGCAATAAATGTGCTGGCCAGGCTTGCCAGACTGTCTAGGACTAATCCCAGGTCTCGTGGCTCTTGCTCTGCGTGTCAGGGAGTCACAGCTCCTGCCTTTCCATCATCAATCAATGGGCATTGAGTCAAGGGGAGTTGGCTAGACCTTCCCGGTGCTGATACCCTCCTGACTCTTTCCTGCCAGACACTTACGGGACAAGGCAAGAATCTCTGCTCTCAATTTCCCCTATCACCCAATTTGGTGATGGAGATTGAACTATCTCAGACAGCCACCAGGACGGCTCCCTGCACTGAGTCAGGATTTTTCATTCCAAAACAGACCACAGGGACAACTGACACCCTGGGCTTTGGGCTCACCCACACTGGGTCACAGGAATAGACATTCAGTCCCAGGCTACTGCTGCTCTGGGCTCGGGCCTGCAGCCTGCGGCCTTGGTGCTCCGTGGGCTGCAGCTCGTCCTTCCATAAGATTCAGTGTCAGGAGGATAATCACTAGCCCGCAGAGAACCTCCCACTTTCTGCTTCTCCTGCTACATACAGCAACCTTGAGAGGCAACTACCAACTTATCCCACTCTACGGAGTTGAAACTGAGGTACTGCTTATACTGGCACAGAATTTGGAAGCCAAACAGATTTCAGATGTGACAAAGTCTTTGCTTTTATTCCCAGCCTAGCCCAAACCACTCCTAGATTCACTGCACTGAGCCTGCTTGCAGGTACCAGGTGGGGATGGGCCCTAGAGCAGGACTCATACCTGGGACAGCATGACAAATACCACATGGTCCTTGAGGAACACAGACAGGGGCCAGCTCTATAGGAGAGTCTGGGAAGGTTTCCCAGATGTGGGAGCATTATGATAGTGACAGGTGCAGGGACCCAGGTATGAGCTGGGTCACTCGGGAGAGGCACCAGGAGGCAGAGTGATGAGAAAAGGAAGAGTCTGGGTTTCTGTGATGCGTCAATGGAGTGCGCACATCCTATTTGGTAGTAACCAGACTTGATGGGAAAGAATGAAGGTGGATTTAAATGGGATTTTTATCTTTCTTTTATATTTTTGCTTTTTGGGTCACACTGAGTAAGGTCATCACAGGAGTAAGCCAGAAAGAATCTTCCTCCCCTTCTCCCCATATCTGGCACCCATCTCAAGAGAAGGTGCCTGCTAAGCACTTCTAAGGACTTCTCTGTACTGGGTACACTGGGGTTCTGCCTGGCTCTGTACTCAGGAATTACTCATGATAGTGCTCAGGGGACCATATGGGATGCCAGGGATTGAACCCAGGCCAGCTGTGTGCAAGGCAAACCTTCTTTATTATTAAAATGAAGTGGGAACTGGCTGGTTCGCAGGCAGTGCTCCTGGGAGAGCTGAGCTTGAGAGCTCTGTGCCAGGACAGAGCAGTTGTGATCCTGCCTCAAAAGCCTAGCCTGGCATCTGCGCAGCGCCTCCACCAGGTGTGGCAGCACCAGAAACAGGACACACCCGGCTGTCACCACCACAGCCTGGGAAATACAGGGACAGGTTCAAGATTCAGAAAACAGGAAAAGAACATAATGAGAAATTTCTTTCAACCCCGCGTAGCTCACAATACCACCCTTATCAATAAACAACCTCAGCTTCGTGCTTGTCTGGTCAGAGATTCTGTTTAATGTTTGCATGAATAAATCTCTCCCTCTTTCTTTACTTCTATCTTCCTTTCCCTCCTCATCCTCCTTCTCTTCCTCCTCCTCCTCCTCCCCTTCTTCCCCATCCTCCTCCCCCTACCCCTCCTCATCTTCCTCCCCCTCCTCCTTCTCCTTCTCCTCCTCCTCCTTCTCCTCCTTCTTCTTCATCTTTTTTTTCATCATCTTCTTCTTTTTCTTTTCCCCCTCCTCCTTTTTAATTTTAGTGCTACACTCCAAAGTTCTCAGAGCTTACTCCTTGCTCTGTGCTCAGGGATCACTCCTAACAGTGGTCAAAAAGCACACAGGGTGCCAGGGGTTCAACTGGGGTCAACAACACTCAAGGAAAGCTCCCTACTGCTGTACTACATCTCCTGCCCTCTATACTTTTTAACCCCAAAGGAAGCACATTTTTGTGAACCTCTGCACCTTGATATTTTGCACTCTAAGAATGTATCTTGGGCCTGGTGAGATATGACAGAGCATGTATCTGGCACAGGCCCTGACTGTGGTCCTCAGCAACATGCCACCTCCAGAGTACCACAGGGTGTGTCCCCTATAGAACAGAAAGAATTTATAGTTTGGTTATCTGTCCTATTTTTGCACAGCTAAGAAGTAGTGTCCTTTATTTAAATCAGTCTGTCTTGGTAAGCATTTGGTTTTATTCTAATCTTTTGCCTCTTATAATAAACATTGCAATAATTTTACACACGTAGGACATCTAGATTACATATGTCTTATGACATGCATAATTCTATTACATGGAAAGTGCACAAATACATCATACATGATCTCGCACACATTAAAGCTATATAATATTAAAAATTGCCAGGACGGAACTCACTGAGGCAAAAGATATATAATTCTATTTACATTAAAGTTTTTTCACTCACATGTAACTAGCAGTGTGTACAGTCCAGTCAGTTTTGTGTGTGTGCAGGGCCCCAGTTCCTCTGGGGTCTCTGCAGCACCTCCTCTGCAGCCATACTGCTCAGTAGCAGCCTCTGAGGCAGGACAGATGTTGGAGCCATCACCACAGAGCAGTCTGGCCTGCTCCTGAGTTTCTATAATGCCCCTGTAAAGTGTGTGCTCTTGTGACTGGCTTCTTTTGCTCATCAAGTTCCCTTGAGCTGCCGGCCTGATCTTGTGACTCCTTGTCCAAAAAAAGTTATTTGACCCCAAAAGTAGACAAGTTGGAAGATACATTCAATAGAAGAAATGGTAGTTCTCAGGGATGCCCTTTGAGCAACCCCTGATGATAGTTTCCAAGGAGCCCCTTTTAGCCAGCGCCTGAGCCGCTGTGTCAGGACTGTCCCAACTGACTTCATCTCCTAGACTCACTCTTTGTTTTGTTTTGTGTTTGGCCCACTCAGGAATTACTCCTGGCAGTGCTCGGGGACCATCTGGGATGCCTGGAATCAAACCTGGGTTGGCTGTGTGCAAGGCAAACGCCCTACTCATTGTACTATGAATCTGCCCCTGCCCTGCCAAGTGAAGATAAAGATGTGCTTCAGAAGTTCCTCTCCAAGACTCTGGTCAAATGATTTGTGCATTGGGACCAGAGCTATAGTACAGTGGGTAGGGTGTTTCTTTGCACACAGCCAACCTGGGTTCAATCCCTGGCATCCCATATGGTCCCCTGAGCACCCCCAGGAATAATTCCTGAGTGCAGCATCAGGAGTAACCCCTGAGCATCACTGGATGTGACTCAAAAAAGAATAAAAAAGGTTTGTGCATCAAATGGTGTGAGCGACACCACCAAAGCAAGCGCCATCTCTAGACCTCAACCAACAGGGTTGCAGCTCCTCTGGGTTGCCTGGATTCAGCTGCAGCCCTTTGTCTTTGATGGATCATGGGAATATGCCCCAATTTAGTCACCTGTTCCACTAGAGATAGGCCCTTTGGGTTCTTGCTATTAGTATTAGCTGATGATTAGCAATGCTGAAAAGAATAAAAGCATTAGAAAACTCATCCCCAGGACTGGGGAGATGATTCAAAGAGGCTGGACCAGGAAGGAAATCTAGGTTGAGTCCTGAGTGACCACACTGCAGGGTCATCTGGGCTCCGCCTACTGCCACCCTGGTACGCTGAACTGGATGTGACCTGAAAGCTAAAGATTCATGTTTCGCAGTTACATACCTACGAGTGTAGGGTCCTTAACAATAGCACATTGGGTAGGATGTTTGCCTTGCACAAGGCCAACCCAGATTTGATCCCTGGCATTCCATATAGTTCCCCAAGCACTGCTAGAAGTTAATTCCTGAATGCAAAGCCAGTGGTAATCCCTGAGCACCAGCAGGGGTGGTCCCATAATGAAATGAAACAAAAAGAGTGAATCTGGGGGTTGGAGTGATAGCACAGTGGGTTGGGCACTTGCTAATAAGAAAATGCTTCAAGAGCCCTAAAGCCACACTTGGGGCAAGAGGCTGTGGTTCTGCACAGATGCCTACTTGGGAGAGCAGGTGAAAGGGCAGCAAAGTCAGAAAGTCCAGCCCAGGCCTACAGGAACCCCTGAAGTCAGGAATAACAACCCCTTCTATTAGAAGGGCTTCCCCTCCAAGACCCCTTTTACAGCACCTGGTCATTTACTAGCAGTTCTCAGTCCAGATTCACATCACAAGCCTCTGTGGAATTTTCCAGAAATATCAACACCCACCTCCCACTCCCATGATTCTAATTAGATCATTCTCAAATGGAGCCTAGGCAATGGTCACATGAGAAGGGGCTAGTTAACCCAGGGATATCTAGTCATCTTTGCTATGAGGCAGATGGAACTGGGGAGGGTCATGAGGGGTGATAAATGGGAATCAAAGAAGTGAGGCCTTCAAGGACTTAGGGAACCTCATCTCAACATCAATACACCAAAACACAGTCTGCCTGTTCTAAGGTAAAAGTAGAGCAGGGAGGGGCAGTATACCCAAGGCCACCCCCATCATAGTGCTGGATTGTATCCAGAGACTGCACCCACTTCCTGCTGGCTTTCAGATCCTGATTCCTCACTCTTTCTAGAAACAAGGAAATACACCCCAATGTTCATGAAGAGACTCTCTGCAGCTATGATCCCGGGGACCCTGCCTCCCCCATAGGCTTTTCTGCATTATTCAGGCTTTTGATAATAAACCTGAATGATGCTGAATATCACAAACAAGTCAGAGAGTTTCATAGCTGTGCAAAGGCAAGAATGAAGCCCAAGAGCGGGTGGCAGTATGGGGTCACACTGCTGGTTCTGGAGACCTTTCAGGAGATGGGGTGTGTGTGACCATGACCTGAAGGATGGGACTCCAGACTAATGTGAGGAAATGTTCCCTGAGTGAAAAATGCGCATTGTTTGTATCTGATTGATAGAGGCTCTGGTGGAACATCCAGGAATGCAGGAATAGGAAACTAGGGTAAAATGACCTGGAATTGCTGATTTCAAGAGTGGGGGAACATTGGAAGGCCTGTTTTTTCAGACTCATCTCTGTGTGTGAATTCTCATATCTGAATAAGTGGAATTTTCCAGCAATGGAGCAAACTATAAGCACACAATTGAGCAACCTTCCTTTAAAAAATGCAGTGAAATTCAGCGTGCCTGGTAATGAACAGAGTCGCCTGCCACTTTGGGCGGTGAGGGCAGGTAGGTGGGCGTGCATTACTCAGCTTTCCCCTGGGGTGGGCAGGGCACTCTCTCTGTGACTTGCTTCTGTGCTGGCAGATTTAACATCCTGATACAGGCCTAAAAGAAAATTGGAGAATAACACTTTTCTTGTTAAGTTTGTTGTTTGTAGAGTAAATAGTGGCTAAAGTTGGGGTGTGTGGGAGCCTGAGTGTGTGCATGTGTGTAAATGTGAGTGTTCGTGGTTTAATTTGGTCTCAGTAATTTGTCTGAAGAAAGTTTAACTCCACAGAGATCTTATGGAGAATCTTCCTCTAAGGCCAGAGAGGTAGTGGAGAGGGAGGGCGCCAGCCCAGGACCAACTCAATTCTACCCCCCATCACTACAGATGGACCCCCGAGCCCCACCAGGAGTGATCCCTGAGCACAGAGCCAGGGGCAAGCCCTGAGACTGCAGGGTGTGAATAAAAACACAAACAACAATAAAACAGCCCTTTGTATACACACGACAACCCTTTAATGTATGTTCTGTAATCCATAGTCTGGAGGGGAAGGAAAAGAGAAAGAGAGAGAAACGGAAAGAAATAAAGAACCTGCCATGGAGCAGGGCTGGGGAGGGGGAGGGAACCGGGGACCTTGGTGGTGGGAGATGGGCACCAGTGGCGGGATGGGTGCTGGAACACTGTATGACCAAAACCCAAATATGAACTTTTTAATTGTATGTCTTTGTAATTGTAAAAATAAAAAATTAAAAAAAAAATTTCTCCTGGCAGTGCTCAGAGGCCCATATGAGATATCAAGGATTAAGCGTAGGTCGACTGCATGCAAGGCAAACATCCTACCCACTGTACTATAGTTCCAGCCCTAATTGCTATAAATTTGTAATGAAGTTTGAGGTTGAGTAAAAAAAAAAAACAGCCCTTTGTTTTTTCTCTCTCTCTCTTTCTCTCACACGCTCTGCTCTGTACAGATGAGACATGGTTGTGAAACCCTGTTGAGCAGAGTAGGATGGAGAGTACCTGATGAGGCCATGCTACTAACAGCCAAGGTCAGCTGTTATCTGCTAACTTGGACTCTGAGCCTGCAGTTTGCTTTTAATGAATACCTGCTAACTATGGTCGCACACATATACTCTCTCTTTCTCTCTCTCTTTCTCTCTCTCTCACACACTGTCTCTCACACACACTCACACACAGTCTCTCTCACATAAGATTCGTCTCACATACACTCTCACACACAGATTCCACAGATTCTTCTTACACATAGACTCTCAACACACACAGAGTCTCACACACACTCACACACACTCACACTCTCTCTCTCTCACACACACACACTCACAGCCAATCTCTCTCTCCTGCACTGAAGGCACTAGGGCAGTAATGGACTCGTCTGTCCTGAGCAGGCATAATTGAATTGCTGAGGGCATTAAATCCTTGATTGAACTGGTTGTTCATTTGAAGGGACAATTAACCCAGCTAATATTCCAGGCCAGCCCGGCAGGTCTGTCCCCATCAAAGGACATATTGAACAGATAATAAAGTGACTACAGTAGCTTTATGGAGGGGAGTAGGTGCTCAGGAGCACTCCTTGCCCCAACCAACATGGGGCCACAGACCCTGCAAAAGAGGAGCCCTCCAGGTTCGTCAGCTTGGGGGCTCTGTGGTGTGAGTCTGGCTGCAGCAGCGTGTTCTACTCTCATCCATTACTCAGCCTGTCCCTCTGCCTGACCTCAGCCATGCCAGAGGCCTGGAGATTCCTGCGCCCTGGCCCCAAGATCACACACGGGCTCTGCCACACTCTTGCCGTCTGCCATGTCACGTGGTTCTTGCGGTGCAAGCCCGTGGGACTGGGTTTCGGTTTCATCACCAGGAAGTGTCCTGACTGTTAAATCGGTTCTTCTCATCACCCACTAGCTTCCTGGGGGGCAGGGGGGAGGGCAGGAAAGAGTAAGCCAGAAAGAATCTTCCTCCCTTCCTCTCTCCCCATGCCTGGTGCCCATCTCAAGACAATGTGCCTGCTATGTACTTCTAAGTACTTCTCTGTGGGGGGTAGTCCCTAGAATATTCTAAGGGGGCCACAGGAGAAAATCACATAAATAGGGGCCATTCCATGCCACTAGAAAAACACCAACCACTAGGATGGGGAAGGCCCATTAAAGAAACAGGTTGGAAGCCATGGCTGGGAACGGTTGAGAAATACCATGCTAGTGAACAAACACATCTAACTATGCCCTGCCCCCTCCATCCATTCCAGCTATGCTCTGGAGCCCCCATCCATCCATTCTGGCTATGCCCTGGAGCCCCCATCCGGTCCATTCTGGCTGCGCCTAGAGCCCCCATTCATCCATTCCAGCTGTGCCCTGAGAGTACACCCATCTATCCATCCCATAGCTGGTCTTGTTATGGCCCTGGAGAACTGGTAACAGAGAGGACTGTGCTGAGGGAGCAGAGAAACAGGCCCATTTGAGCTACATAGGTCAGACCAGGTCAGGGTGTGGGTGCTGACCTGTCTACTGCCAGGCCACAGAAGCACAGCATGGACAGAGAAGTAGGATGAAGGAGAGAGAAATAGCTCCAGTGATGGGAGTGTCCTCAAGTGAGGCAGCGGACTGCGGGCTTTGCAACGGAAGCCATGCTGTCCACACCTCCTGGCACATGCCAGTCCCATAATTTTACTCACTGGAGCTGAGAAATGAAGAGACTAGATTCAAAGGCACATGTGGAGGAAGCTGGATGCAGGATTAGAAGTCAGGCTTCATCTATTTGAAAGTAATGAATGAGTCCTTCACCTTGTCCTTCTGTGTATCCTCTGTCCTGCATCTGGATCTCTCCATTATTTCTTCTTCCACCTGCCTATGAGCCCTTCCTCACCCATGCATCAGTTTATGTATCCTTCCATCCTGTATCATCCACCTGTATCACCCATCCTGTATCCTTCCATCCTGTATCATCCATCCTGTATCCTTCCATCCTGTATCATCCATCCTGTATTATTCCGTCCTGTATCATCCATCCTGTATCCTTCTTTTCTCAGGAATTACTCCTGGTGGTGCTTGGGGGACCATATGGGATGCCAGGGATTGAACCTGGGTTGACTGCATGCAAGGCAAATGCCCTACCCGCTGTGCTATCGCTCTGGCCCCCTGTATCCTTCTATCCTGTATCATCCATCCTGTATCATCTATCCTGTATCCATCCATCCTGTATCACCCATCCTGTATCCTTCCATCCTGTATCCTTCCATCCTGTATCCCTCCATCTTGTATCCTTCCATCATGTATTCTTTCATTCTGTATTTTCCACCCTATATCCTTCCATCCTGTATCCTTCCATCCTGCATCCTTCCATCCTGTATCCCTCCATCCTGCATCCCTCCATCTTGTATCCCTCCATCCTGTATCCCTCCATCCTGTATCCCTCCATCCTGTATCCTTCCATCCTGTAACTCTGTATCCTTCCATCCTATATCCTTCCATCCTGTATCCCTCCATTCTGTATCCTTCCATCCTGTATCCTTCCATCCAATATCCCTCCATCCTGTATCCCTCCATCCTGTATCCTTCCATCCTATATACCTCCATTCTGTATCCCCAATCCTGTATCCTTCCATCCTGTATACTTTCATCCTATATCCTTCCATCCTGTGTCCTTCTATCCTGTATCCTTCCAAACTGTGTCCTTCCATCCTGTATCCTTCCAAACTGTGTGCTTTCATCCTGTGTCCTTCCATCCTATAACCTTCAAAACTATGTCCTTCCATCCTTCATCCATCCATGCAGCCCTTCCTCCATTTACCTATTCAATCTCTTCTTCACGTAGCTATCTATTCATTCTCCCTCTCTTTCTTCCACCATGCACCCACTGATTTATACATATGAACATCCATCCATGCTTCTATCTGTTCATCATTCCTTCCAGTCAGCCATCCAATGTCCTTTCTTCCAATCATTCTGTAAACACTCTCTGTCACCATCTGTGACGGGCAGTATGCCAGGTATGAGAATGGAGAGATGATAGCTATGGCCCTGACTTCTCTGCACCCTGAGTGGGCAGGCAGCCTTGGCAAAGATTGATGACTGAGTTTATTCAAACTAGATGTCAATGTTCTCACATATTTAAGTTCTTAAAACCCAGGCAGGAGTGAAGAAGAAACTGCCTCCATTCCAAAGTCCTTTGCAACCTTTGTACCACAAGCTCACAGACAGCATGTTGGGCTTTAGTTTTGCTCCTTTTCATTTTGTGTAAGGGTGGCCTTGAACTAAGCATGTTCTCCTGGGCTCTCACTATTCTCCTATGCATCTCATCTGGGATAAAACACTCCTTCTTGGGCCTTTGGGAAAAGGAAGGGAAATGCGTTTCAACAAACTTTTGTAAACTACAGTGCAAATAGCCTCCATCCACCACCCCATATGATGACTGGTCTCTGTTTTAAGCTTTGTCTTTGGTGGGGTAGGAGTGGTGGCACATCAGGGGTCGGACACTAAGTTTGAAGGACCAAGAGTCACACTGGCAGCATCAAGGAACACATTCAGTAGTGAGGGGCAATGCCAGGGTTCAATCCCTCATGTGCATGTGCAGGGCAGATCTCCATGGGGCCTGCCCTCTTGCCTGCACTCAGAAAGCCCCAGCAAGAACCTTCACATGCTTCTTGGTCAGGAGTTTCAGACCATCCTGTATCCCTCCATCCTGTATCCGTCTATCCTGTATCCATCCATTCTGTATCCATTCTGTATCATCCATCCTGGATCCTTCTCCATATGGGAGTTTCAGAGCCCCCACAGGGTCCCCTGTATCTGTGCCATAACCCTGTGCACTTCCTGTCTCAGCTAGTGACATAATGTTTACAGAATAATTGGAAGAAAGGACAATGGCTGGACAGATGGAGAGAAAGATGACTGGACAGACCGAAAGATAACCAGATAGATGCATGGAAGGGTGGCTGATGTGGCCCTGTGGCGCAGATGTCAAGGCTCTGGCCAGGGTCCGGGACACACTGCAGGCTGGTGGTGTCATCTGGGGAGGAATGAGGTGGGAGAAGCTTGGGTTTGAGTTCTGCTCTGTGCCCAGTGATCTATGTGTTTTCTTCTAGGCGTCAGGAGCTCACATGGGCTTGGGATAGGGTAAGCTGTTGGCTAAGGAGTAAAGCTCATTCATGTTGTCCAGTGCACAGGGCACACATCGCCCAGAGGTCTCCACCTTCTGCCTGATTGTATTTCTCTACTTTCAGATGCCTTGAAAGTATCCCAGTCCCTGAGGCTGCCGTGGAGGTCTCTGTCTTGGTCTCAGGGCCATATTCCCAGGGTACTTTGCAAAGAGGCGGCTCCTTTGAATTTCTCCTGGTTTGACGTTTGAATCCAGTATGTCTTGGTCATATCTATGTGGCACATGACGGAGACATCTCCTGCCCCTGTCATCCACAGATGTCACCTAGATCTCGGTACCTTAGCTGCAGCTCCCCTGGGAAATGAATCATGGATGACAGGCATGGGGGACAGAGGTGAGGAGAGACTGCGTAGAAGCTCAATCTGAAGATGCAGAATACAGGATGGCTCTTTCCATGCTCCCAAACAGTCCCTGCCTTGGGGTCTCCCTCTCCTTCTTCCTCCTCCTAAAGTCCCCCCACTCTTCCATTGCCTAGTTGTGGGTTATCAGCAGCCCTGAAGTGAGCACCCTGGAAGTGTGTGACCAGATCTCTAGAAATATGTGCAGGCTGTGTGGGCTCATATGGCCACCTGTGCTCCTGTGACCCACATGTGACTGTGTGGACCCTCAGCCCCACATTTATGAATGAACAGACCAGCACAGCTCTTGCTGTGTAAGTCAGTGTGGATAGCCTGCGGCAGGCATGAGCTGTATGCCCTCAATGTGTCCCATGGAGAAAGGCCATCTGTGACCCCTGTAGCCATGAAGGGGGTGCAAAGTGTGCAGGGTGTCCTGCTCAGGTCTTAGCCTACTGGGAGTAGATGAAGTCAGAGGAGTTTCTGGCAGCCTCACCCTCCCGGGAGGGCAACTTCCAGCTTTCATGGCATCTCTGGAGCCGACAGGCCCCACAGTGAAAGGTCGGGGTGACCCATGTTGTCATCAGGTAACAGCTGGTTTTCATTTATCTCTATTAAAAGCATTTACAAATGATTTATTGACTTAAAAAACTAGAAAGGAAATGCCCCCAAACCTCACGTCAGCATGATTTATCTGATATTAAGGTTTAGGATTTCCTGAGCACAAATTGTGGCTTAAAAGATGCAGAAATAAATTTTTTCAATACCAGGGAATCAATGAACTCCACTTGGGCTTAGAACGAAGCAAGATGTGGGAAGGGCCCAGGAGATCATAGATGTTTAGAAAGGTGTGTGTGCATGCGTGCGTGTGTGTGTACATGTCTGTGCATGTGTGTGTGAGTGGGAATGCACTCATGTGTAAGAGTGTGTCTGTGTGCACATGCGTATACATGGATATTTATATCAGAGTACATGTGTCTTAATGTTTATTCATACATGTGCCTGAGTGTATGGGTCTGTGTGTTTGTACATGTGCAGGAGTACATACATGTGTATGTGTGTCTGTAAATTAATGCCACATGTGTCTCTGTATGTCTTGTGTCTGTGTCTGTATGTGCACATGAGCAGACCTTGGACGTGAGTCCCTGACATGTGCTTTTGGGTCCTGGTACTGATCTGAGTAGAAGGAATTAGACGCTCCAGGAAGGATACACCTCCAGGGATGGGGATCAAGGTCCTGACACCTACGGGAAGTGGGGGTGAAAGCAGGAAGAGGTAGAAGGGATAGAAAAAGCAATCCCTGCTCCCACATTTCCCCATATTCCCCACCGCTCCCCAACAGCCTGGCCTGGACAGGGAGCTCAGGCCTTTGACTATCTCACCAAGAATCACTTTTGGTTCCCAGAGGCCCCTCCCGTGCACCCCACAAATCAGAGTCTGGTATGGGGGCCAATGTCCTGACTTTCCCAAGTCTTCTGGCTCCCCACAACTCCATGTGCATGGGGCACAGTGGCACTGCCAACCAGTGTCTAGAGAGTTGGCCAAAGTCTATGGCTTCATCCACTTTGGGATATCCCCTGGAGCTGGTAAGGACAGATTCTCAGCCCATCCCAGCATCTCTGCCTGTTGGCTCTGACCCAGATCAGAAACCCACCTTGGCCCCCAGCTTGAGTGTTGTCAATCCTTGGTCCTTCTCAAACCCACATCCAGAAGGCTTTGTTGCAGAGCAAGGTAGGAAGGGAAGAGGCCAGAGCGGGTGTTCTAGGTGGTTTAGGATGAGATACAGACACCTCCACACTCAAGCAGGGGGGCCTAACCCTCCCACGTAGCAGGACCCAACTGTAATTGGGGTTTTTTAAATCATTTTTCAGGGGGTTGTGGGAGGGAAGGGAGGCACACCCCACTGTGCTCAGGGTTTACTAGCGGCTCAGTGCTCAGGGGTCATCATCCATGGCTGATGACTCAGGAGTCATTAGGGAACTCTATGTGGTGCCAGGGATGGCATCAGGGATGGCTGAGTCAGTCAGACCCCCTCCCCACTGACCTATTTCTGCAATGTTCTGAAGGACCATGTGACTGCTCCACCTCCCTTGGGCTCTGTGCTGACCTCCTGCTTCCTGGGGGCAAAGACAAACTTCAGGATTGACCTGCTCCCATCTGTCCACCCATCTGAGAGACCTCTACCTGCATGACTCAGTTCTTGCTCCCTTCCCCACCCCTCCTGCCTACTCCATTGGGCTGTATTCAAGCTGCTGCTCTCCTGAGCTCCTGGGTTCAGGCCACCAGCCCCCTCCACCCTGCTCCCGAGCCCGTGATGGCAGCTCTGGCAGGTTGTACTCACCCTATTCCTGCTAACCTGCATGTCTGACTGCAGCCCGCTATTTAATTGGTGCCCAATAAATATTTGCAGAATGAATAAATGACAGAGCTCAAACACACACTTCTTTGGGTGTGCTGATTTTCAGTCGGATGGGTCCTCCTGCCTCCTGGGAGGGAGCAGCAGGAGAAGATGTAATCAAGGTGTTTGAAAATGCAGGATGGCAGCCACACCTGCATAGGTGTGTGTGAGTGTGTGTGAGTATGCATGCTTGTGTGAGAGTGTGTGCTGCTGTGCATGTGTGAGTATGTATATTTGTGTGTGCCTATGTGCATGTGTGAGTGTGTATGTGAGAGGAAGGGTGTGATTGTGCGTGCATGTGTGCATGAGTATGTGTGTGTGTTTGAGTATGTGTCTGCATGTGAGAGTGTGTGTATGTGTATGCATGTGTGAGTGGGTGTGTATATGCTTGTTTGTATGTGTGTGAACATGTGTGCAAGTGTAGTGTGTGCACATATGAGGGTGTGTGAATGTGAGTGTGTTTACATGTGTGCATGTGGGTGTGTGTAAGTTAGTGTATTGTCTGTGACCACATATGCGTGCATGCACATGTGTGAGTGTATGTGCATATGTGTACTTGTGAGTATGTGCCCATGACCTTGAGAAACACAGACCATTTGGGCCTCCTCCTCTTCCCGAGCCAAAGTTGGCCGACAGGGGTCGGCCCTGTGCTGATTTGTACCCCCCACCCCTCCTGTGGGAAATCGTGCTTGGGCTGAGCCGATCTAGCCAGGGGTGGTGAGATCCGGACTAGGGTGTCCCGGGGAGGCTGTGCAGATGGCGGTGCTGGCTGCCAGCCCCTATCTGGCCACGCTCCTGGCCCGCAGGAAGGGAATGTGGTGCCCTTCCTTACCTGCAGATAATAGAAAGCGGCTCCTTCAATTGAGCTGTTTCCTTCTTTTGCCCTAAGCTATGAGGAGTAGATTGGATGAAAATTATCAAGCCTCCCCGTCTAGAATAAATATTCTTGAAATGGAGCAAGTTATAAATAAGCAAGCAGCAATATCCTGTGTTATGAATATATAATTTCCATCTTTAATAGCTGACTAGGCCCCAGGGACTGTCTGAAAATGGCCTGTCTGGTCCTGATATTTTATGTCTTTCGAAAAAGTGGGGGCTCCCAACTTTTGTTTCTTAGTCCTTGGAGAGTTAAGTCTCAGAGGGAAGGAAAACAGAGTCCTGGAAAGTCACAGTGACAAGGGCAGAGAGTGAAATTCCAAAAAATTTCAGAGTCCAAAGACATGTACAGCATCAGATAGTCTAGGCGAGAGATGCAGCTGGGCTGGGCTTGTCCCCACCTTTGCTTGACAGAACAGCAGGCAGAGGACCAGAGTGGCCAAGGAACAAGCCCAAGGCCACCCAACAAAGATAGTTTCTAGAAGTCTAGCCTGAGGCCTGTTGATCTTACCAGGCTGTCGGCTACTTCTCTTCCCTGAGTGATTGTCTTCCAAGATGAAGGCAGGGTCAGAGCCTCCTCAGCTCAGAGAACCTTATTTGGGTTGGCTAGGACTATCCCTGTGGCCACCTTACCTCTGGATGCCGAGGCTGCCTTGGTTCCAAGGCAGGGTTGTTCAACCTGAAGACATAGGGCTGACCTCTCTTCCTTAGATCTTCTGGGACAGGTGGGCATCACAGCCTGGCTTTTGGAAACCTCTGACACTGGCCATTCTTCTGTAAAGTACAGTGCTGGATCCCCTCTGCCTGCATGCAGACCAGCGGAACAAAAGACAGTAGACTGTGGGCCTCACACTCCCAGCACCCTGGACACCCCATCCCTTCCTCTGTATAGTGAGCCAGTGCCTTGAGGGAGGCAGTGCTATGGACTGGTGGTCCCTGTCCTTCCTTGCTGTAAGCCCATCTTCCCGTTCCACCTAAGTGGTCCCGCACTACAGAGCAGCCCTGATCTGGGGATCCCCGAGATTTGTGTCTGCTCACAGCATCTCTCGGGAAGAATGGCCTTTTCTCCAGAAATCCACATTTTCTTCCCTAGTCCCCAGCAATGCCCAGCACAGGGAAGCTACACTGTAGATGCTCGATTTAGGAGACATGAGGTAAATAGATACTGGCTAAGTGCTGGGGACCAGTTCTCATGACAGCAGCTAGTTATCAAGCATCAGAGGACTGCTGTGTTCAATAACACACAGAAATGCACCCCTCACACAGTGCTTCGAGATGGGCCTGATTACCCCATTCTAAAGAGGGGCAGAGGCAGCTTGGCCAAGTCATTTGCCCCAGATAATATATCCGGGCACGGGAGAGCTCACACACCTGGGAGCACGTCCTCACTTTCCTCATCTCTGCTCCTTCTTGCAGGGTGACCTGCTTTTTGCAGAATCCAGTGAAAGTAGAGAAAATAAATTCTGCAGCAGATCCCCTATTGATGGGAGCAGAGGTGGGCGGGGGAGCTGTTAATGCCTGTGCAGTGTGCGTGTTAATATGTAAATGTCCTCTCCTGTGGGTCTCGAGGTACGCTCATAATTATGAGCCAACATCTGAGCTTCTGATTTTGATGGCATTAGCTTTAATGGCTTTATTTTTTTAAGCCGTTTAATTACTAATCAGCACTGCCTTGCAAGCTAATGGGAGATGTGCACTTTGCATCTGGGGACAAAGACGTCCCTCATTGGACAGCTGAAAAGGCTGGGAGTGGGACAAAGGCTGGATCAACTGGGCAACCCCACCAGGGTTACTTGCCCAACCCCACCCTATTGTCGTCATCTCTGTTGTTTGACATTTGTCTCTGAAATCACAGAATTTTATCCCATTCTGGAGGAACCTTTGCAACTGGCTGGTGGAGTCTCACCCCTTTCACCTCACCAAGGGGGAAACTGAGGTCCCACAGGTGGCAATGAATATGTGGGACTTCTTGCTTCCTTGCTAATTGATTTTTAGCACCTTGACTCATTTGCATTCCCAATTTCAATAGCCAAAAACTTTCCAATGCTAAAACCTCATTTTCTAAAGCTAATTTAGGTCTCATTTTCATTAATAGCTTGGCAACATCATGCAGTGGAAATTCCTCCCAGGTCACAGAAGGAGCCTTGGCCAAGGAATCTTCTGTCTGCTTGCCCTGCTGTGTGTCCCTGGACAAGCTGAGTCACCTCTCTGGTCTATAGTTTACCTCTGCAGTAAAAAAGAGGGCACTGAGTTTGCTGGATGTGTTTCCAAACTGTGTTCTGTAGGGCACTCTGTACACGAGAGAGTGCCACATGATGTAAGTATTTGTTAATTAGAAAAAGAAAATATCGGAAAAGCTCTGTGGTCTAATGAGTTTGGACAATGCTGGACTCAATTTTGCATGTTGCTGTTTCCGTTTGTATGTTTGTCAATGTGCATGTTACAAGCCCCTGTAATACGGCATCTATGGGCCTCTGATAAAGGGAATTTTCCACAGTGTATTGTCAACAACTTCTGAAGTGAGCAAGAGCAAAGATGGGAAATTCTGGTTGGGATGGGAATCTCTCTCTCTCTGACATTCTTCATGAAACAAGGAACAAAGGACAGTTTTTAAAACATCTCCTCCCCCACCTCCAAAGTCACTGTCTGCTTATTGAGAGGCACCCCAGGCCAAGTGCCCAGTCTCCTCAATACCTTGATCTGGCCGCACCTTGGCTGAGGAACCTGCATTGGCCTCACCAGGTGTTGCCTCTAGGCTCCAACCTGCATACACCATCCCCACCCACTCCTGCTCCCACACAGAGACTTATTCACTGGAAATTAGTGCCCAGCAATGAGCATACTCAGAATCTAAGCCAGGCTCAGGTTCTGCTTTGTTTTGGGGTCACAGTCAGACATGCTCAGAGCCTACTCCCTACTCAGTGCTCAGGGCCAACCTTGGCAGTGCTCGGGGTTCATGTGGCTCTGGGGATAAAACCTGAGGCTCCCATATGCAAAGCTGGACTCCAGAACCTTGAGCCATGTCCTGAGTCTACCAGTTTCCAGCTCTGTCTTTACGACTCCCTTGTTCTGTGGTTCTGGATCAATGGCCGACTGTGCTGGTGCAGAAATGAGAAATGGTTGTAGCACAGATTGCCTGGCTTTGGGGCCAAGATTAAAAGGACTTGATGGTTTGTCTTAGTCTGAGTTCCCTAGACAGCAATGCCTCAGGCAAAGGCTTGTGCGTGTGATGGCAGAAATGTCAATGCAGGGAATGATAAGTAAGACTGGAGAGAGGAAAAACCAGAGGGCTTTGGCCAACCAATGGTGGCCGTCGTGACCAGCTGAGCTCCTGACTGGCCCCCTTTTGAGTGTTGAGAAAGAGTATGTGTAGTTCTCCTGACAGGGTGTTTGTTTCTGGTACTTGGATTCTTGCTCCATGGCATTGCTGTTTTCTGGTCCCAACATTAACAGGTAAGCCTGGAAGGAGGAGTAATGTGTGGCCCAGGCATGAGAAGAAGTGCTCTGGGGTTGGAGTTACATGCTTTATCAGAGCCATGTGGAGTTGGCCACTGCCCCGTAAAAATGTGGCAAGAATAGGAGTCTGAGATGCTGGCCCTGAGACTCAGGAGATCTGGAGCAAGCATAGATGTGGCCCTTCATTTGCCTCATGTCCCTCCTCAAACTGCCTCTGCCCACCCCACTCCACCCCATCATCCAAAAGGGTCTTTTGCTCTTAGAGGAAAAAAAAAGGCTCTTGTGGGAGCCTAGACTGTGAGATGCTTTCACTCATGCATAAAGAGAGGGAGACCTGACTGTTAGCTTTGGGGTCTCCTAATCTCTGGGGAAGACAAAGAGCCAGGCAGTACAGGAAGAAACCACAGTCCTGAGGGCCAATGGTGGCTCCAAAGCCCTCTTGGGCATCACCATCCCCCACCACCACTGCCCAGCTCAGCTGTTCTGATGCAGGCAGACTAGGTGAGACCCCCCTGAGGGCAGTGAGGCTGTTCTGTGAATTTGTCTTGTCTTTGTTTGGTTTTTTGTTTTGGGCCACACCCAGCGTGCTCATGCGTTACTCCTGGCTCTGTGCTCAGGATTAGCTCCTGGAAGTATTCAAGAAACCATATAGGATACCTGGAATCAAACCCAGGTCTGCCATGTGGAAGGCAAACACTCTATAAACTATTTCTCATCACCCTGTCTTTGGTTTATTATTTCCCCTTCCATGGGTGATTGTTGGGCATAAGCTTGTTGCTTTGTGCTGGCCTCACCCTTGTGGCAGAGCCATGACTGGAAATGGCGCCTTGGGTCCAACTGACCACGTGTCTGGTCTCACAAGCCCATTCTTCCTACACCTTCTCCCCAGAGAGTATCTCCCTGTTCTCTCCTGTCCAAGGCCCTTGGTGTGTAAGGGCGTTGGACAGGAGTGTAAGCACTTGCTGTGGAAGCACCTGTTTTCCTGCTAACTCTGTTTGCATCTCTGTCCAGGGGAGAATTTCCTTTGGCTGGTGTCCCCTCAGGCTGTCCAGATTGGAATTGTGACACAGCACAGTCCCTGGCCAACTTACTCCGACATGCCAGGTGCTTCCACCTGCAGACCAAGTGGCCTCTTCCATCGGCTGATTCTCCAGATCCTCCTCAGGGAAGCCACAGGTGGTGACCCACTGTGAACTCCTCAGGACACGGGACACGTGGGCTTGATCCTGCAAACTCCTTGTTCATTACAACTAGGTGACCCGAGCTAATGACTTGCTGCTTCTGAAACACCCAGCTCTGGACAGGTAGGGCAGCCCCAGGCTCACTTGGGGTCCCATGCCAGCTCCGTGTGGCTCCCCGGAACTAGAGTTGTCTGTTGGGAGAAAATGACTTTGCTCTGGAAGCCTGAAACATGTCTGCAATGCTCACCACAGACTCCTCTGCTGTGAAGTCTTCTGGGACAGAGGGACTCAGGAACAGGCTGTTCAAGCTACATCTGAGCGTGTGTCAGAACAGTTCCAGACCCAGTGCTCTCAGTGCTCAAGGTACAAGACCTAACTGAACATCAGCTTGAAAACAGTTCCAATGTTAAGAACATTGGTGTGTTGTGAAGCAGCTCCTTTCACCACGCATGCCTCTCTCTGCAGAGAACCGCTGGGTTTCATTGTATGCAAATTCCTCTAGCAGAATCCATTAGCCAAAGAGAACAGCAAGAGCAATTTCCTCCCCTGCTCTTTGGCAGGGCCACCTTGCCACGTCCCAGTCCAGAGCTGGTGTCTCATCTGTCTCCCCTGAGTGGGGACTGGCCTTTGTGACCTCTTTGTCATAGAGAGAATGAGATAGAAATGAGACTGTGTGGCTCTGAAGTCGGGTCATAAGAATCCAGGAAGCTTTGGGTTTGCCTCCGGCAACACCTGCTCTGCCGATGCTGCCAGCCCTCCCCTTGGAGCCCAGCCCCCAGCTGCTGGAAACCCCCACACGATGCTAAGAGGGCAGGGTGGGGGATGCACTGATGATCAGTCCAGCTGAGCCCAGACTTTGACATCGCCCAGCCCAGGTGCCAGTCAGTGAGTAAAGAAGCGTCCAGCTGGAGACAGCACCCAGTCATGAATCAGCTCAGCCATTCAGGCACTCCAAGCTGGGCCCCAGACACAGATGGCCCCCACCCCATGCTCTGTCCAAATGCAGGGTCTTGGCTGAGAAGCAGCTTGATGGTAAAGCACAGACCTTGCATGCAAGAGACCTGGGCTCTATACCCACCACCACAAACAAATCACACACACACACACACACACACACAAACACGCATGCACACACACACACATATAACACACCAATTCCTGACCTCTTGCTGTGAGCTCACTAAATTGGGTTTGGTTTTACTTCTCCCCAGTAAGTTTTAGGATGATTCATTCTAAACTCAAATTAAAATAGATCCCTGCAACGTGGGGGAAAACTTCCTTTCTCTTAAAATCCTGTTTCATGCCCTCTTGAGGTCCAGCTTGAGGTTAAATGATAAATTCTAGAAGATCCAACTGAGCCATATACAAAGACAGAGTTTTTCTAAGACAGGAAGTGGTGGTTGGGGTGAAGGAATGAAGCTTCTTTGACGGGTCAAGAGAGCTGGATTCCTTAAAACAGGTGAAAAGCGTTCATGATGTCATCTTCCAGAAATAATATCTGTTTCTGGGGCTACACACACACATGCGCACACACATGCACACACACATACCATGCACTCATAGACACACATATACACCATGCCAACACACACATGCACGTGCACACACACCATGCATGAACACACAAACGCATACACACATGAACACACACATGCATGCACCACACAACATGCACACACAAACACATACCGGATACACACAGATGGACACACATGCACACACATACCACACATGCACACATGCACGTGCACACACACAGATACACACGTGCAAGCACACACTCGTGCACACACACACACAGAATCCATTGACTTCCTGGGCAAACAATGCAGGCTTCTTCTGCAGGAAATCATTCTCTAGTTAGGAAATTCCCTATCCAGAAAACCCTGTGTGGACACACACAGCTCTGGCTGGCCATGCTGACCCTCAGCACATCCAGCAAGCTCCTGTGACAAGCCTGGGCCAAGAAGGAAGGACCCCCTAAGTAAACTGCCAGCTCCCACTGGCACACAGACCTGCGAGCTGCAGAAGGCAACCCAGGGCACTGCTGTTCCCTGCCCTGACCCAAGTCAGGAGACTCAGGAAGAGAAAAGATGGGGGCAGCAGGGACACTATCTGCAGGGAGAGGTGTTCCTGGCTGTGCTCTGGCTTACAGTCCTGAGCCTGGCTTCCTTCCTCCTTCAGGCTGCAACCTGGAAGCTCCTCTCAGCTCCCAGCAGGAGGACCAATCTCAGGCCGGTTCTTGACTCTGACGCCCACCCTGGGCTCCTGGCTTTGCAGGTGTCACAAATACACAGCTGTTCCCCTTCTACCCACTTGACCTGCACTTCTTGGTACTGTGGAGGGGTGGCTTGACCAGGGTGGGGCTGGCCCTGAGGGTCCCAAAGCCAGTAGTTCGGCCTCTCAGCTGCTCCCAAAGTGACTGCCTCCACAGGCCTGACCTGTGCGTCTCCTCTCTGCCTGGTCCCCGGAAGGGACGGCCAGGCTGTCTTGTTGGCAATGACGCGCAGACTGAGTCAACATCGCTCACAGCTGCTTCAGACTCACGTGACCCTCGGAAACCATCAGGGATGTGGCTAGTGAGGGGTACCAGGGAGCAGAGTCAGTTCTCCCATGATGTCCACTGCCTCTTTCTGGGTTGTGGGGAGCCTCCCTGCACCCCCACTTTGGAGAGCCATGGGCGAATCTGCCAGGTGGTGGCCACGAGGGGAGGCAGAGCCCCTGGGGGCTGTGGCATGATTAAGGTCCCCTCGGTGAGAGAGTGACACGTTGCTGTGATTCATACCAGTAAATATGTGATTTACATTTAATTCCGAGTAACCTTTCTGGGCTCGGCGAGGTGTGAAGGAATCTGATGGGGCCGTTGCCGTGAGGAGGAGACGATTCATATTCATTAAGATCTCGGCATCAGCCAGGGGGTGCTGACAGCGCCCTGCCCACCCTCCTCCTGCTCACCAGCCTGGGAGAGGGGGCGGCAGCAGTCACTCAGTCACCTGATGCCTGGGGCGCGAGGTCTAAGCACCCCACACGGTAGCTGGGTAGCTGCTGTCTATCCCAGCTTGATCTCTGGGGTGGGGGCTCAGGGGGTCTCTGAGCCCAGTTCATTTCCTGGCTCTGTCTACACTAAGCCTCTGGGGTCCCACGAGGAGAAACCCCAGACAGAGAGAGGCAGGCTTCATCCCAGGGCCTGGACCCAGGGAGCTGAGAGCTGGGGACCCCCAGGGGCAAGGCCTTGGGGTTTTCCTGTGACCCCAGGGCCTTGGGGACAAATGTGCTTCTGCCGCCAGCTGGGAGGTGCCGCCGCAGCCTGTCTGTCCTCTCAGGGGCATCCACTGACAGTGTAGACAGTGGCCCAGAGCCACCATTTCTGGGTCTCTGCACCTTCCTGGGGCTGGGGGCTGTGCTGCCGTTGAGTGGGCACAGGGCCAGCTCCCCTTGGGGACTGGGAGGGCTTTAGGAACAGCCCCTCCATTCATCACTAGGATGGAGGTGACAGGAAGTGGGGGGTGGGGAAAAGGATACCCACACAGCCAGCCTGCAGGGTAGGGAGGACAAGTCCCTCTCTGCCTCCCACCGGGTGGGTGCCCCAAGGAGGAGTGTGGCTTCCCGAGAGTGACCCCTCACTGCCATCTGGAGTCCCTGGTAGTGCCCAGCTGGGTGCCCCCAGGTGTCAGGGCTCCTGGACTCCACACTTCTGGACATGGGCAGGTGCCACTGGGAGAGAAAACATCAGGCCTCAGGCTGGAAAGGGCTAGGAGGGACCCAGTGCCTTGGAAGCTGTCTGGCCCCTGGCAGAGTTTGGAACTGGGGGCTGTGGCAGGAAAGCCGGAAACAGAAGGCCACTAGCACTGGGCAGATGGACAAAGAGGCAAGGGAAGAGCTTCAGGTCTCCTGGACAAGTGGGGGAGCAGTCATAGGGTTGAGGAGCCCCACAAACAGGCTAACTCGGTGAAGTGGACAGACCTGAAAGGGCATCCCATTGGTCACTGAACCTTCTGGATGTCCCCAGAGACCTGGGGTGACAGCTGCAGGCAGAAGCAGTGTGTGGGCCGTGGGGAGGCATGACAAGACCCGAGGGCTGCTTGCAGTGGGGTGCAGGACACACAGAGAGGCAGCCTGGTGAGACAGCTCACAGCTTCCAAGGGCACCCCCTGCGGGACAGGGGAGTGTCCGGGCAGGAAAAGAGTCAGAGGGATGGGTTGGTGGGTGTGCAAAGGAGGGTAGCATCCAGGGTGTCCTCTGCTCTCTGTGGGGCTATGCAACCCCTTTCTTGACACACCTGGCTAGGGAGGAAGATGGGAGCTCCACTGCAGACCCACTTAAGTTGTGGACCTGGTATATTGAAGGGCAATAGGGCAGGTGAGTGTGATCGGTAGGCAAGGGAGAGGAGGGGGCTGTCCTGAGGTTTGGGGGCCTGGAGTGGAGAGTAGAGCTCCTGGAGGGTGAGGCCATGGGGGGGCGACACAGCCCAGGGGTGTCTGGCGGCCAAGGCAAGAAAGTGTGTCAGGAAGAGGAAGCGGTGGCGGTGTCAGGCCGCAGACCAGGCGGGACGTGTAGGCAAGAATGTCCACTAGATTTAGCAAGCAGGGGGTCACGGGGGCCTGAGGAGGCTGGGAGGTGAGGAAGTGGGACAGGCTGGCGCAGACACCTCCCCTGAAGAGGTCTGGCCCACAACCAGCACAAAGGAAGGCCCTGGACGGGTCATTCACCGCAACGGCCGTGAGGTCAGGGAAGGACGTTTCTGAGGCAGAAGAGGACTGAGTGTGCTGACATGCGGGTGGCCGGGAGCCAGCACAGAGGCAAAGAACAGGGAACTGAAGGGAAGAAGGGGTGAAGAGGGCAGGGCCTAGAAAGGGTGTCTGGGGATGCAGAGGGCAGGGCCTGGAAGGGAGTCTGGGGGGTGCAGAGGGCAGGGCCTGGAAGGGGAGTCTGGGGGTGCAGAGGGCAGGGCCTGGAAGGGAGTCTGGGGGTGCAGAGGGCAGGGCCTGGAAGGGGAGTCTGGGGGTGCAGAGGGCATGGCCTGGAAGGGAGTCTGGGGGTGCAGAGGGCAGGGCCTGGAAGGAGTCTGGGGATGTAGAGGGCATGGCCTGGAAGGGGAGTCTGGGGGTACAGAGGGCAGGGCCTGGAAGGGGCATCTGGGGTGCAGAGGGTGGGGATTTAGAAGGAAAATCTGGAGGTACAGAGAGCGGGACTTAGAAGGGAAATATGGGGTGCAGAGGGCAGGGCCTGGAAGGGGCATCTGGGGTGCAAAGGGCAAGGCCTGGAAGGGGCATCTGCCGAAGAGCCGGGTGGCAGACTAGATAGTCATGGGTGCTAGCTGTGAGCTGAGGTGCCTTGCTGCCATCGCGGCTGTCCACTCCTCACCTTCCCTGCTCCCCTGCACTGGTCTCCAGCTCTCGATTTCAGGGTACCAGGACTTACCTCTGCCCAGGAGCCCACAGAGAAAAGGGACAGAGTAGATTGTGGGTTTGTGTTCCCATGGTAGGCCGGGAACAGCGGACAAGGCGATGTGAGGGACAGAGGTACAGGAGTAGGGTTCCATCAAGGGGGAAGTAGTCTGGGGCTTGGGAGCATGTGCAGGTTTGGAGAGGCTGGGGCGAGGTCCTTCCAGCCAGAAATGAAAGGGGCATTTCTGGGCAGGGCTGAGGGTCTGCCCAGAGCTAAGGGTCTACCCAGAGCTCAAGACCCTGCAGGAGCCGGCAGGGTCGGACAAGTTAGGCCTGAGAACAGCTGGTTTGCCAAGGTCACTTCCATCTGCCTCACCAAGCTGCAGAGTGAATCTGGAGTCCCCTGGGGTGTCACCTTCCCTAAGGGAAACACAGCCCCTCCCTGCCCTCCAGATGTGGGTGCCACCTTTCTCTCAGCAGGAGCTGCTCTGTGTTCACCCCCTATGCCTACACCGCCGCTTGGCCCCACATCCAGCTCTGTCCAGGAAAAAGGGTTCCACAGTGCTCATGTGTGTGCTGGGGAAGAGGTCACTGAGGCTCCCAGGGGTGGGGGTAGGCAGGAGGGAGGCATTTAGAGTGTTGGCGAGTTCTCTTAGTTACCGGGCCTTGGCTGGCTCCCAGGAGGACAGAGGCAGGTGAATGACTTGCCCGACATGTTGGCAGTATGTCATGACTCGAAAGCACCCCAGCGGGACAGAGGGGGTGCCCTGTTCCAGCTCACATAGAGACCCCCTGCTGAGCCTGCACGGAGTAAACTGCACCTGACAGGGGCCTAGGACAGAGCCAGGGGTCTGCACCCACATGTACTGCTCTGCTGACCCAGACCAGGGGAGCCGAGGGTCCTCTTTGGAAGGTGCCGGAGGTGGGGAGGTAGAGTGAGGCGCAGCAGAACCAACAGTGGAGGAGGGCCAGGGCCTCACGGCAGCCAACAGCCAGTTCTTAGCCAACGAAGTCCCTCAGAGTGGCCCTTGGCATCTCCCTTGCCCTCCCTGGGCCTATGTCCTCCTCTGATACTGTCCACAGAGGGCAGGGCCAGCCCAGAGCAACGAACCTGCAGTCAGCAGAGATGGGTCCTAACTGTGTCCCCCTGCCCCCAGACCCCACTTCTCAGCTGGAGAGGTGACCTACCCCCACCTCCAGCCCATCCCACCCCCCAGACTCCCCCCCACCAACCTCCTCTCCTCCCTCAGGGGTCCAACCAGAGCAGGACCCACGTCCCCACCTCCTCTCTCCTCTGCAAGGGGGGGTCTGTTCCAGCAGCCCCTGGAGAACCATAGGAACAGGAAAATGACAGGATCCATGTGGAAGTAAGTCACAATGGAGGCGTCTGATTCACTGGGGAAGGGACTTGTTCCTTTTTTTATTTTTAGAGCAATTATGTTGGCAAGAAGGCCGGTGCTCATTAACCTGCACTGCCAGAGCGGGCACAGGGAAGGCGGTTGGTGGGCAGCCCTGCCCTCCCCAGGCGCCCCAGTTATTTATAGCCGCCCTTTCCTCTGGTGAATTAATTAACTTGTACTCGTGGCATGGACACAAGCCGCTGTGTCAAGCTGGTGTTCCCTTTGAAGAGGGGAGGGAAGAGGGTAGAGGGAGCCAGCCTGGTGGGCGGACGAGGCTTCTGGCTCTCGTGCTCAAATCCCCAGCACTCCCCTCCCCGGTCAACCCATTCTCCACGGGGGTGAGGCTCAGGGGGGTCCCTTAGTACTCCAGCTTCACTCCTTAGAGCCTGGAGGACTTTCAACAGCGTCTGTCCCCGTCTGCAGCACCTGACAATGCACTAGGAAAACTCAGAGCAAATGGTCCAGCTACCCCACTCCCCTTGGGCTCCAGAGAGTGTGCAGGAGGGGCCAGGCCCCAGCAGAGCACCTGAGACACCAGGTAGGGAGGAGGGTGGCTGGGGTAGAGGGGCAGACTAAGGAATTCCATTCAAACAGGGAGTTTTCTTTTTACTGCTTGAGGCTGTGTGATTCACAACACTAATATTGGTGATTTCTGGGAGCATCACTCCAACACCAGGGCCTTGGCCAATGTACTCACCTCCCTGACTCAAGGATGCTCATGCCCCTCCCTGAAACCTCCCTCTCACAAATTCAATTATTTGTTCTCCCATTGTGCTGTCTTGTGGCCGCTGTGGCTCCCTTGCTGTGATGCTTTAAGCCCTCACAGATGAGGGAGATCACTTTATTTCTGTCCCTTTCCTTTGAAAGACTTCACTCAGTCTGGTCTTCTCTAGTTGTGCCCATGATGCTGGAAACTGCGTGATTTTGATCTCCTTTGCCATTGCATAGTATTTCACGGTGTGTGCAGACCACAGCCACTGGCCTGCCTTCTATGGTACTCAGTGCTGTGATGAGTGCCCCTCTGAAACATGGGCTCTACAGCAGAGGTGGACCCTGAACCCATGTGGGCACCTGAATCAGAGGGCAGTGCTTCACATCCCCTGCCTCACTTGTGGGACCGGGGTAGGGAGAATACACAGTTCTAGTCTGCCAGGCTACCCCATGCACCACAGGCCTATGAAGCTCCACTGAACTCCTGACCCCCTGGCCAGGACACCTCAAGTCCACACCAGTGACGGGGAAAGAGTCTCAGAGCAAAACCACAGCAGGTTCTGGAGAAGGTCCTACCCCGTACCTGATACTGCACTCACCCCTACCCTGACCCTCCCCTTCCAGTGCCCCTCCCTACACTGTCCCCCCACCCCACCCAGTGGCCCCTGGTCCTGGATCCAGCTCAGGCTCTGGCAGGGCACATATAAGAATGAACCCTTGTTACTTCCCATGAGCCTCTCACAAATTTAGACACCCACTATTCACTTCTGCATGACCCCCACCACCACCCCTCTCAGAATGAGGCTGGGCCACAGAGGCTGGTGTCACAATGAAGCTGGACACTGTGTTCTAGGAAAGGTGGGCACAGCCATGAGCTTCTTTCTCCACCACCCAGCACCATTCTGAGGCTCTTCCTGCACCCCAAATGAGCCTGGACCGGGAGAGTCTCAGGACCCAGCCCTAGGAGCCATCCCAGAGGGGTGGGCAGCCCTCCACTCCTTGAATGGCCTTGTGGAGTCTCCATGATTAGTTCTCATCAGCATGGGTGATCAGATGAAAATCACCACAATTAAAGCCGGCAGGTTGGGCTGCGGCTGCAGATTCTAAGGATGGTTCTGGTGAAAAGCCCCTCCTCACGGCGTCCCCACCCACGGCGTCCCTCCTACAGGCATCCCCCTCCCCAGGCCTCTCCCAGGGCCCTTCCCACAGCTGGAAAGAGCCTTTCGGTCACTTGAACCCTGCTCCCTAGCTCCCCCAGATCCCCATTCCTCCAGCCCTGTGGCTGAGGCTGCTCTCAGGACACAGTTTTGGGTCTAAAATTACCTCCCTGATGCCTGCAATTTGCCATTTGCACCTTCAAAATACAGTGCAACTGGCTAATTGCCATGGCAATTAGGTAATTGCAGGTGCAATTAGCATCTCTCCAGAAAAGCGGAGGGAATGGTGAGGGAAAAGAGAGCGGAGGGCTGAGCGAGAGACTACCACAGACCAGCAGCAGCAAGAGGTAGGCAGGAGAGGGCTGAGGAGGGGCAGAGACAAAGAAAGACATGGAGAAATCAATCAATCCCCACCAGCAGCCTCATTGCAGAAGGGGAAGGCTGAGCAGTGGGAGCCGGCTCTGAGCACAGCGGGAAGATAAGGCAGGAGCCGAGAGAGAGTGCCTGCAGGTTCCTAGGGAGAGCCTAGAGGATGGCACCATTTCCACAAGCAACAGAGCCCATGAAGGTGCAAGTCCTGAAGGGGGAACCTAGTGCGGAAGCTGGAAGTGGCTAGAGGCAGCCTTGTCCTTTGGCACCGCCGGCAGGGTAGAAAGCAACTGGCCCATGCTAAGCAGTGGCCACCAGGCATTCGTGGACATGAGCTGGGGCCGAATCCATGAAGGGATTTTGTGGTTGACCTTTCTTTCTGATGTTGGATGCTAAGCACATGGGTCATCACAGACTGCCAGCATAAGGGGGTACCCGTGGGCACTGGGTCTGGTAAGGCAGCTCGGCTCTTGGGCCTGAGGAGGAGGAAGGAGCGGGGGGGTGGAAGACGGCTGAGTAGGAGAGGTGGTTCAGAGGTGGGGCACTTGCCTGGCATGCAGCTCACCAGGTTCAGTGCCCGAGCACTCAAGCATCACCAAGAGTGTGTGCTCGTGTGTGTGCACGTGTGTCTGTGTGTGCATCTGCATACATGTATGTGTCTTGTGTGCATGTGTGCCACATGTGTGTGTCTGAGTGTGCATATGTGTGTCTATATGTGTGTGTCTATAAGTGTTGGGAGAGTGTGTGTGTGTGTGTGTGTGTGTTTCTGTGTGTCCCCAGCCTGACCCCAGGACTGTGGAGAGACACGTGGGGCCTTCAACAAGTTCTTGTCTGTGTGTGGTCTGCAGCTTCCTTTTCGGCTTCTGGGGCTGGCTGCAGGAGGCACCCTACACCTCACTCACCTCTGCTTTGCTTGGCCTCTGCTAGGCATTCTGGGAATGCACAACTCAGTGTTTAGTGCTCATTTCGGAGACACCTTTCACCCTGGGTCATAGAGCAGGCTGTGTCTCTCTCCAAACCCTCCATGCCTGAGGCAGGCCTAGACACAAACACCATCACAGGAAGGGACCTAGGCGAGCAGAAGTCTTTTGATTTGGGGGGTGGGGTCTTTTGGTTTTGGGGGGTCACACATAGTGGTGCTCAGGCATCACTCCTGGTGGAACTCTGTGTGCTGAGAGGGGAACTGGGCTTGGCCATAGGCCCAGCCTTGCCCCTGTACTGTCTCTCCAGCCTCAGGATGGAATATTTTTTATTCTGTCTCTGCTCTCCACCTGCTTCTTCCCTCAGAAATGAGGAGGCTGGAGTCAGAGCAATAACACAGCGGGTAGAGTCATTTTGCCATGCATGCAACCGACCCAGATTTGATCCCCAGAATCCCATACGGTCCTGAGCACTGCCAGGAGTAATTCCTGAGTGCAGAGCTAGGAGTAACCCCTGGGCATTGGTGGGTGTGACCCAAAAAAAAAAATGAGGAGGGTCTGAGAGTGGTTTGCCCCAGCTGACCGACACTTGATCTTGTCAAGACACAGAAAGGCCCTCAGGGGACCATGGTTAGCAGCTATCGGGTAGGAGCCAGTGCCCCTGGGTGTCCTGCTGGCTCACAAGACAAGTTGCACAGCAAACCCTCACCTGGTGCCCGTGGTGGGCAGTGCCAAGGCTAAGAAACCAACACCCTTCTTGGTTCCACTGAAACCCACTGGAGCTCCTCCACTGGCACCTCACTTTCCACAGAGGAATCAACCTCCTCACGCCCCTTCATGACACCACCCCGCCTCTAGTTCGGCTCACGGGTCTTTTCAAGGGTCTCCTTCCACTAATGTTTCCATGTGCTACACCCTGTCGGCCACTCCACACACTTCTATTGCTCCTTTAGAACCCAGATTAGACATCACCTCCTTCAGAAAGCCTTCCCTGCTTCACCCCTCTAAGAGGACTAATGGATTCAGCTCCCCTTCTGGGCTACAATGCCTTACAAAACCTTGGCATCATCATCTTACATTCAATTTTTTTTTGTAATTATTTTCTTTCTTCATATGACCATTAGCTTCTTGAAAGCAGGGACTGGACTGTGTTCGCTTCCCTACTCCTGGTGTAGCACAGGGCCTGGTACTGCCTTTCAGGCCCGAGCTGATCCTGGGCCAGCACTGTAGGAGATCCCACCATGCAGTGTCAGGAGTCGCTCACAGCAGGCTGGGTCACCTGGGGAAGATGGTCTCCTCCATGAATCTCCATTTCCTCTGAAAAAATAGAGACAATATCTGAAGTGTTCACAGACTGTCCTGGCGGAATGATCTGAATCTGTCCAGGGCACAGGAAGGCGCAGAGTTGGCACTGATCGTTGGAGAATGTTCTAACTCCTAAGCCTCCTGGGCCCCTTTCTTCTTCTTAACGGCGGGTTGCTGGGTGGGTCAGCCTTTGTGGCTGCCACCTACATCCTGTCTCCAAGGTGCCCACCATTCCGGCTTTCTCGGCTGTGCCAGCTTCGGTTCTCACCCGAAGCTCCTGTCAACCCAACCAAGTCCCATCACACAAACCCAGCAGCAGCAGGGTGGACATGTGAAGGAATGACAGTAGCGTGGTCACTGGGAGGCAGAACTGCGGCAGGGGCGTGGGAGGGAAGGGGTCAGACAGGCGCCCCCAAACCTCCGGGCTGTTTCCAGGCCCTCTGATTGGGCTTTGACAAGCAGGATGAAGGCTGAGTAGCCCCTTGTCCTCTGCACTTGAAAAGGCAAGGCCCCTCCTGGAATCTCTCCTTGGAGACCAGCTAAAATCATCCATTTAGACCTGCCAAACCCAATCGCTTCCGCCTGTCAGGCTCCCTGCAAACAGCACTTCTTAGCAGAGCTCAGCGAAAATATGATTCCAAACAGCATGGGGGCAATCATACATCAATCGAAGAAAACATTTTTCCTCTTCCCTTCCACCGGCCCCCCATAATTGCATTTTTAAAACCGCGCCTGTGTTTCTGGGAGAGGCGCCGCTGCGGTACCTGTTGCGTTTTTAACTCAGAGCTCTCGAGCAATGAGGCTCGACGTAGCAAAGTTATTTTGATTTATTTCCTGACGTCGGAATTTGGAGCTGCCAGCCAGGACTCGGCCACGAGAAGAGCTGATGGAAATGTATTTTTCCCCTATTGTGACTCTTAAATAGCCACGCATTTGATTCTTCCTTTCCTGCCTGGGCTGATGGGCACCTTGTCATACCTGTGCTCTGTTCTCACAAAGGCGTGGGAGCCTTCCAAGGTGCCAGCCCCTGGCACTCAGATTGCCCCAGAGATTTCATCAGGGCCCAGCTTTGAAGTGTAGCCCTTCCTGGGCTCCCATTCAGCACTCCACCCCTCTCTGATGGGGGACAGAGAGGGGAGGAGCAGAGAAATTTGGAGAGGGGCTTGATTTAAAAACAATCATGCAGGCTTCCAGCTACCACCAACCCTGCCAAGGGCATTAAAATCAGGAGCCCTGGATTTGGCCCTGGGATCAACCCTTGTCCTTCACAGAGTGGTGTTAAGGGACACCTGCCCGCCAGCCCTTGAGACCCAGGTCTGAGTCCCCAGGACCATTAGTGGAAGACACTCAGAGCCCCCGCTCCAATCCCAGCTGATTCTGGGATATTCATTAGGGTCAGTGGTCAGTGGTCCCAAGCCTCTGCCTCTGATACCCCATGGCCCCACAGCATCTGTGGTTTCCTCAGGCCTCAGATGACAGAGTACTGTGGCAGGTATCACCTCACTCGCCCCTGCCCCCACCTCTGCCTCAAGTCTCCAGATCTCCTCTAAAGGAAGGAGTTGGGGGGTGGAGCCATAGTACAGCTGGTAGGGTATTTGTCTTGCATGCAGCTAACCCAAGTTCAATCCCCGGCATCCCATCTGGTCCCCTGAACATTGCCAGGAGTAATTCCTGAGTGCAGAGCCAGGAGTAACCCCTGATCATCGCCAGGTGTGACCCAAAAAGTCAAATAAAAAGATAGAACAGCCAGTAGGCACTTGTCTTATGTGCATGGCTCCACATGTGGTCTCCTGAGTCCTTGCCATTAGCAGAGCCAGGAGCAAGCCCTGAGCTCCACCGGGCGTAGCTTAAAAAAACGCAAAGTGGGAGTGGAGCGATAGTATTAGTGGGGAGAGTATTTGCCTTACATGCAGCTGACCCGGTTGGATCCTCGGCATCCCATATGTCTCCTGAGCATAGAGTCAGGAGCATGTGTGTCATGGAAACCCAACTAAGGTTTCCAGGAGCCAACGGGGACTCCAGGGTGCCGCAGTGGGGTCAGCCAGTCACAGGGGTGCCCTTGGCCAGTGTATTTCTCTACAAAGGTCCTCAGGGGCCCCTCTGGGTGCAGAGAGCCCAGGGAATGATAGCTTTGGGGCAGGCCCTGGGGCCCTGCTCAGGGAAGGTGCTGACAGGTGAGGAAGCAGGAGAAATGGAAAGCGTCACACACTGAGGAGGCAATACTGCAGGGCCCACTCCCCACTGGCGGAGGTTTCTCATTGGCTCAGCTGTTGGAGAACTCGGGTTCCCGCCAGGTTCCTGTGGACCCCAGAAGCCTGCCCGCCTGCAGGGCTTTACAGAAGGAAAGGATGGTGGGATCGGAAGGCGACGGCTCAGCACAGAACTGGCTCCAGACACACCAGCACTCGTGGTCTCCCCTGGGCACCCCTGGATACAGTGACCCACCCTGGCCTACCCTACGATGAATGCCCCTCGCATAACACGGGACAGTGAGAACCCTACATGTAGGGAGCATGGAGTGGGGCCTACTTCCTTTATTTCTTATTTTATTTGGGGGTTCACACCTGGCGATGCTCAAGGGCTACTCCTGACTCTGCACTCAGCAGCTGGGGTCTACAGGATCTGGTCTTTGCCCCCTTTTGGCCTCATAGGCTTGTGCTTCCAGACAGAGGAGTCACCAACCAAGACGCCAAAGAGGGACAGTAGGCCGGATGCCGCCTAAACCACAGCGAGTCCTAAACACAGCCGGGCCGAGACCTTCCCAAGTAGGACTGCCCAGCACTTGCAGTGGGTCGGTGCAAGGGGGAGAGAGCAGTGCTGGCCTGCTCACGGCACCCTCTGAGGATGCTTCCAGAAGGCGCTTCTGCAGCCCCAAACTGCACAGAGAGGAGCCCCCAGGAGCCTGAGGCCAGAGGCTGAGGCACCTGCTGCCATCACAGGGGCCAGCCCAGACAGAAGCTTCTGCAACAGCTCCTGTGATCGGTGCCTCCTGAGACACAGGAAGGTGGTTTATTTTCCTGCAGAGCAGGGGCATCGGGATCCCTGAAGAGCTGCGGCCGCCGCCTGCAGAGCTCTCCTGGGGCTTGGTGGAGAGGAGCAGGTGGCCCCCAGTGCCAGCTTCTGGAAAATAAGATGGTTGGTCTGGCCCTGTGGAGCCTGGTCCTGTTGCCTGTGCAGAGATCCTGCCCTGCCTAGGAAAGGTGCTGGGTGGACCTGGAGGAGCATTTCTCTGCCTGGCCCTGGTCCCCAATACTACAGTTGCCCCCTCCTCCTGGAGCCAGACAGGGGCAACTGGAAGCAGATTCTCTGGGGTGTTTTCTGATTAGTGGCCAACAGGGTCCCACTGAGAAACAGTGTCCCAGGGCTCTGAGTGAGTGAGCCTCAGTGCGGCACCCCCAGGGCTGGGGCTGCTCACAGTAGGCCTGTTCACACTGGAGACCACACTGAGAGAGCTGGGGAACCCATCCCTTCTACAACAGGGAGTGCATGGGGCCCAGAGAGAGAAGGTAGGGCCAGACATGGCACAGCCCCGAGGCCCAGTAAGTGAGTGTGTGGGAGCTGCAGGCTCTGAATGGGGCCGTGGGTGCAGGGGGGCCAGGGCCCCCAGGGTCCACGAGAGGGATTCAGAATTTGTTCTCCATTTGGGGGAGTTCAGCCGGTAAAACTGGCCAGTAGCAAGGGAAGCATTACAGGAACCCCCGTATCCCCGGGCCCCTGCATCTGGGCTCCCCAGCTCTGACTTTCATGCTGTGTGTCTGAGTGACCCCAGCCTCCTGGCGCCTTAATCCATCAAGTGCAGAAAATAATCCGCTGCGCTGACCCCCCAGGGACCCGCAGGAGCACACAGGAGCAATCAGAACGCTGAGCAGCAGAGACAGCTGGAGAGGCTGTTTGCTGCTGTTCAGGCAGGCCAGTGTGAGTGTGGCCTAGGAGGGGGCCGGGACCTGTCCCTGCAGGGGAGGGCTGACACAGGATTTGTGGGGCTGGGGGTTGACTGAAGACTGGTACACCCCTCGGGTCCTCCACACCCCTTTCCCCGTAGGTTTCTTCTAAGCTTCTTTCAGACAAACCATCAGAGACCAGAGCGTCTCCAGCTACTTGTTGGCAGTGAGGAGAGGCACTTTCAGGGGGGCTTGTCTGCTTCTGGGCCACCCCCTTGGATGCAAACGGAGGGCCTGGAGGGAGATATCTATAAGGAGCAGTGAACAGGGATCAGAGACATAGTACAGTGGACAGACACTTGCTTTGCACTCATGTCCCTCAGGCCTGGGGCCGTGTGAGGTACAGACGGTGGTTCTGGGGCAAAAGGAAACTGGAAAAGGGGTCCTGGGTGGTGGCAGAGGGTGAGGAGTGGGGACTGGACCCAGGTCCTGTTTGGTACCGAGAAACCAGGCAAGTGCCTAGGAGCAGAGGCAGACAAGATCGGGAAAGGCTGACACGAGGTGCCCGGGAAGGAGGAACAGGTTTGGCTGAAAGGTCGAAGGGGACAATCTAGAAAGCCAGGCCCAGCTCAGGCGCTGTAGGGAGGACCCGGGCACACGTGTCCTGCCTTTCTCTCCACTTTAGCGGGTGCAGAGCTGGATGCTGGGGTACAACAGCTCCCTTTCTCCCCCACAGGCACCAGCTGCTGTTGGCCACAGAGGCGCCACGTGACCTTCACTCCCACCTGGTGTGGCTTTTGTGGTCTGCCTTTCAGAGCAGAGAGCTCCAACCACACACAGCCCCACCCCGGGTCACCACTGCTGTGACCCCACCCCTCGGGGAGGGCTCAGCACCCAAGCCAGCTGAGAGGTGCATGCAAAGGAGTGGAAAAAGTGACGTGGAAAAGTGAGGGTGCCTGGGGGGGGAGGGAGGAGGGGAAGGGACATGGGCTGAGACTTGAGCCTGCGGCCCAGCTCTCCCTCTGGGGCTCCGGGAGAACTGAGGTTCTGCTGCAAGGCCCAAAATCTGCCCTGGGCCAGCCCACGTGCAGTTGGTGAGCTGGGTACATCCATTCTCATTGAAACCATTTCCTCGAAACCTGCTGCAGGAGGGTGGGGGACCCAATAGGCAGCCCCCATGCTGGGACGACCCTCCTTCATAGCCCAAGCCGCTAGGAGTGTGGCAGACGCCAGAGCACAGGAGCCTGAGCTTGGGGGCCCGGTAGGAGGGAGCCAGACCCCTGCCAAAGTTTCCCCTTTCTGGGCCCAATTCCTCTTCCCTCACTCTGAACCGGGTGCTCTGAAAGTCCAGCTCCTTTTCCAGTCCAGTGACCTCGAGCAAAAACAAAAACCTGTTTGTGCCCTCAGTTTCCTCATCTACCCACACTGGGCTGGCACTGAGGGGAAGTTGCTCCCCTGCAGGGTGGTCACATGGCAGGTATGACCCCAGGGTGTGACACTGCCCCGTCTATTGGGGGCTACTGGGAACACTCCGCACAGCAGCCAGCCTTCTCCCAGAGAGCCCTGAAACCAGCCTAGGAGAGGGTTGGGGACCCTCCAGGGACTCCCGAGAGCTGAGTCCCCCAGCAAAAGGAGGAGCCACAGCTACAGACCCTGGGGAGCTGCCAGAGTGGCGGGCGCTCCCCACGGAGAGGCTGGATGGAGCCAAGCAAGGGTCACAGGGACTGAGACTTGGGGGTGCTCATGCGAGGCATCCACATGGGGAATGAGGAAACACAGGTGGGGGAGCCCCCCAGGGCCCCCAGACACCTGAGGGAGGCTCCCCAGTGTGGGATCAGGAGTCTTACACAGCGTGATGTGTAGACCCTGGACTCACCCCAAGAGCCTGGGGTTTGCACCCCGGAGATTCGCCCAGTAGCCATTGCGTCACAGCTGGGGCAGGCCTGGGAGGGGCAGAGGACTAAAGGTGACACCAGCTGCTTCCCTGCTGGCCTCCCACCACAGACCTGCCCCTGCCCTGCCACGGAGCTTCTTGGAAGCCTTCCGACACCACAGCACACACAGCCCCAGTGCGAGATGTGTGCCACGCATATGTGCGTGTGTATGTGTACACCTGTGTGCAAGTGCATGTGTGATGCTTGTGTGTGAAAGTGGTACACATGTGCCTGTGTTCACAAATATATGTGTACATGCTTTCATGTATGTATGTATGTGTGTGCACATGTACGTGTTCTGTGTAATGTGTGTGGGTACATTGCATGAGCATGGGTGTGTACACATGCTTATGTGGTATGTCTGGGAATGTGTACGTATGTGTGCTTTGGGCATGCATATGTATGTGTGTGCATGTGCATATGTTTATACACATGAGTGAAAGTGTATACTTATGTGTGTGAATATATGTGTTTATATGTATGCATGTCAGTGCATTGTGTGTATGTATGTGCACACATTGCCTGAGTGTGTGCCTTGTATGCACATGCTCATGTGTGTGCATGCCGCGTATGCTTGTGTGGTATGTGTGCCTGCATGCTTTGCGCATGTGTATGTGTGCACAGGTGTGCATATGGAAGTGCATGTTGAGTACCTGCACATGTGTACATGTGTATGCATGTGTGTATTGTAGGCCTGTAAGTCTGTAAGTCTCTGACATGGGGCAGAGCTGCTACTTGCTCTCCCTGTGCCCGCCACTCACGAGGCGCCCGGGAGGGATGGCGGTTCTAGCCCTGACCCGCCACCCCAGCAGAGCCCCCGCCAACAAGCCAGACGACCCCCTTCACTCCATCGGGCCGCCATTTTCCACATCCGGAATTCCCTCTCGTCAGAACTCCACCCAGCTACAGCCTATCATAGCCCGCTCTCGCACGGCCCCTTGCGGCCACACGGTTCATATATAAATGCTATATTTAGAGGTGACTACAAAGGTATGCCACCTGCATGGCAAGCCTGGCAAGCTGCCCTGTTTTATTTGATATGCCAAATACCAGTAACAATTATATTAGTTCATTCCCATGATCTAATATAATGGTTTGAGGCTCTTTATGTTCCTGGAGCGAGCAGATGCCCTTGGGTTCTACTAGCATGAAGACAGGACATATGGAGATATTACTGGTGCCCACTCTAGCAAATAGATGATCAACGGGAGGATAGTGATAGTGATTGTAGGCCTGAGTTGTCTTTAAGTGTTGCTCCTTGACTGTGTGTGTGCATGTGTGTGGGTGTGCGTGTCCAGGCCTGTCCCTCCTCGCAGGTGACAGCAGGCCCATGCCCTGGGTGTGCAGGGGCGAGACCAGCCATGCCGTGCCATGCGACATCCCCTGAAGCTCTGTATTGAGCACACAGCTGGGACTCTGGTGTACACGTGGGGCTCACAGCATGGTTGCGGTGTTTCTGGGGGAGCAGCTGCTAGTCCCATGCAGGCTTTGCTCCATCCCACTGACAGGCAGTCAGCTGACCCTCCATCATTGCCCCGTTCTGCTGTACCTTCTGACCCTGTCTCAGCTGAGGTCCCAGAGCTGGAGCGTGGGTCAAAGGATACAGTGCAAGCATCTGAGTGCCTGGCCCTCTGCTCCCAGGAAGGGAGGTGCTGCCTCCTGAGTGCCGCTGCCTGCCTCAGAGCACAGCTGCCCCCTTTAACCTCTTCTAACCTGACCATCCAGAGTGGTCGTTTGCCACTCTGGTGCGGAAGGCCTGCTCTTCAGGTGCTTTGGGGCCATTGACAAATTCTCTGGAGATGCCTCCCCTATTCCCAGGAGATCTAAGCATTGGGTCCAGACATTTCTCCATGCTAGCAGGGAGCTCCACACCTGGACTCAACTCCGCAGTGGGGACCACACTCACCTCCTAGGTCATTCCGTGCAGGGTCGACAGCATTTGTCCTCTACGTCCCTCTGATGTTCAGAACCTCACTGGTCCTCACTGTGTGATTCTGGGCCTGGCGAGTGCTATAGCTTCCGGGCTTGTGCCCTTGTCTGCACAGAGGAGAAGCCCCACAGACCTCAGGCTCTCATGACCCCATACTGGTGTCAAAGCTCTGGTGTTAGCATTGTGGAACCCAAGGCTCTGAGAGCAGAGGGGCATGGGAATCAGCCGGGAAGGTTGAGGTGTTGTGGGAATGGAAGGAGCTGAGATGCTGCTGTTCCCTGAGCAGAGAGCAGAGCCGCCCCGAGCCCCAGCCAGCCAGTAGAGTGGCGGTGTTCCCACTCTGGGCTCAGCTGCTGGCTGGGTAAGGCTGGGAGCCCCCTGCCTCAGGCGACAGAGAAGTCTCAGGCCCAGGCATCCTCCTGCCAGGAGCCCCAAGTCCCAGGGGATTGCCCAAAGTTGTCAATGAGAGACAGACAGCAGCAAGGCCCATGTCTCAGGGCCCTGGGTCACATCGCAAAAGTTCCAGAACAAAGGCCTGTCATGCTCTGGAGACACAGTGACTATTGATTCTCACAGGTCCTTGACATTTCACACATACAGACATAGACACAGTCCCACCCCCACAGACATATACAACACACACACCAACACACACCATATTCAAACACACTACATACATTCACTCACAGATCCTCCATAGATAACACACACCTCCACACACCCGCAGACACACACACCTGCCCCACACATTCACACCCCATATTCAGACAAACTCAAATATCCACATATACCCCACAACCATACCCACAGCCACACACCCCACATTCCATTCACACACAAACCCCCCCACACACACACATATACAACCTTACAGGAAGCTGAGGCGAACCTACACGGCCACAACCTTACAGGAAGCTGAGGCGAGTCTACACGGCCACATCCTGGAGAAACAGCCCAGGAGCGAACAGCAGCTGTCCTTCAGCAGAGAAACTCAGTCTGTGTCCTGGGACTCTCGTTGGGACATACCTGGGGAACAGGACCCCAGTAGGCTGGAGAGAAAGTCCTTCCCCTCCAGATGCTGAGGAGCCGAGCCTTGCTGCCTCAGCTGCTTCCTGAGGTGACCTTGACTAAACCCTGAGATTGACCCTTTCATTCCTGCCTAACCCAGACCCCACACTCTTACAGAGAAGAGTTTTCAGATGTGGAATCCTGACTGGCACAGAATATCAGGAGGGGGCACGGTGCCTCAGGGACACTGAGGAAGCCCCTGGGACCCCCCACTCCGCCACCCCTGTGGTTAGTTTCTCCATTTTTCAGCCCATCACCTTCTAGAAGGGCCAGGCCTGCTGACACCAGGCCCTGCATCAGCCTCCTGAGGTCCAGGCTGGACCTGTCTCCCACTGTCTCCAGCTCAGCTAATACTCAGAGATATATGGTGAATGAATGAGTGAAATGTGAGTGCTGAAATGACTCCCCTGACACCCCCAGGCCTCTAGATACTAACAGACAGCAGAGGGGGCACAGACCCACATGTCCTGTGTGAGGGGCTCGGAGGAGCAGAGGTGAAGGGCTTCTAAGGAAGACGAAGCCACTTCTGCAGAGCTGACAAGGAGCATCATCGGAGTATCCTCACAACAAAGGAAGCATTTGGGCTCCTGCTCCAGCGGAAGCCCAAGTGGACAGGGCGGGAAGGGAAGACGAGAAGGGTGAGGTGAACTAGTCCTATCTTAGACCTCGGGACCATTGTCAACGAACACAGTGGCCTCCACTGGTTGTCCCGGTTCCCTAGTCCCTGGACCTGGGTTCCCTGTCCTAGGTTCATGCCTCCCTGGAGTCTCGGAGGGTGCAGACCTCACCCCCACTGCCCCAAGGTCCTGACTATTCAGACAGGCCCATGATCAGTGACTGTGAGGAAGGCAGGCTTGACAGGACACAGGACAGAACAAGCATGCATCCTTGGCAGCTGGCAGCATCGAGAGGACCCCAGATCTATTCCAGCACTCTCAGGCCTGTGCTGAGCCCTCGCTCATCTCCCCACATGAGACAGAGCTGCCTCCCTGGCTCCAAAAACACCTGCTCAGGCCAGGGCCTGCAGACAGGAAGAACCTGCCATTCCTGGGCTTCCGGGTCACTCCTGTCTTTCCTGGACGTCTCCTGTCATTTTCAAGGCCCAGGGGCCCACCCCAATACAGAGCCCAGGGAGAGACACGAGCTGCTCCCAGAATCCTCCACCCAGCTCCGAGAGCAGGAGACGAGCATTACAGCTCTCAAGCCGAAAGTCTTGGGGTCCAAGAAGCTGAGTCGCCTGCCTGGGGGTGACACCCTCCGGGTCAGGGGCAGTGGGGAGGCAACCCCCAGGGTTGCCATCTCCAAAGAGTACAAGCGTGAGCGACGGGGACATTCCGTCACTGCCACAATGAGCTGCCTGGGACTGTGGCAAAGCATTTGGTCTCTCAGTTTGTATTTGTCCATCTGTGATGCTAAGTAGATCTGGTTCACGTGGCACCACATTCCTTGTGGCTTTATCAGCATCCAGAGGGTGGGGAGTACATGGGAATGACACCCAAGGAAAGGCAAAGGAAAGAACAGGTGTTTGGGGCCTGCTTCTCCCCTCCCTGGTTAGTGGCCATGAGTAATTCATTCCTTGGTAATTTGATAGTGAAGTAATGTTGACTTAGAGCAGACTGGGATGGGCTTGAGGAGGCAAACAGGACCCAGTTCCCCAGAAGCTCAAAGCAGAAAGCACTTGATCTCACTCACTGGCTTTCTTGGACCTCGATCCTGAAAGCAGGGTTTCTAGTCCTTCAAAAAACAAAGCCTGGGAGGAGCGACAGCACAGCGGGGAGGGCGTTTGCCTTGCATGTGGCCAACCTGGATTAGATCCCCAGCATCCCATATGATACTCTTAGCACCACCAGGAGTAATTCCTGTGTGCTGAGCCAGCAGTAACCCCTGAGCATTGTCTGGTATGACCCAAAAAGCAAAAATGGAAAAGAAAACAAAAAGTCTTCGGGGACCTGGGTCTGTGGCTTCTCTCAGCTATGACCCCTGAGAGAGGCAAGAAGCCTGGGGGATTAGTTCAGGCAAGGTGTGGCCGCTGTGTGGGGGAGGTGGGTGCTGTGTGTGAGGTGGGTGGGTGCTGTGTGTGGGGGGGAGGTGTGGGTGCTGTGTGTGGGGAGGTGTGGGTGCTGTGTGTGGGGGGGGGGGGGGGAAGGTGTGGGTGCTGTGTGGGGGAGGTGTGGGTGTGTGTGGGGAGGTGTGGGTGCTGTGTGTGGGGGAAGGTGTGGGTGCTGTGTGTGAGGGAGGTGTGGGTGCTGTGTGTGGTGGGGGAGGTGTGGGTGCTGGGTGTGGGGGGAAGGTGTGGGTGCTGTGTGGGGGGAAGGTGTGGGTGCTGTGTGTGAGGGAGGTGTGGGTGCTGTGTGTGTGGGGAGGTGGTGGGTGCTGTGTGGGGGGGAAGGTGTGGGTGCGTGTGTGAGGGAGGTGTGGGTGCTGTGTGTGTGGGGAGGTGTGGGTGCTGTGTGTGAGGGAGGTGTGGGTGCTGTGTGTGGGGGAGGTGTGGGTGCTGTGGGGGGGGGAGGTGTGGGTGCTGTGTGTGGGGGGGGGAGGTGTGGGTGCTGTGTGTGGGGAGGTGTGGGTGCTGTGTGGTGGGGAGGTGTGGGTGCTGTGTAGGGGGGGGAGGTGTGGGTGCTGTGTATGGGGGGGAGGTGTGGGTGCTGTGGGGGAGGTATGGGTGCTGTGTGTGGGGGAGGTGTGGGTGCTGTGTGTGGGGAGGTGTGGGTGCTGTGTGTGGGGGGAGGTGTGGGTGCTGGGTGGGGGGGGGAGGTGTGGGTGCTGTGTAGTGGGGAGGTGTGTGGTGCTGTGGGGGAGGTGTGGGTGCTGTGGGGGAGGTGTGGGTGCTGGGGGTATGGGTGCTGTGGGGGAGGTGTGGGTGCTGTGTGGGGGGAGGTGTGGGTGCTGTGTGGGGGAGGGTGTGGGTGCTGTGTGGGGGGGAGGTGGGTGCTGTGTGTGTGGGGAGGTGTGGGTGCTGTGTGGGGGGAGGTGTGTGTGTGTGGGGAGGTGTGGGTGCTGTGTGTGGGGGAGGTGTGGGTGCTGTGGGGGAGGTGTGAGTGCTGTGGGGGGGAGGTGTGGGTGCTGTGTGTGGGGGAGGTGTGGCTGCTGTGTGGGGGGGAGGTGTGGGTGCTGTGTGGGGAGGTGTGGCTGCTGTGTGGGGGAGGTGTGGGTGCTGTGTGGGGGAGGTGTGGCTGCTGTGGGGGGGTAGGGGGAGGATGGGTGCTGGGTGGGGAGTTCTGGGTGCTATGTGGGAGGAGGTGTGGGTGTTAGGTGGGGGAGGTGAGGGTGCAAGGTTGGGGGTGAGGGTGCTAGGTGGGGAGGTGAGGGTGCTAGGTGGGGAGGTGAGGGTTCTAGGTGGGGAGGTGTGGGTGCTAGGTGGACTGGAGGTGAGGGTGCTAGGTGGGGGAGGTGTGGGTGCAGGTGGGGAGGTGAGGGTGCTAGGTGGGGAGGTGAGGGTGCTAGGTGGGAGGAGGTGAGGGTGCTAGGTGGGGAGGTGTGGGTGCAGATGGGGGAGGTGAGGGTGCTAGGTGGGGAGGTGTGGGTGCAGGTGGGGAGGTGAGGGTGCTAGGTGGGGGAGGTGTGTGCAGGTGGGGAGGTGAGGGTGCTAGGTGGGGAGATGAGGGTGCTAGGTGGGGGAGGTGAGGGTGCTAGGTGGGGAGGTGAGGGTGCAGGTGGGGGAGGTGAGGGTGCAGGTGGGGAGGTGAGGGTGCTGTGCAGGGCTGCAGATTGCTTCCCAGCTGCTTGTCTGTGTGGTTTCCTTCCTGCAAATAATCTTTTGGGGTGTAAAGTGGTGATCTCCGTTGGTGGGAAAAGGGGGCCATGAACTGGTATCGACTAGGTCTAGCAAAGGTTTCTCCTGTCCTCCCATTCCCTGGCCTAGTGCAGAGGGAAGGGCTCTGAAATGCAGGCCCAGGCCCTCTCTCCTGGCAGCGGGCACACTCTTCACTCCCAAGCCGCCCTTCCCTCTGCACCAACTAGCTCTGCCAACTGTGCAGGTCTTCGCAGTACCAAGACAGACGCCTCCCCCTCTCTCCCACCCTCTCCAGCCAGGGAGACAGTTGCCTACATTTCTGGGATTAATTTGAGTTGACCGAGTTGAATGGGATTGACTTGAATCTAATTGATTGAATCAGATGCCAGATTACAGGCTTTGTCGGAGACCATGGGAATCTGCCTTTTCCAAGAGCTAGTGCCTGCTCAGCTGGCGAAGACCAATCTGAGCCCTTTCTTTCCTTCTCCTCCTTGTTGGGGCACGGCTTGGAGGAGGAAAGGCAAACAGCGGCAGGAGGAGCAAGTTTCTGTGGAAAGCACCTTCCAGCAACACCTCCACATGCCTAATAGCCCTGAAAAACCTCAGTCCCCACAGCTCAACAGAGCTCTGGAAGTTTCCTCCTCAGTTTTGGGGGACTGAGTGTGAGCAGTGTCCAGTTACTGAGTGGACCTATGAGGCTGGTGACTCCCTGGGGAGTGACAACTTGCCACAGGAGTTGAACACTTCCGCAGTCCACTTCCCAACACACTCTGGCAGGGGTCCATATCCTCTTGGGTGTGGTCAAGGCAGCTCTGGGGTTCGTGTTTCCTACAATCTCCTTTTCTGGCCAGGTCACCTCCTAGGAGGAGAAAACTACCGCCCCGACTCTTCCCTTCTCCCAACTGATGTCATCATCTTTCTCCCATTGGGAGAGGGGGTGACCCTGCAGCAGCTCTCCCCACCCCAGATCTTGGCGACCACCACATGCCTCAGGGGCAGCAGCCCCAAGACTCTGGGCAAGAAAGCTGGCACCTTCCTCCACTTCCCCAGCTGGGTCCCTCACAGCTCCCCAACTCCCATCCCAGCAGCATCAGGCAGATTCCCTAGGGCTTGTGCACCCCCAATGGCTCAGATGCCTGCGCGCGTGGTTCTGTCACTGTGGCTTTGTGTCTGCTTCCTGACACCCTCAGCTGCCACTTCCAAGCTGTTCTCTGCAAAGCTGCCTGGGCGAGGCCACTAGGACGTGAGTCAGAACAAGAGGCCACGGTTTGGATCATCAGGGACATGCTGATCCAAACAATGACGAGGTCTGTATCAAGAAGGCCAGAAACAGTAAGTGCTGGCCAGATGTGGCCAAGGAACTGTTGTGCGCTGCAGGTGGGGGTCTTCTGCTGGTTCTGCCCCTTTGGAAAATGGTTTGGAACCATCTCGAAATAGTAAGAATTGCAGCTTCAGGCAACCCTGTTATTCTGTTCCTGGCCATCTGTCCCCAAGAATACAGAACACTTGAATCCCAAAAGACATGTGCGCATCTTAAAGTCATCAGAGCTTTGCTTGCAGTCGCCAAGATCTGGGCAAAACCCAAGTGCCCAAGAACCAATGAGCAGATACAGAAACTGTGCTCTTGAGACATGATGGAATATTACTCAGCTATGAAAAATGAAGCCTCATACCCAAAGCAGGGAGAGACAACACAAAGAAAGAAAACTACAGACCAATATCCCTGATGAACACGGATGCTAAGATCTTCAACAAAATACTAGCAAACAGAATCCAAAGACTAATCAAGAAGATTATACATCATGACCAAGTAGGATTCATCCCGGGAATGCAAGGATGGTTCAACATTTGCAAGTCAATCAACATAATACATCATATCAATAAAAGAAAAAATAAAAAACCATATGATCCTTTCAATAGACGCAGAAAAAGCATTTGACAAGATCCAGCATCCGTTCATGATTAAAACGCTCCAGAAAATGGGAATTGAAGGGACTTTCCTCAAGATAGTTAAAGCTATCTACCAAAAGCCCACAGCAAGCATCATTCTAAATGGGGAAAAGTTGAAAGCCTTCCCCCTGAGATCAGGGACAAGACAAGGTTGCCCACTCTCACCTCTTTTATTCAATATAGTACTGGAAGTACTTGCCATAGCAATCAGAGAAGAAAAGGACATCAAGGGCATCCAGATAGGCAAGGAAGAAGTCAAGCTATCATTATTTGCAGATGACATGATATTATACCTAGAGAACCCTAAACTCTCTACCAAAAAACTCCTAGAAACAATAGACGCATATAGTAGAGTGGCAGGATACAAAATCAACACCCAAAAGTCAGTGGCTTTTCTATATGCAAATAACGAAAGAGAAGAAAGGGATATTAAGGAAACTATTCCATTCACAATTGTGCCACAGAAAATCAAATACCTAGGAATCAACTTACCCAAGTATGTAAAGGACCTGTACAAAGAAAACTACAAGACACTGCTCCAAGAGATAAAAGAGGACACAAGGAAATGGAAACACATTCCCTGTTCATGGATGGGGAGAATTAACATTGTCAAAATGGTAATACTCCCTAGAGCTCTATACAGATTCAACATAGTCCCTATGAGGATACCGATGACATTCTTCAAAGAAATTGACCAAACGCTCCTGAAATTTGTATGGAACAATAAACCCCCCAAGGATAGCTAAAGCAATCCTCGGGAAAAAGAAGATGGGAGGCATCACCTTTCCCAACTTCAAACTGTACTACAAGGCAGTAGTAATTAAAACAGCATGGTATTGGAATAAAAACAGACCTGTGGACCTATGGAATAGAATTGAGTATCCTGACACCCAACCTCAAACACATGATCATTTAATCTTTGATAAAGGTGCAATGAGTCTAAAATGGAGTAAGGAAAGCCTCTTCAACAAGTGGTGTTGGGAAAACTGGGCAGCGACATGTAAAAAATGAATTTGGACCTGTGTCTAACACCATGCACAAAAATCAGATCAAAATGGATTAAAGATCTCAATATCAGACTTGAATCCATAAAGTACATTGAAGAAAATATAGGAAAAACCCTCCACGACATTGAAGCTAAAGGCATCTTCAAAGGTGAAACATCACTAACAAAGCAACTAGAAGAAAGGATAAACATATGGGACTACATGAAACTGAAAAGCTTCTGCACCTCAAAAGAAACAGTGACTAAGATACAAAAAGCAGTCCACAGAATGGGAAAGAATATTCACCCAATACCCGCCTGATAAGGGGTTAATATCCAGGATATATCAGGCACTGGTAGAACTTTACAAGAAGAAAACAAACAACCCCATCAAAAAAATGGGGAGAAGAAATGAACAGAAACTTCAGCAAGGAAGAAATTCGAATGGCCAAAAAACATATGAAGAAATGCTCATCATCACTAATCATCAGAGAGATGCAAATCAAAACAACAATGAGATACCACTTTACACCACAGAGACTGGCACATATTCAAAAGAGCAAGAACAACAAGTGCTGGCGTGGATGTGGGGAAAAGGGGACACTCATCCATTGTTGGTGGGAATGCCGGCTGGTACAGCCTTTCTGGAAAACAATATGGACTTTCCTCCAAAGACTAGAAATTGAACTCCCATTTGACCCAGCCATACCACTCCTGGGAATCTACTCTGGGAAACCAAAAATACGCAGCGGAAACACCATCCCTACTTTTATGTTCATAGCAGCATTATTCACAATAGCCAGAATCTGGAAGCAACCTGAGTGCCCGAAAATCGATGACTGGATAAAGAAGCTTTGGTACATCTACACAATGGAATACTATGCAGCTGTTAGGAAAAATGAAGTTATAAAATTTGCCTATAAATGGATGGACATGGATAAGATTATGTTGAGTGAAATTAGTCAGAAGGAGAGAGACAGATACAGAATGACTGCATTTATTTGCATGGCATAAATATATATGTACATATTATGATACCAATATCCAAGGTCAAGTGAAACATATATCAGGAGGTCTTGTCAAAGGTGGAAATTATCCCAAACGTGTGGGAGTCAGAGGTTAGGTAAGACAGAAAATGGAACAGGGTGCTAATAATTGTCGAGGGTACTAGTGCCAACCTGGAACTGAGCATTAAATAGAGGCAGGGGGATACACATGACAATCTTTTAATGTATGTTCTGTAATCCATAGTCTGGAGGGGAAGGAAAAGAGAAAGAGAGAGAAAGGGAAAGAAATAAAGAACCTGCCATTGAGGTGGGCTGGGGAAGGGGGAGGGAACCGGGGATGTTGGTTCGCGGGAGATGGGCACTGGTGGAGGGACGGGTGCTGGAACACTATATGACCAAAACCCAAACATGAACTTTTTAATTGTATATCTTTTTATTTGTATATCTCACGGTGGTATAATAAAATACTTAAAAAAAAAGAAGAGGGAGAGAGATGCAGAGAGAGAGAGACAGAGAGAGAAAGAGAGAGGAAACGGGGGGTACCTGCTATTGAGGTAGCCTGGGGGTAGACAGGAGAGGGTGGGGTACATTGGTGGTGAAAATGGGGCACTGGTGGAGGGATGGGTGCTGGAATACTGTATTACCAAAAACAAATATATACACCTTTGTAATTGTATGTCTCACGGTGGTATTAATAAATAAATAAATAAATAAATAAATAAATAAATAAATAGATAAATAAATAGATAAATAAATAAATAAATAAAAAGAAAAAAAAAAGAAAAATGAAGCCTCGCAGTTTACTGCAACTTGGGTGGAACTAGAGAGTGCTGTGCTAAGGGAAAGTAACTCAGAGAGAAAAAGCCAAATGGCAGGTGATGACATCCATACTGAGTCTAAAGCAACAAAGCAAAGAATGAGACTGTTCCCAGGAAAGTCAGACTTAGAGACAAACTCAGCAGAACAGTGACCGCAGGGCACTGAAGGGGAGCAGGGAAGTTGGGATTAGGGGATTCCAGCACTCTCCCTGTGGGCTTGACATAGCAACTTGCAAGTATGAAAAAACTAATATCAGTGCTGTCATTTAACATAAGTAATAAAAAATATGATCAAATAAAAACTACAAACAAGACAAGAAAACAAGTCTACAACTGGTTGTATCTGGTGGACTATCAGCTCAGTAATATTGGGGTACAGGTGGTGATGTATCTCCACTTTTCCTTCCCAGGGGCCCCCTGGATCTCAAGAACATGACCCTTACCCTCTGCCCTTTGCCCCTGCTGCCCACCCTCTTCTTGAAGCAACCACTTGCATGTCCTTCCCCACCTCCTACATCACAGTCATGCCTCCTACCCTCCCCAAGGAAGACCACGCCCTGTTGCCCCCATGTGATGGTTGGTCATCAGCCAGCCCTGGTTGGCTGTGTGAGGGTCACCTGTTGACTGTACACAGTCAGCTCTTCCTGCCACCAGCCTAAACTGCAGTACACAGCAGGGACCGGGGATGCGGCAAAGACTGAGTAAAGGCTTAAGTGCAAGAAAACAAGTGAGAGCTGAGGTGTGAACGCAGGAGCCTCCCACCAATGGGAAGGTCTTGTTTTGGACCCATCTCCCAACAGGTCTGTAGTTCCACACAGAGTCCACCCCTACTGCACCCTGCCCTGTCTTCACGTCCCTCCCACTGGAGTGCCCTTCACATGCCCCAGTAGCACCTAGTTTTGCTCCTTTCCAGCCTCCACTTATGCTAAACTCTTTTTGTTTTGTTTGGGAGCCACACCTGGTGGTGCTCAGGGCTTTCTTCTGCTGTCTCTGTGCTCAGGTGTGAGTCTTGCTAGGCTCAGGGAGTCCTATGGGATGCCAGGGTCAAGGCAAGTGCCCTCCCTGCTGTGTCTCTCTCTCTCTCTCTCTCTCTCTCTCTCTCTCTCTCATCATGAGGCATCACCATGACCAAGGCTGGGCAGGCACATTGAGTACTGAAACTCTGTACCCCTGATTGAAACCAAGCCGTTCTCCCCCCACCCCCCACCCCCCACCTGGCAGAAAAAACTGGGTGCTCCAAGGCTAGGCAGGAATTAATCAACTCTGCAGAGGCAGAAGCTCCCCCTTCCTAAGTGTGGGTGTGGCCTTGAGGAAGCCCCACATGCTGCCAGCCAGCCATGCAGAAAGGCAGAGTGTAGGTCACCCAAAAGCTCCAGGAAATCAGCAGTGAAGCTCGAGCCTCAGACTTGGGGAGAGCCTCAGGGGAAGGGGACAGAGGGGTTGGTCCCAGCTCAAACTCAGGCAGGTACAACCACAACACGAGGTCCCCGGAGGGTCGGAAAAGTGAGAGGTGGGGGGTTTCGGGTGGGGAGGCTCCCAGCTTGATGAGAAGTACTTCATTTACAAAAGGGACTTTCAAGGGCTGAGCTCAAGAGGGAAGTCAGCCATGGAGAGCAGCTGAGCCCTGGGGAGCCCTACCCCACACCCCCACACCCCCCCAGAATGACCCTGGGCAAAGTGAGGACCCGGGTGTAGTATCACATGAGAGCTGGGACTGTCCCTCAGTCAGGGCAGGAAAACACCAAGTTCCACCTCCTGGCTGCCAGGCCTCCAGGCCCCAGAGGCCCAGAAAAGAGGGGCACCCCAGTATCTTCAGCAAACTCCGGGAAGGCAGAGCCTGAGAGGCCTCCAGGGTGCAATTCCCCCTGACAAACAGGGAAACAGTGTCCAGAGAGGGCCATGGTGTCAGTTGTACCGACCAAACCAGGCTCTGTGGAGCTGCTGAGACTGTCATTTAAGCGGTGCTATGTCCCCACAGGATGGTTCAGCCTAACCATCTGCCAACACTAAGACAGTGGGGCAGAAACTGGCACAGGGCTGGACCCACCCAGGCCTGGTGGATGCAGGAAAGGGCAGACGACAGACAGGAGTGGGTGATGGCCCAGAAACGGGCTGGCTCTGCAGGTGAAGGAAATCCACCTTCAGCCCAAAGGCCACCAACCTCGTCACCTGCTGGATCATGTAATAGCTCAAGGGAATTCAGCAGCTGTGACACTCGGGGCCTTGGTGGCCTAAAAAGCCACTGGAAATGTTGCAGCTTCTGCCTGAGGTTCTTGGAACACTTGTTCTCAGGGGTGCCCTCTTTGAAAGTCCCTTATCATGGCAAGCACATGGTAGGGAGATTGTAGGAGACATGTCTTGGCCACTCAGCGCTCATCACCCAGGCAGAAATGGCAGCTTTACAGGTGGGACTGAGGTGCTACAGCTCCTCAGCTGCCCTCTGAGCCCATAGGAGACCCCATGCATGAATAACCTTGATATGGCCGTCTGCAGACTGCCACCATCACAAACGATGATGCAGTAACTCCGCAGACTGCCACCATCACAGATGATGATGCAGTAACTCCACAGACTTCCACCATCACAAACAATGATGCAGCAATTCCATAGACAGGAAGCTCACAACCAACGGACCCTGTCAGCAGAAGCAAATGCCATGGTGTCCTTCACTCCAGGAAGGCAACAGTGTCCACGATAGAGTTCTGGGGGCGATAGGGGACTGAAGGTCAGCTCATAGTTTCAGATTCAGATCCAGGACCCATTTTGCTGACAAGATAGCATGGGGCTTTGGCTATTCCCAGGATCATGCAGAGAAGAAACCCAAACACAAACCAACCAGGACGGGATCTGCAGGAGAAGAGAAAAGCCAAGAAATTAACTTGATCACTTGACATCCTGTTATTCTTCAATTTGCTCGAGCGGGCACCAGTAATGTTTCCATTTGACCCTATCATGTGCCAGTGTAGCCCAATGGCATCTTCTTGCTCCAGGAGTATGAAGAGCGTCAAACCGTTCATTCAACAATAAACCCCCCCAAGGATAGCTAAAGCAATCCTCGGGAAAAAAGAAGATCACCTTTCCCAACTTCAAACTGTACTACAAGGCAGTAGTAATTAAAACAGCATGGTATTGGAATAAAAACAGACCTGTGGACCTATGGAATAGAATAGAGTATCCTGACACCCAACCTCAAACACATGATCATTTAATCTTTGATAAAGGTGCAATGAGTCTAAAATGGAGTAAGGAAAGCCTCTTCAACAAGTGGTGTTGGGAAAACTGGGCAGCAACGTGTAAAAAATGAATTTGGACCTGTGTCTAACACCATGCACAAAAATCAGATCAAAATGGACTAAAGATCTCAATATCAGACTTGAATCCATAAAGTACATTGAAGAAAATATAGGAAAAACCCTCCACGACATTGAAGCTAAAGGCATCTTCAAAGGTGAAACATCACTAACAAAGCAACTAGAAGAAAAGATAAACATATGGGACTACATGAAACTGAAAAGCTTCTGCACCTCAAAAGAAACAGTGACTAAGATACAAAAGCAGTCCACAGAATGGGAAAGAATATTCACCCAATACCCATCTGATAAGGGGTTAATATCCAGGATATATCAGGCACTGGTAGAACTTTACAAGAAAACAAACAACCCCATCAAAAAATGGGGACAAGAAATGAACAGAAACTTCAGCAAGGAAGAAATTCGAATGGCCAAAAAACATATGAAAAAATGCTCATCATCACTAATCATCAGAGAGATGCAAATCAAAACAACAATGAGATACCACTTTACACCACAGAGACTGGCACATATTCAAAAGAGCAAGAACAACAAGTGCTGGCGTGGATGTGGGGAAAAGGGACACTCATCCATTGTTGGTGGGAATGCCGGCTGGTACAGCCTTTCTGGAAAACAATATGGACTTTCCTCCAAAGACTAGAAATTGAACTCCCATTTGACCCAGCCATACCACTCCTGGGAATCTACTCTGGGAAACCAAAAATACGCAGCGGAAACACCATCCCTACTTTTATGTTCATAGCAGCATTATTCACAATAGCCAGAATCTGGGAAGCAACCAGAGTGCCCGAAAATCGATGACTGGATAAAGAAGCTTTGGTACATCTACACAATGGAATACTATGCAGCTGTTAGGAAAAATGAAGTTATAAAATTTGCCTATAAATGGATGGACATGGAGAAGATTATGTTGAGTGAAATTAGCCAGAAGGAGAGAGACAGATACAGAATGACTGCATTTATTTGCATGGCATAAATATATATGTACATATTATGATACCAATATCCAAGGTCAAGTGAAACATATATCAGGAGGTCTTGTCAAAGGTGGAGATTATCACAAACGTGTGGGAGTCAGAGTTTAGGTAAGACAGAAAATGGAACAGGGGGCTAACAATAGTCGAGGGTACTAATGCCAACCTAGAACTGAGCATTAAATAGAGGCAAAAGGATACAAATGACAACCTTTTAATGTATGTTCTGTAATCCATAGTCTGGAAGGGAAGGAAAAGAGAAAGAGAGAGAAAGGGGAAAGAAATAAAGAACCTGCCATGGAGCAGGGCTGGGGAAGGGGGGAGGGAACCGGGGATGTTGGTGGTGGGAGATGGGCACTGGTGGAGGGACGGGTGCTGAAACACTGTATGACCAAAACCCAAACATGAACTTTTTTAATTGTATATCTTTTTTATTTGTATATCTCACGGTGGTATAATAAAATACTTAAAAAAAAAACCGTTCATTCAGGGTCTTGACAAAGAAATATGACCATCTTGTAGGTGGGCTCAAGAAATTATATTTGCAAAAAGAGATTGCTGGGGATATGGGGCTGAGGGCGGGAGAAACCCAAGGGTCACTGGTGGAAGGTCCCTGACTCTGATACTGGGTTTGGAGCTAGAACATTGTGTACCTGAAACTCTCTTATTAACAACATTGTTAATCATAGTGTGTACATTAAAAATTATATAATGATACTTTATATACTGAGATACTAAGGCTGAAAACACTTTTTTTAAGTGCGTAGGAGACTTCGAGCTCACCTGGGACTTCTGAAACTTTCAAAACTCCTGGCCCACGCAAACCATTAGGTAATTAAATGATGCAGAAACTGTGGCTGGAATAGCTGCTTGCAATCCACCCAGACTGGAGGAAAGGGAGAGTGAAAAAAAGTAACTGGATGCAGGTGCCAAAGAATGCAGCCCAAGGGGCTGAGGTGGTCAGGGATGACTTCCTGGAGGAGGTGACAGTGTGCTAAGCCTATAGGAGGACAGGAACTGAGGTACAAAAAGCCTGTCTTCCAAGAGAGAAAGAATAACAGGGATGAAGCTGTGGGTGTGGGCAGGGGGGCACCCATAGGAGTCAAGGGAGCTCATGAGACAGACGATTCACAGAGGTTCCCCAAAAGGTCAGGTATGCTGGGAGATGCCACGGGGCCTCATGGAGCACCTGGGGTGTCAGGTGACCTGTCTAGACATCGCTAATATGGGAACCATGAAATAATGATTAGGGCTGTGAAACTAGGGGGTCACATGTGGTGCCAGGGATTAACTAGACTATCTGCATGCAAGGCAAGCCCCTTCCCCTCCCCTGACGCAGGCTCAGCCCATGTTTTTGAGCCCTTGCTCCAGTCCCATGAATGGAGACTCCACATTGACTTACCACATTGAAGGCTTTCAAAATCCAGCGAGGTTTTGTGACGTACCTATTGCAGCCATGTCCAGCTGCACCAGGTGTGAGAACTGGTCGGGAGCAGGTCAGAGCCAGGACAGACCAGCTCCCAGGCTCGGGCAAGAATACACTCTCCTGGGGAAAGTTCTGCCCAAGGGAGTGGGACAGTCAGGGCCAAGGATGACAAAGATGAAGAGGATTGGGGCGGAGGCATTGAGAAATGAGTGTGGCATTAACAAAGCCAGGTAGGAGTCAACAGCGATTGTCTTGGTAACTAGAATGATAACATTACTTCAGTAGGCAGGGGAACAGCTGGGAAGAACAGACCAGGCCGAGAGCGTTTGCTGTGTCACTATGTCTCTGAAGAGAGCAAGTCCCAGTGAGTCCTCTCTCTTTTTCCTTCCTTCCTTCCTTCCTTCCTTCCTTCCTTCCTTCCTTCCTTCCTTCCTTCCTTCCTTCCTTCCTCCTTCCTTCCTTCCTTCCTTCCTTCCTTCCTCCTTCCTTCCTTCCTTCCTTCCTCCTTCCTTCCTTCCTTCCTTTTCTCTTTCTTTTTATTCTTTCTTCCTTTTCATTCCTTCTCTTCCTTTCTTTCCTTTCATTCTTTTTCTTTTCTCCTTTTCCCTCTTTCTTCTCTTTCTCCTTTCTTTTTTCTTTCTTTTTTATTCTTTCTTCCTTTTTGTTCCTTCTCTTCCTTCCTCTTTCATTTCACTCTTTCTTTCTCATTCTTTTTTCTCTTTTTTCTCCCTTCCTTCTTTATTTCTTTCTTCCATCTTCCTGTCTTTCTTCTCCTTCCTTTCTTCCCTTCCTTATTTCCTCCTTTTATTGATTTTTTTGCAGTGCCAGGGAATAACCCCAGGCCACATGCATGCAAAGCCTGAGCTTTGCTGCTGAGCTCACCCCTCACCCTCAGGAGTGTAGTTCTGGGGTCTGTTCTTCTGCCTCAGGGCTTTGTTCCAGAAGGCAGGGTCAGGAAATCTTAAATTCTGGGGCCTCCCTGAACTTAAATTGCAACATGGAAAAAATGGGGAGCATGAATACAACATCACCAAATTAACAGCTACCAGATTTTTCCAGAATCAATTCAACAGAAGAATGGTGTTGAGGCTGCTCTGATCCATAGTCTTTGGCATTCTAAGTGGTAGGTGCTTGCCTCAGAACTGCTGTTCACCAGCTGTGAATGGCCCTGTCCTTAGTCACACCCAGCCCTGCTGTCCGGTGAACTCTGCTACGAAGAGTGTGAACTGAGAATGGCGTCGGCATGATTGAACACAGCCTTGACCCTGCACATTCTGTGTCCATGTGACTCTGCAGGTCCCCATCAAAGAGGGCCAAGGAGATAGCAGAGCAGGTAAGGCATTTGTATGTCTTGCACAAGACCCACCAGGGTTTGATTCCTGGCACAGCGTATGGTTGCCTGAGTCCTGCCAGGAGTGATCGTGGAGTACAGAGCCAGGAGGAAGCCCCGAGCACTGCTGGGTGTGACCCCAAATCCCTCCCTGAAAAAAAAGTGAACGTGTTCCAGTGGTCCTGAAACTCATTTTGGCCAACAGGACATGACAGAACTAACAGCGAGCTAGTTCCAAGCCCAACCACCTACAGACATTGTATGATTTTGCGCTTCTTAGCTGCCTACCGCTGATGCTCACAGCCACAGAAGCCAGCTACTGCAGACCCCCATAACTCCTGGCGGCCCCTTACATGTGCAGAAGCAGCCTCCATCTGTAAGAAAGCCCACACGACAGCTGCAGGCTGCAGATGCCAAGGGGCTGGTGCCCTTGAGTAGGGACTTCACCAACAGTCACTTTAAAGTCATAGAGCTCTGGAGTGCTCAATATTCAGGGAAACTGAGGCTCAGAGATGAATTGTGACTTCCTGCCGACATATAACTGACTGCCAACATGCTGGCTTCAAAGCCTGCATCTCCCTCACCACACCACCCTGCTCAGTGGGGAATCAGAAACCAGTAAGAGGCAGGAAGCTTCCTCCTCCTTTGGCTGTCCTTTCCCTGACCCTGGGTCCAGGAGTGAAGTGGGAGGACAGGCCCCGTGGCCAATGGCAGGCCCCAGGGCACGTGGCAATGTGTGATCTCTAGCCCACAGCTCCTGGCTCTTATCCTTTGTACCCTGACAGGCCTGGGCAAGCAGCCTGCTGGGAACTGTGTTTCCAGGAAACTGTGTGTTTCCCAGGAAACTCAGGACCATGGGGAAGGCATCAGGTTCCTGAGCCAAGCTGAAAGGGCACAGTGGTCCCTGCTGCACTGGCAAGATAATCTGATGGCCCAGGGGCCAGGGCAAGGGGGAGTTTCCTTTAACCCCTGCTCTGGGAAGAACTTTGGGAGTACCAATTCCCAGCCCTCGGTGACACTCAGCTGCCTGTGTCCTTGGCCAAGGCCCTTTTCTCTGAACCGCTCTTTCTCCCTCTTGTTACAGAGTCCCCGTCCCGGGTGAGTTCTGGATGGCAGAATCCTGGAACTGAAGATTCACAAGATCCAATCCATGAGGCAAGGTGGCTTCCAGGTCTGTGGAGCAATGTGAAAATGCCAGAACAGAGCGTCTAAGGTGATGGCATCCTTCTCTGTCTCCAGGGGATGTGTGAACCCTGGACACCGCTTGCCCTGACCCAACACCCTGCATTAGTGCTGCTCCCCAGTGACAAGGGCATGTGCCTAAAGTCAGCTGTGAGTGTTTTCCCAGCCTAGAGAGGGATTGTCAGCATCAGTGGCCCCAGTGAGCTGCCATTAGAGTCCCCTGCCCCCCCAAGACCATGAACCCTGGTCTTGGGTACTTTTGAGGGGACCAGGCCAACTCCTGGGGGCTGTGAAAAGCCCAGTTTTGCATGGCTGCTGGAAGTGATTGGTGCTGCATAGCGGATACAATAAAACAGATCATGGAAAATGTAATGGCCCGTGGTCGGCAATCACTGAATTATTTATACCATCTCAGCCACTTCCAAACCCTCTATGGCTCGGCCCCGGCCCTGCAGCCCTAGCCATTTGCAGGCTGCAGAGTAACAGGACCTGGAAAGAAAATGCTTGCCAGGAGCCAAGAGGCTGGAGGTTTCTGGGTAACCTTGGGCAAAAAAAAAAAAAGGCTTCCCACCTTCTAGCTTTATTTTCTTATGTGCCAAATGAGGGGGACTCTGGTCCATGAGCTAATAACCTCTTAAATTTATGCTGCTCTATTCACTCCATCCTTTTTCAATCCCTGCGAGGTGGACAGGCCTGATATGATTCTCTTTCTCCTTATCCAGGCAATAAACTGAAGCTGGAAATTGTGAGAGAACATGGCCAAATTCAGAAAGACAGAAAGCGGTGGAGAGGATTTCTGGGCGGAGGCATGGACAGCATGCACGACATTTATATTCTTGCAGTACCAAAATGCCATAGGGATGAAAAGGTCAAAGGTGCTCTAAGAAAGAGCCTGTCTGTATTAGACAACAGCAAAGGGGCCACTGCAGGCCAGTGCGTGAGGAACTTCTGAAAGTCATCTGGTGCCTAGAGTCAGTGTGTCAGTACAGCCCAGGGAGAGGCCCCTCTTTCAAAAGAGGCTCAGAGAAATTCCAAGGGTTGCAAGAAGGATGGGGCAAAGGACCCAGTTGGGGCCATGGCAGGCCAGCTGTCCCAGTCCTTGTTGAACAGACAGACTAGCTAGCTTTGGCATTCAACCTGGAAAAATGTCACAAAGACAGTCAAGATGAGCTTTCTGCAGGACCATTTCTATAGCTGCATGTTTCCCGACATCCCCAGCAGACTGGAAGGATGGACTCCACAGAGCCTGCATTCATGAGTCTCCACCAGCCATCTGCCTCATGGCTGACACGGGAGTCTGGGATAGGAACCAGAAGGGCAGTTGCTGATTCAGAACCTGCTACCCCGTGCCCAGATCACGGCAGCTGATTGCTCGCCAAGGGGGCTGAGCCCGGTGCTGATGCGGCCCCCTACACCAACCACCTCCTCTCAAGCCCTCACACGTCCTTGGAGGGCTTATGGCCCAGTACACCCCACTCTCGGTACATCTAAGCCCCCTTCCATAGCACAGAAGCCCACTCCCTACATCACACCTCTCTATCCAAGCACGCATTGTTCTTGAGATGGGCCTATATTTACCTGAATTTGGGGGGGTGCTTCCTTGGGGGAGCCACACCCAACAGTGCACAGAGGCAACTCCCAGTTTAGAGGAAGAGGGTCACTCCTGGCGGTGGTGCTGGGGGTCAGGCGGTGCTGGGGGTGGAACCTGGGGGTCCCGCATGCAGAGCATGTGCTCAGCCTCTTTTGCCCTCCCCTCCCGGCTGCTGTCATATTTCCTTCATCATTAGCAACTTCGTCTGCACATTTGAAGCACCAACATTTTAAATTAGGGATGTTATTTGTGTTAATTGGCCTGATGATAACTTTGCATGAATTGTGAGCAACTTATCTCTGACCCAATTTCTCCCAATTAGGTCTATTTCACGGGGGTTGGGGGAGCTCCTAAGAGGTGCTCAGGATCCAAACGGTGATTCTCATCAAGTGGGCTGGGGGTCAATGCAGCAAGTGAACGAAGCAACTAAGAACAGAGATGAAAAGCAGACAGACAGAACTCGGGTTTTTATTGGGAGGACGTTGTTCCCCCGAAACGGTAGAGAGGAGAGAGAGAGAGAGAGAGAGAGAGAGAGAGAGAGAGAGAGAGAGATTGAGAGAGAGAGAGACTAAAAAAGAAGACTGAAATGTTCTGAGAAAAAAAATTCCCCCTTGTCCAAAATGAAGGGCTTAATGAAAGGACTGAGTAAGAGAACGAAAATCAGAAATACAGGCAAAAAAGTCTAGAAGATGTCTTCAAATAAAGATTAAAATGCCAACGTGATTTTTAAAATAAGGAAAGATGAAAGGAAACAGAGATTCCATCCCGGAAAGCCAGTACCCGACTAATAGAAATTCAGAAGAAGAGAGCTATGAAAGAGAAGGAATAATGAAATAATGAAAGAAAATTCCCTTTTGCTGATGAAAGACACGGACTTGGGGACTCAAGGAGGTCGTTACATTATCTTCCGTTTACATTTGATGGAAATCCAACTCAAATTGTGTCAGAAACAAAATGAACAAGTTCTCTGATCTGAACTCACTCTAGTCTTCTGTTTATTAAAAGTCTCATTCGTTCACTCTCCCCCATCACTCTCTCTCCTTCTCACTTTCTCCCATGGTTCCTTTGCAGGCAGACTTTGAACGTGTAGAGGCTAAGAACATCTCTGAAAGTTTCTGCCTTGCATCATTCATACATAAAACCCTTAGAAAAGAAAGTAATTCTTTCTCCTGATAGTCAACTCGAGCTTCCAAAGGTCGTCGATGGCACAATCAGAACATGTAGTTTGGGTCACATGTATCTCTCTGAGCCAATCCCATGGTTAGAGAAATGAAGAGGTCTGATTGGTCACGCTAGAGCAAGGAAAGCATACCCCTTCAGAGCTACCTGTCCCAAGCGTGGCTTGATGTAACTAACACCAAGGGGCTAACACCAAGGGGTAGGGAAGCAGGTCAGAATGAAAAAACTGTGGCTATTCTCACCGGGTATGGAGCACACCAAATGGAAAACATTTTTTGAGATCCAGCAAACGAGAGGAAATCGTAAAATTTATTTCAGGAAAGATTTAGGATACCTGGAAGGAAATGGCAATCAAACTAGCATTTAATCCCCGCCCGCCCCCCCACACACACACACATGATAAGAACTTGCTGGAACAGTGTCAATAGCATTCTGATGAGGAATCACTTGGAATCTCTCATTCAGGTGTCAAGGCACAGCGATGACATTGCTGTAGATGCAAGGCCCAGTGTGTGGGTTAACAATCCCTCCGCCCCGCTTCTGTTAGAGAACATTTACTAGGAGGATGCAGGGAGGGGGACAAAATGTTTCTTGAGGAGCCTGAGCGATAGCACAGTGGGGAGGGCGTTTACCTTACACATGGCCCACGGGGTTCAATCCCCAGCATCCTATATGGTCCACTGAGCACTGCCAGGTGTAATTCCTGAGTGCAGAACCAGGAGGAATGGCTGAGCACTGCTGGGTGTGACTCTCCCCACCAAAAAAAAAAATTATAATAAACTGTTTCTTGAGATTCTGCTCTTGCAAAATTAAAACAAAATGCAAGAAAAAAAAGAGGATAATTTCAGAAAAACAAAGAACGAACCCAGGACAGCAACAAAAAGAAATACAGTAAGAGGCCAGCAAGATAGTACCAGGGTTAAGGTACTTGCATTGCATATAGTCAGTGAAACCCGATACCCATGGCACCCTTTGAGCACCACTGGGAGTGACCCTGGAGCATAGAGCCAAGAGTAGCCTCCCCAGCACCACCATATATGGCCCAAACCCTCCCTCCAAAAGAAATACAGTTGTGTAGCCGGCCCAATAATTACATTTGATCCAATTTACCGGGAGCAATCAAAGGGCACCATAAAAACAACCTGGAGAAGAAAACAGCGTTACCCAACTCTGTGAGCAAATACAGGAACACCTCTGAGCAACAAGGAGAAGCAAAGCAATTGAACTGTCCACGATAGCCGTGCTCCAGATACAAGGGAATGGGTAGCAGCTGGAGTCACGGCCGCTGGTACAAGGAGTGAAGACTACCTGGGAAGCAGAGAGCCCCTCTGGGCCTCACTTTCAATTCACCAATTCACCTGGTCAGGATCGGACGAAGGACACCAATAATCCCATAACTTGTGTTTTGGGGGTTTTTTTTTAGAATGTGATTAGACATTTCCATAATTGATCTTTGGGCTTACCTCATTTTTTTAAAATTAAAAACATGTTACTCGATAAATTTGGTCTGTTTGGAGGTAACTTGTATCTCTGAATTTTTAGGAGATGATTCCTAAGTCTGACCTCATCAGTCAGCCCTATGTTCGAGTTAAACACCGCAACTTCAAGCATCAATTTCTCAAGTTCTTTATTTTATGTCAATAGCAGGTCTATTCTTTTTATCTCATTTTTTATTTGTCTGGGGTCACATTTCAGCAGCTCCCTCCTGCACTGGGGATGCTATCACCCACTTTGGGAAGTTCTAGCCTCAAAGGTCACATCTGATCGCTGTGTTCCCTGCTCACAGGCCTGCGTCCAGCACCCCCTTGCTCAGCTCCCCTTTCCTCTCTAATGGATGAGTTACTGGTTTTGGCATATCGAACACGCATCGGACAGCTTGCCAGGCTCTGCTGTGCAGGCGCTATACTCTCATTACTTTGTGGGGCTCTCTCAGAGGGGTGGGTAGAATATTCACAGCAATTTGGAGGTAAATTGCGCCTCCCGCATAGCGGCCGCGCACAACAGGAAAAGCTGGTTTCTGCTCTGCCGGGTGTATCTGTGTTCCATGTAGAATTTCTCAATTCTACTGGAGGAGTTCTATAAAAATGATCACACTTTCTACAAGATCATAGTTGGTGATTTTAATGCCAAGATAGGACCGAGAAGATTGGCTGAAGAACTCCACATCAGAACCCATGGCCTAGAATGGAACGAACGGGGTGAGAGACTATCTGAGTTCATCATGTCCACCAAGACCATTCATGGGAACTCACAGTTCCAGAAGGCTGAAGCGAAACGTTGGACATGGGAATCTCTTGGTGGACAGTTCCACAATGAAATTGACCACATCATCTTTAATAGACGGTTTTGTCTGACCGATGTTGCTGTCATCCCCAAATTACAAACAGGATCAAACCACCGTCTCCTTCCGTGCAAAATTCTACTTCCCGCAATGGGGAGAAAAGGCTGCAAAGTTTAAGAAGAGAACTCCCAGAACGACCACCAACTGGGAACTCTTTGGCACTATTGAATCAACATGGGAAGATACCACCATTGACGACATCGATGAAGAATACAACCGACTGGTTCAGCACCTCCATGATTGTGCGAAGAATGCTGAGAGAGAGAAAGACACAAAAGGACGCCTGTCTTCAGAAACTCTCAAGCTCATTTGCCAACGTGGCAAGGTGCAAGCCTCAGGAGACCAAATGCTAACGTCCAAGCTTGCTAAGCGGTGCAGAGCAGCGATAAAAGAAGACCTCAAAGACAGAAGAGCAGAAATACTGGAATATGCAGCAGAAGCCGGGAAAAGCATTTGCACCGCCCGCCTGTCCTTCACCAACTATAAGACCAAGATGACTGCCCTCCGACACCCTGATGGATCTATCACATCTTCCAGAAGGGCAATGGAGAATATTATCCAGAACTTCTACTCAAATCTCTTTGATAGCCACATCCACCTGCCCACATACCAAATTCCACAGGATGGATATGTCATTCCCAACGTTCTTCCCCAACCTCAAACTCTACTACAAAGCAGTCATAATTAAAATGGTATGGTATTGGTATAGAAAGACCTGGATATGTCTTTCCCTACATTCTCCCTTCTGAAATCTGACATGCTATCTCGTTGGTAAAGAAGGAAACAGCACCAGGCCCAGACAAAGTCATACCCGAACACCTGAAGAATCTGCTGTCAGTACTCATCAATATACTAGCTCGGCTCTTCACACACTACCTGTCCGCATGCAAGGTGCCCTCCCAATGGAAAACCAGCAGGACAGTTCTACTGTTCAAGAAGGGAGACATTCACGACATCGGCAACTATCGCCCCATCTGCATGTTGTCCGTCATCTACAAGCTGTTTACACGAGTCATCCTGAACAGGATTGGCAAAACACTAGATGAAGGACAACCATGCGAGCAAGCTGGCTTCTGGAAAGGATTCAGCACAATCGACCATATCCACACAGTAACCAAGCTCATTGAGGTTTGTAGGGAGTACAAGATGCCGCTCTGTCTCACGTTCATTGATTTACAGTAAGCCTTTGATTCTGTGGAGACTGAAGTGGTCATCGAAGCCCTAGCTGAACAGGGTATTCAAACCCAAAACATCTAGATCCTTGGTGAGCTGTATTACGGATTCACCACCAGGATCTCACCATTCTACAAAGAAGTGATCATTGATGTCAAAAGAGGGGTTCGACAGGGTGATACCATTTCACCAAAACTCTTCAGCGCCACCCTCAAGAACATCATGCGACAATTAGAATGGGAAGGAATGGGAGTGAAGATAGATGGTCGGCAACTACACCACCTCCGCTTTGCTGATGACACCGTTCTAATAACACCAAACATTAGCCAAGCGGCACAAATGCTGGCTGACTTTGACCGAGAATGTGGAAAGATAGGTCGACAGCTGAATCTGAAGAAAACTATGTTCATGAAAAATGAACTAGTTCCTGAGGCCCCATTCACTCTCAATGGAACAAACATCTCTGAATGCAACAGTTATGTGTACCTAGGTCGAGAAGTCAACATGATGAACTGCCTAAAACGTGAGCTGTGCAGGAGGAAGAGAGCGGCATGGAATGCCTTCAAAGGCATCGAAGAAATAGCTAAAAAGGACAAAAGAACCTCTGGCTCCAGGCACATCTCTTTGACTCCACCGTTCTCCCTGCATTAACATACGCCTCAGAGACTTGGGCCCTACGAAAGCAGGATGAGAATGCTATTCGGGTCTCCCAGAGAGGAATTGAAAGAGCTATGCTTGGAATATCATGCCTCACTCAAGTGAGAGAAGGAATCGGAGTTCTGACCTCCGCTGCTATTTCAGAATCAGGGACGCTGTCTCATTTGCCAAGGCATCGAAAATCAGATGGGCTGGACATGTAATGCGATTTGGAGACGACCGCTGGACTAGAGTCGTTACCGACTGAATCCCACAGGATGCCAAAAGATCACGTGGCCGCCCACCTACAAGATGTTCAGAATTCCTTGTCAAAACACTGAAGGAACGGTTTGAGGCTCTTCATATTCCTGAATCAACCAGATGCCATTGGGCTACATTGGCACGTGATAGGGTCCAATGGAAATGTTACTGGCGCCTGCTCAAGCAAATTGATGAATAACGGGATTCAAGTGATCAAGTGATCAATGGATGAGTCAAAAGCTGCACCCCTAGCCAGCATCCACCCCTGTCCCGGCCCTATTCTTTACCTGTCCCTTTGCCTAAGATCCAGCTGGATGGAATGCCCTTCTGCCTTTCTTTCCAGCCTTGCATCTGCTGTTTCTGCTTCTGAAGCTGTCTCAGGGATCCCTCCTACAACCCCTAATTCCCTCTACATTGTCTGTCTTGTATCCAGAGCATGCTGTGTGAGGATTGACTGCTTTATTATTATTATATTTTAATAGACTTCGTTCCCATGACCTGAGGAATGGTTCTTCATGTTCCTGGAATGAGTAGAGGCCCTTAGGCTATACTAGCACATGAACAGGAACAAATGGAGATGTTACAGGTGCCCGCTCTAGCAAATCGATGAACAACGGGAAAACAAGTGATATTTTTAATTTGATTCACAAAGTTATTAATAGTTGAGTCTTAGGTATATAATGTTTGTTTTTTTTGCCTTTTGGGCCACACTCAGTAATGCTTAGAGGTTACTCCTGGCACTGCACTCAGGAATTACTCCCTGGAGGTGCTTGAGAGACCACATGGGATGCCAGGGATGAAACCTGGGTAGGCAGTGTGCAAGGCAAATGTCCTCCCTACCGTGCTATCACTCCGGTCCAGGTATATAATGTTCTAGCAGTAATCTCTTCACCAGTATCCCCAAGTTCCATCCTGCCCCACTCCACCATGACAGGCACATTTTAAAGTTAAAAAGTCAATCCTCAGTAATATAATTGTCTACTTCTTAATGACCACCAAGTGAAGTGAAGTCCATGGGAAAGCTCTGTTGGATGAATGAGTGGATAGATGGATAGTACACAGGTAGGTGGCTGAGTGGATGAGTGGATATATGGATAGCACACAAATGGGTGGCTGAGTGGATGGGTGGGTGGATGGATAAATGACTGGACGGATGGATGATGGATATTAATGAGTGGCATTAAATGAGTGATCAGGGTTAAGTAATTCAGTGACTAAGAATGAATGAAGAACTTAATGAATGAATATATCACTATCACTATCTTCCAGTTAATCATCTATTTGCTAGAGCGGGCACCAGTAATATCTCCATATGTCCTGTCTCATGCTAGTAGAACCCAAAGGCATCCGCTTGCTCCAGGAACATAAAGAGCCTCAAACCATTATATTAGGTCATGAAAATGACCTAATATAAATGTTACTGGTATTTGACATATCAAATACTACACAAGCAGCTTGCAAGGCTTGCCGTGAGGGTGGCATACTATTGTAGTCACCTCTAAATAAAGCATTTAATGATAAACCCCATGGCTACTGGGTGGAGTTGTGACGAGAGGGAAGTCTGGATGTGGAAAATGGAGGGCCCTATGGAGCCAGGGGGTCGTCTGGCTTGTTGTGAGGCTCTGCTGGGGTGGCAGGCCAGGGCTAGAACCCGCCATGCCTCCCGGGCGCCTCATGAGCGGCTGGGCACAAGGAGAGCAAGTAGCAGCTCTGCCCCATGTCTGAGAGTCTCTGGTTTGGACTCGGCTGGAGAGGATCATGTTGAGTGAAATTAGCCAGGAGAGAGACAGATATAGAATGACTGCATTTATTTGCATGACATAAATATATGCATATATATATGCATATTATGATACCAATATCCAAGGTCAGGCGAAATGTGGATCAGGACGTTTTGTCAAAGGTGGAAATTACCACAAATATGTGGGAGCAGAGGTTAGGTAAGACAGAGAAGGGAACAGTGTGCTAATAATTGTTGAAAGTGCTATTACCACATAGAACTTAGCATTAAATACAGGCAAAGAGATACACATGATAACTTCTAAGTATTTATATTGTAATCCACAATATGTAAGAGAAGGAAGAGAGAGAAAGAGAGAGAGAGAGAGAAGAGATGGAGAACCTGTCACAGTGGCAGGATAGGGGGGGGAGGGAATCAGGACATTGTTGGTGGAGGGATGTGTGCTGGAACACTGTATGGCCGAAACCCAAACATGAACATTTTTTGTCATTGTTAATAAAAAATAGTAAAAATAAAGCCAGGCCAAAAAAATGCATTTTGGTTCCTTTGTCTCATTAGACTACAATAATTTTTCATTTCTTACACTACCGAGGGCTTCAGACACTGAGGAATATTCAATTTCTCTCTTCCTATAATGTCTGTCCTGCCTGACAATCGCATCTCTTTGCCTCTCCTCTCCAGATTATTTCTACTCTTTTTATTCTTCTTTTTGTGTCACACCCATCGATGCTCAGGGGTTACTCAGGAATTACTCATGGCCATTCTCAGAGCACCATATGGGATGACCGGGACAATATGTATGTATGTATGTATGTATGTATGTATATATATATATACATATATATATATGTATATATATATATATGTATGTATATATATATATATATATATATATAAAGAGAGAGAAATCAGAATCCTACAGAGCTTGGTGAACCTGTGTTAAGGCAGCTAAGCATGAACCCAGGAACAAAGCACAGATGTCATTATTTAAATTGCACAGACAATGCTGAGTTCTAGAATATAGATTAGTGGTCACTGATCACACCTCCCCCAATCTGCCTTCATTTCACATCTCTTTTGGTTGGGAAGACTTTAAGGACAAAGTGTAGCATTCACAAGTGAAACCAAATGACTCTACTGGGTAAATTCATTAATCTTTTCACTCATGTGCATTTCCTGAGTCCCAGTGGGCAAGAGCCCTGTGTTGGGCCGGAGGGTAAGTAATTCAGAATCACCGCCCCTCAAGAATCCATCTTGATGGGGGCACCAGGTTGCTACTGGACCATAACAGACATCTAAATGGTTGAGGGGAGGTGCCAAGTTCTCACGCTCTGGTAAAGGGGGGATCGAGGAGGACAACTTTCTTGCTAAGGCCACTAGTGAGGGGTCTGCTATGCACAGAGAGAGGAGGCGCGGGAGGGGGCGGGGCATGAGTGGAATCCCATTCCGAAGTTTCTTGGCTGACTTCCTGAGCTAAACTACCATCCCCTCTGGACATTAGTGTCCACTCAAGTCAGAGGTGGTGATTAATCCTGTCTGGGGCAATGACCCAGAAGTATGCTGGAAGCTGAGAAGAAACAAACAAGCTATTTATCAAGAAACAGCTCCAGAGAAGAATAGTGGGAGTGCGGGTCAGGGCTAGGGAGGGAGGAAGGCAGGCAGGGGTGAGGTCCTGCAAAGACCCTCACCCCTCTCCTTCCCTAAGGCAGTTCAGGAGTACGGGTGCAAGGGGACCAAACATTCTTATTCTCTGATTTCTCAAGGTCACAGTCATTCTTGGGGGTTAAGCTCTAAGGGGAGGGACTTAACCTCATGTAAGTCATTCTAGTAGCTACCAGGTATACCTCAAAGGTAAGTTCAAAGGGCCAGAGAGAGAGAGTAGAGGGTGAGGTGCTTGCCTTGTGTGCAGTTAACCCTGCTTCAATCCACGGTACCACTCTAGGTCTCCACACCCAGCCCAGAGTGATCCCTGGGCTCCAAGCCAGGAGGTAAAACCTCCTCCACATGCGACCCCTACCTAAACCAATTTTTTTTTTCAAAAACAAAGATACTCACAAGTGTTGAAGCTAAAAACAAGACCATTCAAACACAAACAGTGAAAGGAGAGTTGGAGATTATTAACAAACCTGTCCTGTTGCCTGGACTTGCTTCCTAAAGGAAGGAAGGAGATATTTCCTCCCTTTGCAAGCAGCAAAGAAGGTTCCTGCAGCCCCGTCCCTCCTTCTAGCAAGTTCTTAGGAAGGCAGCTCCTTGCCTGATGAAGGGCCACACGCAGCGAGGGATAGTCACATCTCTACTGAGTGCAGCAAAACACCCAGAGTTGTTCTAACGCACTACCAGCCTGGAAAACAAAACAAAACTGTATATGCAATTAATTAGGTCTCTGCTCCAGTGCTCTGCTTCTCTCTGTTCGCCTTCCCCAGCTTAGCATCCAATTTTTTAGCTGAGAAGGCGGGGCAGCAGGTTTCTGAGATATTTTTTGCTAATGGGTTGAAATATTACACCCGTAATTATAGCCTGGCAGCATTTTTTCCCTTTTGCTCATTTTGTTCAGCGTGGCAAACATTGTATCTGATTACAGCCATTCATGTCTTCTTTATGAAATAGGGTTTATCACACAGGGACTGAGTGTGCAGGCCACATTAACCGGGCTTCGAGCTCTGGAGGGGCAGGAGAGATAGAACAGTGGGCAGGGCACTGCCTTGCACATGTCTGACCCCAGTTCCATCCCCTATGGTCCCCTGATTCCCACCCAGGAGTGATCCTTGAACACAGAGGAAGGAGTAAGCCCTGAGCACCACTGGGTGTGGCCCAAGAAACAACAATAATGATGATGATGATGATGAAAATTAAAAAGTTCTCTGGTGCCCCCATGGGGGAGGTAGATGGGACGAACTGCTGCTTCATTGTACCAGCAGGTCAGAGGACAGGCAGTGGCAGGGAGACTTCTGCCCCCTCCCTCTCCAGCCATCTTGTTCTCCTGTGCCCGACCTACCCACAGCCAGCTCTTAGCTCTGCTCCTCCTGGCATCCACCATGCCCACATCTACCTCTGGGGCTTGCCCAGTCTGCTCTTTCCCCAACCCTTTTGAAGCCTTCCCAGAAGAGGACGTGGTCTTTACTTGATCAGGTAAGACTTGGTCTCTCCCCACCCAGTCAAGGGCCACCAGGTTACATTCCCTGCCAGGAGCTCAAGAAAATGTAAATTCTCATCTCCACCTTGCCTGCCTCCTTTACCCTACCAGTAACTGAACTAGCTCTCAGGAGGGGACCAAGGAATTCTAGGGCCTTGGACGTGCCCCACCCCTGAAACCTTGAGCTACTTTGAGCTCAGCTGGCCACCCCTTAAATAGGGCAGGAATCCCTCTGCTTGTCCCTGCCTCTGTCTCTGTCATTGGACAAGGAGTTTCATCTCTCTAGGCTTCAGTTTCTCGTGCACAAAATGAGGCTCCTACTAACGAAGCCCAGGAGAGATGAAAATGAGGCTCTTGGACTGAGCCATAAGAGATTCAGGTTTTGTACCAGTAATTTCAGACCATGCAACTTGATCGGTCTCTTTTCTTAATCCAGCAGAGAGCTCAGCTCACGGCTAGCTCCTCACTGACCTCTCATGATTCCCCAGCCCATAAAATAAGCTGCTCCCCTCAGACAAGACCAGGCTTCCTTCTCATGCCTGGGCAGTTCCTATGGGATTTCCAGATCCTTCTCTAAGTGCCAAAGTCATGTGCTTCTCATCCCCTGGGGATCAGAAACTCAATTGACCTCAAACCCTTCACAGGGAGGTGAGGGTCTCCTTCACTTTGGCAAAGAGTTACTTTACTCAGAGTTCTGCGGGGAAGGGAGAAACTCTGGCAATGAATAAGATGGACATGTCAGGCAGGATATCTGGTGTCAGGAGAAGGCAAATTCCACTTGATCTTAGCCCAAAGGCTGAGAAGCGATGGGAAGAAGTAAATTCTGTGTTGCATATGAGGCTGGGAAGCTGCGTTGGGACCAGAGGGAACTGTTCATTAGGCTGCAGTAGGCTGCAGGCATGGACCCAAGTGAACACTCCATGCTGAAGGGCAGGGGTGTGGCCCTGGGGTAGTGCTCATCACTGAGCACTATCTGGGCTTACCCCTCTGCCACATCCCAACTGAGGATGTAGGGGAGCCAATCTAGCTGTTTAAGCAGCATTCTAAGGGTTCACTGAGACTTCAGGATCAGTGTCTTTTGGGGGAATGGGTTCCATCCCAAACCCCTCTAAGGATGGACAGTCCTTGCCTTCCCCCTGCCAAAGAAGCCTCCAGCGACCCAACTGGCACCTCAGAACCAAAGAACTGCCTTTGGAGTCTTCCTGACTGGCTGGAGGGAACAGAGAAATGCCCAGATGGTAATTGGATATCATCATTGGTATGTTACATCATGATATGGTGATAACACATCATGTGCCAACACCGCTACAGTCTGGGCATACACAGCAGGGAAACGCTTGTGCATGCAGCTCCCCTGGGCTTGGTCCTGCAATCACATGTAGTCTCCTGAGCCTCACCAAGAGGCAGGAGTGAGACCTGAGCATCACTGGGTATGAGTCCCCAAAAGAAGGGTTGCTGCTTCTTGTCACCCTTTTAGTAACCCTAATCTAGAGGACTCAAACTGCTGTATTTTTCCTAAGAAGGTGCTGCTTTTCAGAACAGATGCGCATTGCTCTGTTCCTTTAACCCCTGTCTGCTTCTCCCAGTGGGACTCAGAGGAGAGGAAGGGAGATGAGGGGATGGGAGAGGAGGGGAGAGGAGAGGAGGGAGAGGCTAGAGAGGTAGGGGGAGAGAAGGGGAAAGGAGGGAAGATGAGAGGGGGAGGAAAGGAGAGGAAGGGAGAGGAAGGGAGGGGAAAGGTGCTTTAGGACAAGTATGCTTCCTAGTCAGGGGTGAATTTTGCATCCTGAGGATATTGATAATATTGTTTGGGGATGCCAATGGTATCTAGAAAGCAGAGACCTAGGGTGCTGCTGAGCATTATATAATGCCCAGGCAAGCCCCCACCCCCAAGTATAAAATGGCATTTGTCACTAAATCCCTAGTGCAGGGCACACCTAAGATCAGATACTGGACCCTAATGTGTGGTGTGAGAGAGTGTGGGGAGAAGAGGGTGCCTGCTTGGGAAGGGTGGGGCCTGTCATGTGCCCATGGTCGTTGAAACCACTGGGTGGTCAGCTCAGGGGACAAGCCAAATGGACAGCCAGGAAAAGAACTTGCAAGACGGTTAGCTCAAGGTCTCTGGGTCACTCCAGAGCAGGGGACAAAGTCAGGCTGCATGTAGGATGGAGCTGGGAGGCAGGGCAGCACCAGACCAGGGTGGGAAGAGCAAGGCACGAGGAGGACTTCAGCTGGGACCCGGATGTGAACTGAGGCATGCTTTAAAGGGACTCCCTCAAGGGGGTTGGGATTTACAGGAGGCGGGCTAGAAGCAGGAAGGGCAAGGAAGAGACAAGTGTAGGGGTCTCAGAGGGACATCACAGCCTGTACAGACAGCGGGGAGGAAAAAGAAGTTAAGTGGGAATTTTAGGGGTCAAGCCACAAGAGCTTGGGAGGACCTGGTGGGGGAAGGTGGACTCAGGATGAGAAATAAGGGAAGGGAGGCGGGAGGGGGGACACTGATAGCTCCACAGGGGCAGATAGTTAAGGACAGCCAAGACCCAAGGCCAAATGCCTCAGCCCTCAGCCAGCTGTTCTTAACACTCGTCACTGATTCTCAGGAATCAGCTGACAGTCCCTTCCCTTCCCTCCTCCCACAGATATTAAGAGCGTCCTTTACTCTTGAAACCACTTCCTCTCAGCACCCCTCAGCACTATAGGGACCAAGCTAGCTTGCAGCTTGGCAACTTCCACTTTCTCAAGTGGCACCCAGATAGGAAAGACCTAACACAGCCCCAGCCACAGAGCTGGAGCTCAGAAGGCATGGCCATACAAACAGCATGTTGGGTGCTGTTGGGTGCCAGAGGGATGGTACAGCAGGCAGTGTGTGTCCTTACCTTGCACATGACCGACCCAGGTTCCATTCTTGGCAGCCCATATAGTTCCCCGAGCACCAACAGGAGTAAATCTCAAGTGCAGGGCCAGGAGTAACCTTTGAGCACCGCTGGGTGCATGGCTCCAAAACAAACCCAAAACAGTTTGTGATGGGTGCCCATGGCACTCACTGAGCTGAGACTGGGCGTAGTTTCTTTGCGTTGATGGACCGTGGAAGATGGTGGCACAATGGCAGTGATAGTAGAGATAGCACAAGCATGGACAATGTAGCCCATTCTCTAGAGATGGTGAAATGATAGTCTGCCCAAGTGGTTTGCTTTCCAGAGAAATGCTTGTGCGGTTGGGATATGGGGTTAGAGAAGATGGTGACCACGATATGGTAAGTGATGTCAGTGACATCCATCATAGTCATGTCTCTAGAGAGCACTTTGAGGGCCAAAGAGTGAGTCAATTGCCTGGCAGGCAGAGGCCATGAACCATCTGCTGATGGCCTGAGCACTACTGGCTGTGGCTCCAGGGGGCAGCTAAGAGCCGCCTCCCCACCAATGAATTTTAGTCATTCTAGTTGGTGTCTGTTCTGACACCAGCACAGACTATATTGATGATCATAACAATGACCTCATAGGCTAATGATGACACGTAGATCAAAACAAGATGGGCAAGAATGATACTGGCCACGCTGATGGTCATTCTGCTGGTGTGTTGATGGGGCTGGGGGTGAGGCTCAGCATGGTTACAAAGAGGCTGCTGAGTGAGTTGGTGACAGCGGCTCAAAGGATAACTGGTCTGCTGACACAGAGGGTGGCCCTTGCGGTCACATTACCGGCAGCCTTAGCAAAGTAGAAGAAAGGGGTGTGAGGGGCCAAACCCGTTCCAGCTTGAATACCACGTCTGCCGTTGCCTTTGAGAGTTACTTGGAGTCTCAGTCCTCTCAGCTCTGAAATGAAGCTAATTATAATGGCTCCGATTTTCCAGGATGGCGCTGATGTCCCCATGTTGTCCCGCCTGTGTGCCCTGGCACACGGGCGCTGCAAGTGAAAATGAGCCTGATGATGGTGAGAGTCTCCGGGAGATAATGGCGCTGATGACTCTCTTGATGATGCAATTAAAGATGGTTCATTGGCGATATTATTTCCATGATTGGGATGGAGCAATTGATGGTGGAGACACTGATCATTTTGATTACAATTATGATCAATGGAAACAGCATGGTGGCATGTTTAAAAGCCCTAATCTTGGAATCAAACAGCACAGGTTCCATTTCCCACTCTCGGCTCTGGGCAATCTCGGTCACATCACAGCTTGTTAAGGCGAGAAGACCACTTGGAGCGCATTGAACCCCCTCCTTGTTTGACAAATGAGGCAATTCAGACCTGCAGAGATGAGGGGACCCATCTATCGCCCAATTCCACCAGGGCATCCACAGCAGAGCGGAGCTGGGTAACGGCCGCTGAGCCCCCCAGTTTAGATTTTCTTCCTCTCTACTAGTCGTACATTCTGTGACTGTGTACACATGCGCGTGTGCTCGCAGGGCAGTGTGTGTGTCTCTGTGTGTGTCTGTGTGTGCATGTTTGTGTCTGTGTGTATGTCTTTGTGTATGTGCACGTATGTCTGTGTGTGTCTGTGTGTATGTCTGTTTGTATGTGCGTGTTTGTGTCTGTGTCTTGTGTGTCTGTGTGTGCATGTCTGTGTATATGTGTCTGTCTGTGTGTGCATATGTGTGTGCGTGTGTCCACATATATGTGTGTAGTGTGCATATGTGTGTGTGTGTGTGTATCTGTGTGTGCATGTGTGTCTGTGTGTCTGATTATGTGTCTGTGTGTGCGTATGTGTCTGTATATGTCTGTGTGTCTGTATGTGTCTGTGTGTGTCTGTATGTGTATGTGTGTGTCTGTGTGTGCGCATGTGCATCTCTGTGTCTCTGTGTATGTGTGCATGTGTGTTCTGTCTGTGTGTGTCTGTGTGTCTGTGTCTGTGTTTGTGTGTGTCTCTGTGTGTGTCTCTGTGTGTCTCTGTGTGTGTATGTTTCTAGGCATTTTGCCAAAAGTATTCACCAGCAAAGCAGCCTGGTTTTCAAGGAGCCATTGTGAGAAGTCAAACCGCTGAGCCCGCCTGTAATCTTTTCTTTCTTCCCGACCAGCAGAGGCCGAGCACTGCTGTGGATTGGCTGTGGCTGGACCAGGAGTGGAAGTGGGTAATAGTTGGCTCGTTTTAATGTCTGGTGTCTATAGCTTGCACTTCCATCATTCTATTATATTGATGACAGGCAAGCCTGAGCCACAGAGAAGAAACAAATTACCTAATAAATCAAGGCCCCAGGACTTAAAGTGGGCAGTGTTATTAGAGGGGGTGTGGGGGGGGAGCGGAGAGGGGGATCGCTAAGTGAGAGGTAGGGCTGCCTAGGAAAATGGTGCAAGCCGGGAATTGTCTGTCTATCTCTCCATAAATAATTACACACAAGCGATATGCATCTGAGACAGAACATGATATGTTATTATTAACCGAACAGTGGGGGGGGAAATGCTAGCAGGAAGGGAGATGGGGGGCTCGCAGAGGGACCCACAGCACGTTCAGCAGACCCAAATCTGGCAAAGGTGGAATAGGATGAAATAGCCTGAGAAGCTGCCACAGCCAATGGCAGGGAGGGAGGGAGCAGAACAATTCGGCAGAGGATAGATCCAGTTCTGGCCATGTTCTAGTCCTGAGGCTCAGGCTGGCCCACTCAGCAGCCTCTGAGTTTTTACAGGGGCCAGTAAAGAGGCAGACGTCGGGGTCCAATTCTAGGATGGATCATCCTGGATAAGTTGAGCCCCGTCCCTGGGCTTCTTCCCTTTCTGCAGGATGGGTATGGTCACAAAACATGAGTTGGGAGGAGTGGATGAATCATAGCACTCACAGCCCACAGAGCTCGGGCCTGACCAGAGGAAACGCTCTACTGAGCGTAGGGAGAGGAGATGGCCATTCGAATGTGATGATAGGACAAATCCCCAGCAAAGGACAAGTGGCATGGCCAGAGTCATATGGCCCCCAAGTCCAAGCACCTTTGGAGGCCATACTGGGCTGGCTGGCTCTGAGTTTCTGCCTCTCTGCCCTCCCCAGGAGTGGGCCAACTTTCTCACGGAGTCACAGGCAACAGTCTCTGTGTCGTGGACCAGCTTTGGTCACAGAAACCCAACTCTGCTGCTAGAGCTGAAAAGCAGCCCTGGGTCACTTGGGGAAAAAATGGATGGGCAGGGCTGCATGCTCTGCCAAACTGTTCTAAAACTAGGGAGGCGGTCAGTGGGGTCAGAGCACCCAACTCGTGCTCTCCCAGGGAGCAGACTCACTCAGCACCTCGTAAGTATGGGGCTCGACATCCCAAGGGCAGGTATCTCTCAAAGCCCCCACGCCTCTCTGCAGGGCCCTTTGGCATACTCCTTGTGCTGCCCCAGTCGTGGTTTCTGTATGTTCTGTGGCTTGGGGGTGGAGGGCAGGACCCTCAGCATGCATGTCTCAAGATCTGCACTGGAGCCAGGAAACACCCCACTTCCAAGCTCTGTGGGCTTTGCCCAGAGCCCCAGGATAATCCTTTGTGGGCTGTTAATAAGCAAGTTGAACCCCATAATCACCCACCGCTTAGCTTCCTGGCTTTAATTTCCATGGCGGATGGAGCAAACAGAGGCGAAGAGTATTGCTTACAGACAAAAGCAACTCAGACTCCAAAGACGCCTCCAAGAGGCACTGGGATTCCCACCAAAGGGGAATTCTTGACTTCTGCACACACAGCCGGGGGTGGTGCCAATAGCCCCGGAAACCTGACTGCAAGCTCTGGCAGCCAAGAACAAAAAGGAACCCAGTGGGACTTCTAGAACCTTCTCTAGAGACTGTCTGCAAAGACTGGGAATTCTTCAACTTCTTCCTGATCATAACCTACACCTAACCTTTCTGACTTCTGTTTGGGGACATCGAGGGGGTAGGACCCTGTAGCTCCATCCTCCCCCTCCCACTTCTTCCCTAGGCCCTCCTTCTCCTGGAAAACGAGGACAGAGAAGCTTCCAGTTTTTGTGCCCTCATTTGCCAGGCAGATAATTGAGTGTTTCAGCAGAGCAAACTGCCTTTCAGTTCAGCCTCACTGCTCCCGGGGCCCCCACGCAGAGGGGAGTTGACTACAAGATGTCTTTGCAATAGAATGACATGGGGCGGGGAGAGACTGGAATATTCTTTTCAGCCTCTTTATAAAAAGTCACCCAAGCTTTGGGGGCTAGAGGGCTCACAGTAGTGAAGGTACTTGCTCTGCATGACCCTGTGTTGGGTTTGATCCACAGCACCACATATAGTCCCCTGAGTCTGCCAGGATCAGTGTCTGGGTAATGGTGGTGTGGCCCCAAAACAGAAAAATTACCCACCCTTTTTGGCTAGAGAAATAACACAGAGGGTAAAGGCACTTGCCTGGCATGTGGCTGACCTTGGTTTGAACCCCAGAACCCAATATGTTCCCCCAAACCCTTCCAGGAGTGATCCCTAAACACAGAGTCAGGAGTGAGCACTGAGCACTTTCAGGTGTGGCTGAAAACCCAAGAAATATAATTAAATGCCCACCAGCAACTGGGGCTTGAGCCTGAGTACCTGCACTGGATCCAAAGGTGCTGCTGCCTGGTTGTTGGCAGGTGACGTTGGCAGGTGCTGCCTGAAGCCTCCCCCATTTGTACTGCGAGCCCCCACCCACCCTGCCAAAGGGAAAGTCTTCACCTCCCTGAGTATCAGTGACTCTGCTCGTAATAGGATGGGAACCCCCAACCTGCGGCCCCCCAGCCCACTCAGGGATCCCCACCCTGCAGCCCCTCTAGCCTGCTTGGGGACCTCCACCCGGGGGCCCTTCCAGTCCTGCTCAGGGATAAGTGAGATACTCCAGGGGAAAGTACAGGATGTGGTAGAAAAGCCACAGCCTCGCTGGCTCCTGTGCAGAGCCAGCCAGGACATGAGCCCAAGCCGGTTCCCCACTCCACGTGGGAGCCTGAGACTGCCTAGAAGAGGGGCTCCTCTGCCTCGGGTCTCCTCCTGAGGGTCGAGGCTGTCCCTCTAGGGTTATGTCTGCCCGTTTCTCAAGGTAGATCCCCAGTCCTAGCACCCAGGAGTGACTGTGAGGTTGGGACCAGCTTCTCTTCCAGGAGCGAATCTCACCCTGGCTGGGGCTAGACAGGCCAAAGTAACGAGGTCCAGCCAAGCCTGCAGGTGGCCTGCGGCAAAAACACAGCCTCCAGGACTGGGAAAGGGTCTGTGAGGGCCATCGAGTGACCTGGACTGAAGGCTGGCAGCAGCGTGACTGTGTCCCCTCTCTTCACCCCTCACCCCACCATCCAACACCATGTCTGAGCTCCCGCCAAGGAGCCAGGCCCCCTGAGGATCTGGAAAACAGACCAGTGATCACTCCCTGTCTTGGGTCCACATTCAACAATCCAAGTATGCAAATGCCAGAACAAAGTGGACTCCAGGTCTGAGGACCCCAATGTGGTATTTGCAGGCACCCAGCACTCAGTCTGCAGCTGTGACTCCCTTCTGCAAAGCACCAGCTCTGTGCCTGGCAGCGGGTCAGCAATGCACACAGCCTCTTTCCCCTGGAGCTGGGAGCATCCGCTGGGCTGAGACCTGGGAACCAGGCTGTGAGCACAGACCTCAGTCGGGGGTGCATTTGAAGCGAGACAGCGACCTGACAAGCGAGAAGCAGACCTCATGTCCAGTGACTGGATGGTGAGAAGGCTCGTCCCAGTTTCCTGGGCCTCAGCACCTGCACTGCCAGGCTGGGCCCAGCCCTCAGCATCTCTTCCCTGAGATGTTCAGAAACCACCAATGGAGGATCTCATGAGTTTAATCCACTGGAGAATTCTACTGCAGGGGAACATGATTAGGAAAGTGGGCCCCATCCCCCGAGAGGGCCAGGCAAGACTTTCTCTGATGTTTAAGATGGTGAGGAAACAAGAATCAGGATCTTTTTGGGTTACCAGGACACCCTCTGTCACTGGCCATCTCCTCCTGGCCACTGTGAGAGATTCAATTGTGCGTGATTGATAAATTATGCGAAAGGGCGCATGGTTTTTTTTCTGAAATGTTGGGTTGACTGAAGGCAGCCCCTAGGGACACAGCCTAATTTCGTGGAAACCTCACACTTGGCCTGGCCTGTTCTGTGTAAGTCAGATTAATATAACAAGACTCTGGGGCTCGGCTTGATTTCTAACATATTCTCTAGGTGAGCAGAATGAGAGAACTGTAGAGACTGTGTGCCCCAGCCCTTGCCTGCCGCATCATTCACAGATCCCTCCAGGGCACGGGGCAGTAGACCAGGGCAACCCACAGCCCAGTCTTGTAGGAAGAAGCCGAGACACACTGCACAAGGGGCCTTGATTATGAGGGAGCACCCCAGACTGACAGTGGACACGTCATGGGTTCCTTTGCGGTGGCACCAGGATGGATGCGTCCCCAGCCCCCTCTGCATGAACTCTCCACTGAAGCCCATCTCCTGGCCTACGGCAACTTTTCCTCAAGATTCATACACAAAAAGGGTCCATACCATGTCCACTTCTTCTTGGCTAAGCTAAGGAGCAGGCCAAGACATGGCTGGCACTGAGAGTGGAGTCCAGGGCAGCTGAAGGGATAGTCTCCTTTCATGGACACTTGGACCCCGTGACTCCTCAGACCTGACCCACTCACAGGGGGTCAAACAGGGGTCACACACGGCAAGGTGTTACGTCCAGTCCCTTAACGCTCACCAGGGCCCTGGGAGGCAGCTGTTCACCCAGGAGACTGAAAGTCAGAGGCATGAAGTCACTTTCCCAGCTACAGTCCAGGGGCACTGAGTGTCCACCTTGGAGTGAGACTCTTGATCTGACTCCAACACCTGGGCACTGTCTTCTATTTGGGGCTGCAGGCACATGGGGTGCAACCAGCTCGGCTGGTTCTCAGGCCTGCCAGGCCCTCAGGAGACATGTAGTTTCCCACGCAGCTGTGTGAGAGCTTCATACACACAAACACAGACATATACATGTACTCACACATGTGTGCACGCATACATGCACAGACTCATGTACACACACCCAACCCTGACTCTCTTCCCAACATCTGGCAGTCTGGAAGAGCTCAGAAAGAATCAGGGATCAAGGGGTAAAGGTCAAAACAGCGAGCAGACTGGCCCCCACCAGTTCTGTGTTTGCCCTCCACACCCTTGCCAGCACCCTCCCATTCCCTCTCAGGTTGTCTGGGGTCCCTGAGGGCATGAGCCTCCTAAAGGGCCTATCGCATCTATTTGAAAGCAAGTGCTATCTTGGTGACTCCCTGCATGGATTAGACGCCTGCTGGGTACCTGCCCCATATTCCCACACATTGTGATTGTGTCTGGTCTGAGGTCACTCAGACAGGGGAGGATTTCCTGCTTTACTCCCGGCCTACAAACATGTGGGGTGCTGTGGAAGGGAATCAAGAGGACCCATAGTAGCACCACCTTCTCCTTCCTAGTCTGAGGAAGGAGGGTGGGTGACCATGGAGGGTGGGTGACCATGATGAAAATGCCGACCACCAAAGCGGAATCAGGGGTGCAGTGCCCCTGAATGCAGGCGTCCTCCTGAATAAGCCCCTGAGCGGCTCCAGCCCTTAGTGCCCTGCAAAGGCAGCTGGGGAGGGTGCGACAACAGGACCCATGGACCAGAGCCCCTTAGGCAGGCTGCAGGGCTGGAGAGGCCACATCGCCCCCGTGGCCTCCCCCACCAAACTGCAGAGCTCAATGTCCAGTAAGCACTACCTTCTCCAGGGAGCAAGGCAGGGGAATGCTGCCCAAGATGTCCAGTCATTCTGGGCAGCCCAAGATGAACTTTGCTTTAGTACAGCACGTCCCATGTCTCTGCCCAGATGTCCCCTCCCATACGCAGGCCTCCCCCACCTCATAAGCCAGCACTCATCAAAGGTTTACTGGCGAAAAGGACCCAGACCCAAGAGGTCTGGGTCCAGTCAGCAAGTGGAATAGGCACCCTGAGAGTGGGGAGCCCAAGGCCCCCCATGCAACCCTCACAGATGGCTAGAAACCTCCTCAAGTCCTAGCCCTGCATCTGCCCTGGGCAGCTCCGTCCCCTGGCCCCTGGGGTGCTCCCACCCATGGTTTGTCCCCTAGGCTCCCCTCCTGTCAGCCCAGAGCCAGAATCCTAATTCTCTCCACTTCTGTGGGGGCAACCTCCTCCAGTGATACCTGAGCCCCACAGAAGCTACCCATCCTGGAAGCGGAGATCGCAGGGAGGCTGGGACACTGCTTATGTTGGGACCCTGGTGTCATGCCAAGAACGGGCACCATGCTCAAGGGGAATGAGCTCTGAACCCCATGATCCAGCTGGGAGCAAGCAGGACAGCCTCAGAGCCCCTGCTGGGCCCACCTGGGACAAGGAGCAGTGCCCAGGACTCGAGTCCTGGGCGCTTGTCCTGGGTGTCCTGCCACAGGCTGGCCCAGCTTGTGTGCCCCTCACTGCACACATGGCTGCCCCCAACCACCCAATGACAGTGGTGGAGGGGGCTCCAGTTCCTGGGCGTGCTGGGAAATCTGGAGAATCCTGTACATCCCTAAGACAGATGAAAACTCTGGAACAAAGGAAGATGTCACTGCCCCTCTGGCAAGGACTGCACTTCTTGGGACGAAGTCTTGGGACGGCACTTCTGTGGTCAGTCATCAGGGGTGGTTGGATGGGACAGCCCAGAGCTGACAGCATCCAGGAGCTGCTGGCCTGGGGTCCAGAGTGATTTACTCATCAATTTCCCTCCACAGCCATCCCAAAGCCCAGCTGTAGGGAAGGAGGGTTGGGGTGCAGGGTCACTGCTGAGATCCATCTGTCACCCTCCATGACGCAGGAGGCACACAGGCCTGTATGAGGACGGGGCAGTGACAGTGACAGGACATGGCGAGGGAATCACCAGACGTGGACTTGTGTGGGGACTCCAGGTCCAGGATGACCTCAGGGATGGAGGGGGTCATCTCTGAGGAACAGGACACCAACCAGCCTCACTCTCCCCTTCTGGGGAGCAGTGGGACCAGCAGGGGTGGGTGGTGCAGAGGGGTGAGGGACGGAGGAGAGAGACAGCCGCAGAGCTTCCTCTGGCCATCTTGAGTTAAATCCCCGGTACCCATATAGTCCCTCAAGTCCCACCAGGAATGATCCCTGAGTGCAGAACCAGGAGTAAGCCTCTGGGTGTGGCTGCCCCTAGCCCTCTCCCTTCCCCCAGAAAAAACCACCGTGCTGACCAAATTCTGAAGTTTATTAGCCCAGCCAGGCTGTAGCCCTGTAGACTCCCAAACCTCTGTGCAGCCTCTGTGGGCAAACTGGGGTGGGTGGTGGCTGAGCTAACCCAGAATACAGTGGAGAGGCCTCGCTCTGCGTGTGCAACCAGCTCCAGCGCTGACTGCAGGAAGAGGAAGCGAAGCCCTGGGAGGCCTTGGACTCCCGCCCCTCCGCTCACAGCCCAGCAGCGCCTCCCTATCCTGAAGAAGGGGGACCCCACTGGCCTACAGACCCCAAGCTGCTCCTACCTGCTTCTGAGGGACAGTCAACACCTCAGAGGGCCAACACCCCACCCCTCAGACTCCTCATTGCCCACCAGAGCTCTGACCAAGTTCAAAAAGAAGGTTAACGTGAATAGGAGTGAGCTTTGGGGGAACCAGTGGGTCCTAGCAGTCCCAGCCTAGCCATGGGAACACAGGGCAGACAGACAGACAGCATGGATCTAACAAGAAGCCAGCCCTGGGGTGCCCAAGTCAGCACCAGTAGCTTCTGCCACAGAAAACAGGGGAGCTCCAAAAGGCCCCTGCCCCAGCCTTTTGTTTTATAGTCAGGGGCACATCTGGCCTTGACTTCTAGAACTTTCCATCATCTGCAAAGCCAGAGAGTGACCATGTCTGGTCCAGGGAGCCCCGACACTGCTCTGAGCTCTCCCCGCCTGAACTGGACACTGAGTTGGGCCTGAGCTGTGCCGGCTTCTGCTCCCACCTGCGTGCTCCAGCTATGGGCTGAGCCTTCACTGCCATCCTGGGGAAGGATCCAGTGCTGGAGCCCTTCCCTGAGGCCACAGAGGGCAGAACCAGCCACCCCCCAGCCCCCAGTTCCAGGCCAGACCCACCAGCTCTCACCCAGCCCAGGCTCCTGCAGTCCTGAAGAGGTTAAGCTCAGACCCCGTGTGTGGCCCATGAGAGAAGGCGCAGAAGTGCAGGGAAAGTCCCGGAGACCACTTGAGGAAGGCGTCTGCTGTAGAACGCCCTAAGTGGGCTTTAAGTGGGGGATTGTGTCTTCGGGACATCCGGCTGCCGGCGGAGAAGGGAGGGGGGGCCCGGCCGGTCTTACGCTGGAAGTGCTGGGAGCAGAAGGCAGCTGCATTTTCCAGAAGCAGGACAGGAAACTCTGGGCCTGACCCAGGGCCCTCAGCGTCTGTTTCGGGGCTGAGGCGTGCTGGTCCCCCTTTCTTCCTGAGTCATGTCTTGATCTGAAAAGAACTAAGCGCCTCCTAAACTCTGAATATGGGTGAACCCACATTTCATGAGGGACCAGGTAACCCCACCTTCCTTCTCACAGGCCGCCAGGCCCATGAGGACCGTAAGTCTCTGTGCCATAGACTACAGCTGCCCCAAAGAGCGCTGTGCTGGGGCCTCCTTCTGCTCCAGACCCCCAGCAACCCCTCTGGGGACCTTGAGGAGCCTCCACAACGCTGAACTGGGATCTTCTGTCCCTCAGTAAGACACAACAGTAGCCCAGGGGCTCCAGGGGACCCTGCCAGGCTGGGAAGGTTAATGTGTGAGATGCAGGAAGAACAGGTCCCGTGCATGGAGCCTGGATCTCTCTGAGGACTGATTCGTAAAAGATTCAGGCGGAGAGGAAACATGACTAGAATTGGCTGTATCTTCCAAATTGGGCTAGCATTTCTTTTTTTTTTTTTTTTTATGTGTTTTTTTTTTATTATACCACTGTGAGACATACAATTACAAAGGTGTTCATAATTGGTTATTGGTTATATAGTATTCCAGCACCCATCTCTCCACCAGTGCCCCATTCCCACCACCATTGTACCCCACCCCCTCCCGCCCACCCCAGGCTGCCTCAATAGCAGGTACCCCAGTTTCCTCTCTTTCTCTCTCTGTCTCTGTCTCTGCATCTCTCTCTCCCTCTTCCTTTACACATTGTGGCTATGGGCTAGCATTTCTTACCTGGCTGTCCTGTTTGCTCACAAGTCTGCAAAGGCTGGTTTCCTAACCAGATATGCAGAAAGCAGGGGTGCCCTGCAGCCAGAGGAGGGGTACACCAAGACCTTGATGGGGTTTCCATGTCCATGCAGGCCTCTCCCCTCTCATCCCTCACAGGCCCAGGGGGCCGCACAACAATGTCACCTGGCACCTGATTTTTTAAGTTCAACCATTTTCCCCACAGTAGCAAAATTGGGGGAAAATGGTTGACTAATGGGTTTAGTCATGTGATGTTCTAACACCTGACCCTTCTCCAGTGTGCATTTCCCACCACCAATGTTCCTAGTTTCCTTCCCACCTCCTTCCCCACCACACCTCTACAGAAGGCACTTCTCTATATATATATCTCTTTCTCTGTTTGTCTCTCTCTCTCTCTCCCCTCTTTTTGGGCATTATGATTTGTAGCCCAGATACTGAAAAGGTCATCATGTATATCCCTTTATCAAGTGTTAGCACTCAGTTCTTATTCAGAATGATCATTTTGATCATTTCCAACATTTATTTTCATTGTGGTCCCTTCTCTGTCCTAACTGTCCTTTTCCCCTGACCCCCACTACCTTCTCTTGTGTCAAGCTTCCAACAGTGGACTATTTGTCCTGGACCCTGTTTCTTCTGTTCTTGAATATTAGTCTCATTTTTTTTTAATATCCCACTAATAGAATACGGTCATTCTGTCTGGCCCTTTCCTTCTGAGTCAGCATGATACTCACCATGTCCATCCATTTCTTTTCTTTTTTTTTTTCTTTTTGGGTCACACCCGGCAATGCTCAGGGGTTACTCCTCCTGGCTCTGCACTCAGGGAATTACTCCTGGCAGTGCTCAGGGGACCATATGGGATGCTGGGGGATCGAACCCAGGGTGGCCAACTACAAGGCAAACGCCCTCCCTGCTGTGCTTTGGCTCAGTCCCACGAATGCCCCCTTGAAGCTGTCCCAGAACAGCACAGCCTGCTGTTCCCTTCAGCCCCCACCCCCAAGCCTCTGAGTTTCCTCAACTCTTCTTCTCATCTACTGAACCCCCATAACGGGATGACTGATGAAGTTTTCCAAACTTCTGTCTCAAAATCAAGCCACTTCCAGCTGAAAGCTTTCCAGCACCTTCTGGGATGTCAGTGTTGGGTTTCTTGAGCTCAGTTGGTGCCTCGGTGACACTGGCGAAACAGCTGCATTCCCTGTGCAAATGCCACGTGCCTGAGAGGAGAAGTGCAGCAAGCAGGCCGATGTCACTGTCGGGCGGCAGCGAGAACACAGGGCATGTGCTGGCATTACACTTGCTTTGCACCGGAAGGAACTGTGTCTCTCAGAGGGCCTTGGGAACCCACCCAAGGTCAGTGCTTCCAAGCCAGCTCCATCGGACTCCGTAACCCTCTTAACAGCTGCTCCTTGTGTTGCCTCCCTATCCACACAAGCACTCAAGAAATATTTACTTATCGATTAATCGGTAGCCTCTCTGCATTAATGCTTCCAAGGCTGTCTCTGTGCATGTCAGTCTGTTTTCCCAAATGCGAACTCTCCGGAACAATCTATCGACCATTCCCTGTAATGATTTGTCATCCGGTGATTGGAACTTACAAACTGCCAATTGCTCAGAAGGAAGCTGAGAACTGGGGCTCGAATATCTTTTCTAAAAAGATTTTAAACTACTCCTGTAACAGGCATTTCTGCTGCAGCTAGGCACTCTGAGAGGGACTAGCCTATCTAATCGTAAAATAATCAGAGACCCTGGGACCCCAGTTCTGGCTGCTGGCTCTGCCCCCTGCCACAGTCCCTTTAGCCCCAGAAACATCTGGCTTTTTCAGGTGTAGGTATTCTCACAGGATAGAGGCCTGTCAAGTGAGTCTCCCAATGTCTGACTTATTTAACAAGGGAAGCAACAATAAAGTTAAGCAAAAGGAATATAAAATCAGAGAATTTCGGATAAGTGAAGCACTTGAAAGAAATTGCTGGGTGGGTTTTTAATTCAAAGAGAGAAGGGAGTATTTGGAAGGGACAGATACACACATACCCAGTATCCCTGGGTCCAGTCTACCCACGGCCTCCCACAGCTGACAGGCACAAAGCACAGCTCTTGAAAAGTCTGTGGAAACTTCACCTCCTCCAAAAAGCCCTCCAGGTTTCTGAGCTGGACAGAGGACACAATTGCTGGGCCCTTGAGGTGCACTCCCTCTCACTAAAGACATACCCCATTTACACAGACTGCCAGAGAGTTCTTTCTACAAAAAATGTGTTGTTGTTAAAATACATGTCCCTGTACATAAAGGCACTGCAGATAATGGAACCTGGTGTCCCTCCTTAGCCCCGTCCACTCTGTCCAAGCACTATGCCTTACCAGAGACCCCAGGCCTCTGTATTTGGACAAATACCTGGACCTGCTCTCATGGATGCCTCAGTAGCACAACATTGGAATGTCCAGTAAGGCTGACCACTTGGTGAGCTTCCCTCTTCTTGCTTCCCTCTTCTTCCCTCTTCTTATTTTTGTTTTGGGTCACACCCAAAATAATCTGGCAATGCTCAGGGGTTACTCCTGGCTCCACACTCAGGAATTACTCCTAGAGAAGCTTGGGGAACTATATGGGATGCCGGGATAAAACCAGGGTAGTCTGCGTGCAAGGCAAATGATCCTACTGTGAGTGAAGAGCGACAGGATGAAAGTTACTTCTGGGGGATTGTTCACCGGCTCCCCTAACCCAGCTCTCCTGAAGTGACCTGTGCTCTCCAAACGGTCTTCCTGCAAACCTCTCACCATAGAGCCTGGATCCTCCTTAGAAGGGGCAGGGCGGGGGGGAAGGAAGTGAAAGAGATGGAAGAAAAACCCTGTGGAAAAGGGGATGCAAAATGGGGTTTTCTGGTCACAGCCTGTTGGACATCAAAGGAGAACTTCTTGAGAAAAAAAATAGATATTATAGTAAACAATTTGAGTGAGAGCTTCTAGCATACAAGGAATGCCTTCTCTAATCACGTTTGGCCACTATATAGGACTCAACAGGCCACATGGAACCCTGGACATAGAAAGATTACATGGATGTTTATTTTTCCTTAGAGAAGAAGCAAGTCAGGCTGAGAATGGATCCATAAGGCACCCAAGATCACTGTAGGAGCCTTGGGGACCGAAGTTTGGGCTGTCTGTGGCTGTGCCCCAGTCCCCGGCTACCTGACATTTAGAGTGGAAGCGACAAGGGACATCTTGGACAGTTTGGGTCCTAGAGCAAGAAAAGGAGTGGCCCAATTGAGACCTGAGGCATTTAGAAAGGGCACCTGCTGCCTGCCCAGTGAGGTTCCCCTTTGTTTGTTGAGTGCTTATCAGGAAGGACATTCCTTGCTAGGGCCTTTACGGGCAGCATCCCTCTAATCCTCCCAATCCTCAGAGCAGGACTGACTATTGACACTTGATAGAGAAACAAAAAGGCTCATCTCCATTCACTGACCCTAGAAATAGCAGTGCTGGAATTTGTGCCCAAACCGGTTTGACCCCAACTGCTGCTCCCAAGGACCTTCATGTGACCCTTACGGTGACTCATATGAGGTGCTTAGAGTGCCACAAATTCAATTTCTAAAACAAAAGTACATTCTGCTTCTAATGGGGGCCAACAACTAAGTACACGTGAAGTACATTTCATGCAACATTTGAAATTGTTTACAACTGTGGTCAGAGAGGAAAGGGGGTTGGCTAAAGGCACTAATATTCAGTGTTGGGCAGAGATTTTGGAACCAATAAAGCAGAAATGGACCGAGGAAGGTATTGCTTTGGGGAATTGTTTGCTACTACTTTTCCCTCTGGAATTAGTTAACAAGTAAAGTCCTCCTCTGAGGTGGAAGCTGATTGCTGCAAGTATTCCCGAGGGTCCTGGATCCCAGCCCACCCACTCACGTCTATCTATACAAGTACATACCTTGAACATACACACACTCTATTGATTGAATCATATGTAAAATACCACACGGGTGCCTGTGTTGCCCAGGAGATTCATTGCCCCATCTCCAAAAGCTCTTACAAGTCGAACGAAGCAGATGGATGGGTTCACCAGGAGCTTTCAAATAGAGTGAGCTAGAATGAAGCCCAAAATATGTACTCTTGCCATACATAGACTGGTAGTGCAGTTGAGCAGGAGGAGGGGACTCTGGATTGGATGGATGGATGGATGGATGGATGGATGGATGGATGGATGGATGGATGGATGGATGGATGGATGGATGGATGGATGGATGGATGGATGGATGGATGGATGGATGGATGGATGGATGGATGGATGGATGGATGGATGGATGGATGGATGGATGGATGGATGGATGGATGGACGGACAGACAGATGGATGGGTGGACGGGCAGGCAGGCGGGTGGGCGGGCAGACTGACAGATGGATGGATGGACGGATGAATGGAAAATGGGTGTATGTGCGTCTGAATTGTGTGTATGGATGTATATATGTATATATGTATGGATGGATGGGTGGATGGGTGGATGTGTTGTGGGTAGATGGATGAATGGATGGATGAATGGCAAGTGGATGGATGGTAGATGGATGTATGGATGGTTAGACAGATGGATGGATGGTGGGTAAATGGCGAGTGGATGGATGGATAAGCAGAGAAGCAGATGAATGGACACATACAAATGGAAAACTGAACAAAAGGCTGGATGGACAATCATGCCTGAATGGACAGAGAAAAACATACAAACATAGAAGTGTGCATATACAGTTCTATTTATATAAGGATATGTGAACAATGGCTAGACGCCCTCAAAAGCTCCCAATTCTGGAAATTGCAAGATAATTCATATAAGGACCACCACCTTTTGAGACAGATGAAACAGACCAGAATGAAATTAAGAACACTAAGAACACTTCTTCCCCAGGAAGAATCGCGGAAGACCCTCTCTCCACGAGGATGCTAGACACCAAGGTAGAGGTTGACACAGACATAGGTTGACCTATACAGGTGCAGGCAGGTACAGGCGTGAGTCTGTACTCTTCCCTTGAGTGAGTTATTTTCTGCGTGTAAGTGCAGCAACCTGTTTCAAATTTATATTTTTCTATACATCCTCCATGTTTTTCTTATTTAATAGCCCCAGATTTGAGGATTCATGATGCGTGCCATCATTATTCATGCTATTTTCAGAAAACTTTCCCAGCGACAGACTTCACCACTCATCCTAAAATGGAATAAGTTCACACACAGGGTCCAGCTTTCATTGACTTCATGCATTGGCAAGTAACCCAGTGTGGATGGGAAGTAGCCATGCATAGGAACTCTGGGAGGATGGGGAGCTCACTCAGCTTGGGACCAGCAGCAGCAGAGGCAAAACCCCCATGATGGTGGGATTCCTGGTGGACAGTCAAGAGCTGGACAACCAAATGCTACCGTAATTCTCTCCATCAGTAAATACTTGGGACTGGGCTGGAGCTAGAGAGCATCTGCCCTTCACAGAGCCAACGCCAGTCTGACCTCTAGCACTGTCCACGGTCTCCTGAGTGAACTTTGAGCACCGAGCCATAAGGAAGTTTCACATGTTCTCAATAAATAAATTAATTAAAGTTACTTGGAATTTTCAAAAAATTGTCCTGATGTCTCACATAGATAAAGCCACACACACACACACAGGTGCACGTGTACACATATAACAAGCACACACACATGCACTCACACATACACACTTGCACACATATACAGTCACACAAATATGCATGCACTCACATGCATGCACACATGTAGATATACACACAAGCACTCACACATACTTGCATGAATGTGCAGATACTCACACACATACACATATATGCACTAACACATATACACCTGCATGCATGTACAGACACATGAACACATACACATATGCATGCATGTACAGATACACAAACACACATGTACTCATACATACATATGCACACATGTACAGACATACACACACAAGCACTCACACACAGGCACACATGTACTCATACATATATGCATACATATACAGACATACACACACAAGCACTCACACACAGGCACACATGTACAGAAACACATGAATATATGCATGCAAAGTATAGACACACATTCACATACATGCACCCAGGCCAGCACATGCACACCCACAAACAGACACACACAAAGTTCATGGGTCAGAGATTTGGCTTCCTCTGGGAATTGGGTGAAAAGTGACTTTAAAACCAAAAACAAAAATAAACAGCAAGGACTTGAGCTCAGATTCCTTCTCCTGGGGACTCGCCCCTCTGCTGTCTGTTTCCGGAAAAGCTGTAATTCGCCCCAACAACCTATGATTTTCCTCCCGGCCGGTGCGAAAAGATATTGTGTGCGGCCTTGTGAGGGTGCTCTGTGTGTTTGTATAAATCTCCCTACTCAAAATATCTCCCACAGTTGACTGACAGCCCGTGTAATTTAGCAGAAGGCTAAAAATTAAAATCTTCGAGCCTGCTGCGGGAGCGAAAGAACGCGGGGAACGGGCCGGTGCCGCCTCCTCACCCGGGCCGGGCGCAGCAGATGCCAAGGCTGTTCATTTTGGAGACGGAACCAAATATTTGTATTTAGATTTATTAAGTCATTATTCCGCCATTTGTTCCGATGTGCTTTATTAAAACCAGATCTCATCTCTGTTTTGAAAGTATTACCTGATTTACATAAGCTGGTCCCAGCCCTAATTACGGCTTCCGTTGGTGTCTTTTCATTCCGAGGGAGCTTCACTCTCCCCCTCCTGCTTTTTTCGTCGCCTGCCTTTATGGCCCATATGTCTGCCTTGAGATAGCAAGAATCTTCCGCCTATAAATAGACGGCTCAAAGCAGCCCGGCTGCCAGCTATCTGTCCACACATCAACATTACCATAATTGCAACAGTGAATGTGTAATCTCTCTAATCACACGTTCCACTCGGAAAACTGGATTGGGTTTCATAAATTGTATAATTTGAGGCTTTCCTGAGCTACCACTGGGTCTGAGGCTGCCATGGGTCTGCCAGGAGGCCTTGGCCGTGCCTCTTCCTCGGCCAGGCGACCCCTGTCCAGAACTGAGAATCAGTCACACGTACCCAGGTGGGTACCCAGCTGAGGGCCGGGTCAGCACTGCCCCGCTCAGAGACTCGGGATCCCTGAAGAACTTGGAGCTGCACAACTTTCTTGACGTGTGTGCGAAGATGGTCCATTTTGCCCAGGAGGGCACTGAGCTGCCATCCCATCAGTCTCCATGGAGAAATCTTCTTAGCGTGCCCATTATCCAGATGCTGGCCTCAAGGCTCAGAGAGGCGAAGTGAGCATCCAACGGTGACACAGCATGTAGCCACGACTCCAGAGCGACACTGGCCAGCTCGTCTCTCCCACCACCGCTCCTGGCAGGCACAGTGACTTTCCCTTCGAATTGCTGCTTTCGCTTCTGTCGTTTTAGCTCATCCCAAGGACCAACAGAGTAGACTCTGAGATAACGAACAGATTCAGCAAGGCAAGGGGTGCCGTGTCCAGGCCCACCTGGCATGTGGAGCACAGCGGGAGTTTCAGGGAGCTGACGCTCAGGCCTCTTGATCTTCCAGAAGCTTCCACAGCCAAGTGTGTGGGCTGGGGGCCTTCCCCTCTGCTTCCCTGTGTGTTCCTGGCCGGGTTCACAGGGGGTGCTGCTTTGGGGGCAGGTGGAAGTGCAGAAGGAGCCTCGCCCACTTCCCCAGACACCAACTCCCCCAACACTCCAGGGAAAGTCTGGGCTGCAGAAAATTGCCTGAAGATCCTCAGGAGTTGCTGGAATGGGCTTCTTTTGTTTTGCATTAGCAGCCTCCTAGCAATGTTATTGGGGCTCCGGGTCTCGGGAGAAGGGGACTGATGACACCCTGATCGATGGCCTGGTCCCCACAGACCAGGGCCTGCTCAGCCTGTGCCCCGTAATTGCCCAGCCTTGCCAAGTTTCAGATGTCTATTAGCCGCTTTAAACTGAGCGCTAATCAGATGATGGCCTTGTTACCAAGCCCTCCCCCAGACCTGCCTCTCCCCTCCCGGCCTCCGTTTCCACAGCAACCACCCGCCCCAGCACCTCTCATGTGTCCAGCCTGAGAAACTGGCACTCAGAAAGAGAGGTACCAGGATCCTCGATAGAGCCAAAGAGCACGCATGCGCCGTTCATACACGTGAGTAATGATTGCTGATCTTTGTAGACACATGCATTTGTTGTTGGTCCCTGAGCATTCACACTACAATCACACACACACACACACACACACACACACACACAGAAGTCTTCCTACACTCAGTAACTTGGTCTCCAACCTCTTTTATCTGCTTCCCACACATTCTCTGTCAGTGTTGCAGGCAAGAAGTCAGAGGTTGGGGTCTCCTTTGCTGTCCTGTCTTGACAGCATCCCCTGGCCCACAGGACCCAGGAAACGTAACTCTGGTGAGGATATGTGAGCCATGAGCCTCACCTACAAGCCTGAGCAGGGACCTGGCATGACACAAGCAGCAGCAGCTCCTAGACTGCTGAGGAACAACTGGGGAAACAGCTGGGCTGTGAGATCTCCAATGGCTGCCTAGGTGACCGAAAGCTTGAACAGTCTTTGTGTGTGTGTGTGTGTGTGTGGTTTTGTTTTTGTTTTTGTTTGGGGGGTCACACCCAGAAATGCTCAGGGGTTACTCCTGGCTCTGCACTCAGAAATTACTCCTGGCAGTGCTTGGGGAACCATATGGGATGCCGAGGATCAAACCTGGGTCGGCTGCTTTCAAGGCAACCGTCCTACCTGCTGTGCTATCACTCCAGCCCCAGTCCTTGTGTGTTTATCTCCTTCTCTACCACCGACCCCCAATGGACAGAGGCCAAAGGTGCCCAACTGATGGACTTTATTGCTGCAAATTGCCACACTTTTCCTTCCATCCCCATAAGGGCTCTGAACGCCACAGACAGTTGCAGACATGAGGGGGCTGAGTTGTAGGACCCCTTTAGCAGGTGCTGATGAGGGTGAAGGAGAGTAGTGGGCAGGAGCTAGTTTGAAAAGGAGACCTGGGACTGCCCTGTAGAGTACAGTCTCTGGGGAGCAAAGGGGCACAGGCACCTAAGCTTGGGAAAGAAAGTGGGTCAGGTGAGTCGGCCGAGAGCCGACTTTCCAGCTGGGGCAGCATTCAGAAGATGCTGATGGTTGCCACTCAGCCAAGACATGCACACTCGAGCCTAAGTTCTCCCTTCAGGCCTCAGCAGAGTCATCCATCATCCTGTACTTCCTCACGCCCTAGGCCTCCACCTGCAAACACCCTCATCTTCTTGTGCACTGCCAGGCTCTCAACTGTGGAGCTCGCTGGCCTCAGGAGAGCCTTCAGTGCCCAGACACAGTGAATGTGGGTGACCCCATCACCCAGACCCCTTGACCAACTCTGCTGGCTCTAGACCATATGTATGGTCAGCACATCCTTGCGGTGTCCGATTAACTGGTTGGCCTCACTTTACACACCAGTCCTGGGGCTCCAAAGAAAAGCCCAGGTGAGTTCCTGGTGCCCCGAGGAGCCCTGGGTCACCCCTCCCCACTTGGTCTCTCCAGAACTCTCCCCTGCTGACTCACCCCTAGGTATCAGGTTTCCCCATTCCTGCTGGCAGCACCCCTGAGCCCAAGAAGGTGCCTGTGGGGTCCCCTACCTCACTTCCACCTCCAGGAATCACCCCAGTGTGAGGAGGATGGCGAGGGGCTGCCTGTGACACCTAGGAAGCCGGGTTCCTAGCAGGCGGGTCTCCTCTAGGTCCTACCTTGGGCCCTCCTCCTCCAGGAAGTCGTCCTTGGTTTCCTGCCCTTTGAGATAGAGGGGAGGGTTCTCTCCTTGCCTGCTTCTACAGTTCAGCAAGTTCATGGCCATATTTGAGGTGTGCACACACTCAGTCACCCTCAGTCACAGAGGGAGTAAGACTCCAGCATCTGAAAACCGTAAGTCAGCCCTCAAACTGGATCAAAACCTGTCCTATCCTCCCCCTATGCCCACCCCCTGCTTACAAGGGCTCCGTCCTGCATTCGAGACATTAGCTGGTGCTCCGGGCTGACCTTGCTGGCCTGCTCCCCTGCAGTATGGCTGACATCTCAGCAGGCCCCAGCAGCTGGGCAGGGACGAAACTGGGAGAGTCAGGAGAGCCCCTTCCCATTGCCTGGAGGATAATGCCTGGCTCCAAAGCTCAAAAGAGGCTGAGTCTTGTAAGTAGTACCAGAGAGAGCTCAAAAGAGACTGAGCCTTGTAAATGATTCCAGAGAGAATCTCTCGAGTCCAAAAAGAATCAAAAGTCTCTAAGTCAGACCAAGAGGGCGAATCCCAGGGCCAGGCCTGTGGGCCCAGGGATATTCCTCCACTCACCACCCTGTGATCTTCTCTGAACTGGAACCTCAATAACCAGGACTCCACAGGTGGTCATCAGTGATGGCAAGCAGCTATGACCCTGGGTGGCAGAGATGCTCAGTGAAAATCACCCGTGGTGGTAGTGAGTGACTTCACCGAGTGCCATAGCCTCCTCCTTCCTTCTCCCTCCTCCCTCCTTCTTCTTCCCTCCTTCCTTCCTCCTCCCTCCTCCCTTCTTCCTTCTCCCTCCTCCCTCCTTCTTCTTCCTCCTTCCTTCCTCCTTCACCCTCCTTCCTTCTCCTCCCTCCTCCCTCCCTCCTTCCTCCTCCCTCCTTCTTCCTTCCTTCCTCCTCCCTCCTTCCTTCCTTCTCCCTCCTTCCTTCCTCTTCCCTCCTTCCTCCTTCCTTCCACGATCCTTTCCTTTCTTCAGTCTTTCTTTCCACTCTCCTTCCTCCCCCTCCCTCTCCTTCCCTCCTCCATTTTTCAGTTTGGGAGACATATCCAGCTGTCCCATATCCAGCTCAGGGCTTACACCAGACTACATTCAGGGTTCCATCCTGGCAGTACTTGGAGCCCCTACAGAGCACCAGTGGTTGACCCTGGGTTAGCTGAGCGGAGTCAGGGGCCCTCTCTGGTTCACTCTGGCACCTCATCTGAAGTGCGTGGACAGAAGCCCCTGGGAAACCCAGGGCATCGCTGATGGACCACTCACAGCTTATGGCCATAGCCTTCCCTGATGCCCTCCGGTTACCCCTAAATGGCCAATTTCTGACTCCTTTCCTCCCTGCTATTCCCCTTCCCTTTGCTTTCCTCTTCTCTCCCTTTTCCTCTCTCTCTCTCTCTCTCTCTTTCTCTCTGCATGTTGGGAGGCTGGGGACTGAAGAGCTTTCTGGGCTAACCTGTGAGCAGCCTCACCTCTCTCAGACTCCCCTTAGAGACCCTTGTGACCACAGCCCATCTTCTTTCGTTGGCCCCACCTCTAATACACACAAAATCACCTTCAGCCCTGACTGCTGAGGACATCCTCGTGGCCACTGCAGGCAGCTCCCAGAGCTTTGGGCCTTCAGGGTGGCCCCTGTCCACACTGAGGCAATACCCACAGCTTCTAACATTCTCTTCTCCAGGGATCTCTCTTGTTCCCTGCTTTCCCCACTCCAAGAGGCCTTTCTTTCATCTTTGCCACCTCCGCCCAGGGCCCAGCAGCTCTGACTGTCTTGTGAAATGGAAACTAATTAGTGTCTGATCACTCTCTCTGCACGGCACTTTTGCTGTTGCTGACTTGTCAGCCGACAGCGATCTGATCAGCAGCTGGGGCCAAGGCCATCGGGGGTGCCTGGTGCGGGAGGCAACCCATGGGGAGAAGCCGTCTGCGCCTGCCTCCCGGCTCCATCTGCCGACCCTTCTCCCCTGGAGCCCACAATTGCAGCATGGATGGGGTCATGGCACCCACCTCTCACTTGTCTGAGACTCAGGGTGCCACGGGCTGCACAGGGCAAGAATGAGATTCAGCCTCTGCCCTCTGGACCCAAGCAAGGCACATGTTTCCCTGGTCACTGGTGACATGTCACAGGGGACAGCAGGGGCTGAGGGAGGAGACCTGGCCCGAGGGTACCATCTACCTGGCAGTGTGGACAGGCCAGGTGAGATGACAGTGGAGATGACAGTGGACATGGCAGCCTCAGACACGCTCTCCCATGGCTCAGCAGTGAGGTGTGACAGGCAGGGCATGAACAAATCTCCACCTGCCTCTCCCTGCCATCTCCTGTCCTGTCTTGACCTCCCTGAGCCTCAGTTTCTGTATCTGAAGATCTTGAGGCAGGCGTGGGGTTCAGGCTCAGCCAGCAAAGCTCAGAGCATTCTCCTGTGTGAGTTTCTAGAAGGCTTTGGCACAGAGCTGGACTTCCTGTCCAGTGCAAGGCCCCCTCATGGGCTCCTCCCAGTCCCTCCTAGCCTATAGACAGGGCCACAGGTGAACAGCTGCTCACCATAGAGGCCAGGCGCATCTCTAGGGCCTGCTGCAAGGATATCACCCATCAGTGCTGCCCTCATGGCTCTGCTTTGGAGCTCACTCCATGGCCTATTTCTTCTGGGGCTCGCCCACAGAGGTCCCCCCTAGACAGCCCACACTGCTGGGTCATGGAACACTTCTGGCTCTGGCAGTCAACCCACGTGGCAAGCACCCTGCTATGCCTCAAGCCAGCTGCTCCAGCAGCCTCACCTCCCCTCTTCCAGCCCGGCCCTCCCTAAATCCCAATTTATGAGTGTGTGTATATGTGTGGTTTCTCCGCACCTGCTCAAAATCACCCACTGGCCCTTACTTATATTGTGTGATCTGAGTGGAGAGGCTACTTTTAACCAGCAGATCCCTACACACACACACACACACACACACACAATGCGAAGGCAGCACGTGACTGACATGGGCTCTACTGGCCATGCCCTGCGTGGCCCCATCTAAGGAAGGCATTTGTGCAGAGTGGGGGCTGTAGCCACACCAGCAAAGTGTGCAGCGCTTGGCTAGGCCCAGGGCTAGGGTAGGGAGGTGGACTGCCCCCTGCCCCAGGGTGGGAATTGGATCCTGGGGAAGAAGGCCCATGGCCCAGCCAGGGTCAGACAGGCAGAGAGCACACACCAGCCCCGGCCAGCCAGCTGACTCCAGAGTCCACACGCAGGCAGGCTGACCCAGTTGCTCAATGGCCTCTGTCCACACTGTGCCAGGCCTGGCTGATGCTGCCTGTGGGAGCAAGTTACCGCTCTGGCTTGGTGTTGCAGCACTGTTAGCCTTTGTGCCCTCCTTCTGAGCCAGCTCCCAAAGCAGCACCTCCAAGAGGGCACCAAGCCCCCGTGTGTCTGGACTGGTTACACAGTGACCATTCCATCGCCTCTCCTCAGCCAGGGCTGGACTGCAGCTGGCATGGCGGGACCCTGCCTGAGCCTCTGAGCTGTCTGCCCTGCCCAGCTCCTCTTTGGGATCACCCCTGGCTCCAGCGAGCCCATACGAGCCCATTTAGTTACAAATCAGGTAAATGCTTTCACTCCTGTACCATCTCTCTGCCCCTTTATCTTAGGGTGGAGAAATAGGCGGCAGGAGGAAAGTGGCTGCTTCATCAACAGTAAAGTCAGGTCCAGGCCCAGGGTTACCAACCCACATGTACACACACACGCACTCACCCACGTGCACACATGTGTACACACGCAGTGTTACCACCCCACTAACACACACACACTGGGGTTGTGGGGTACTCTTGGGGCCCCTTAGAGGAGTCTTGTTTCCTGTCCCCCTCAGGAAGCCACAATCTCCCCAGCTCTCAGCAGGCTGTCAAGGGTACTGAGGGAAGTGGGGTGTGAAGGGCTTCCCAGGAAAGTGATGAGGAGGGGCCGGCTTCATGGGGCCTTAGGGCCACTGCATACGGTGTGTGTGTGTGTGTGTGTGTGTGTGTGTGTGTGTGTGTGTGTCTGAGTGTCTGGCTTCTCTTCATCTCCCCTCCTCTTCCTTTCTTCCTCCTCCTCTCCTCCTCCTCCTCCCCCTCCTCCTATCCCTCCTCTTTTCCACCCTCTCCCCACCTCCTCCATTGAACTCTTCTGAGCTGGGGCCTGAGACCCTTTGTGTACCCCAAGGAACACCACATCCCTGAAACCCATTCGGGGCACAGACCCGCCCTCTGCTCTCGTGAGGGGAGGAAGAAAGGGAATGCCAGGACAGAGATAGAAACTATTCCTGGGATTGTTCTGAGCCGCTCCTGTGGTTGTGGCAGGAAGTGAGGAGGGCAGGGTCTTGGGAGAGGGGGCGGAGAGGTTAACAAGATTAAAAAAGCCATAATGAGACCACAGCACAAACCCTGCAATTACGCTCCCAAATTTAATCAAAACAGCTTCCCACACGGGCCTGGAAGCATGGCACAGGCCCCATCAGGTTCTGAGATAGGGCAGAGCCCTAGGGTGGGGGTGGGGGCTTCTGCACCTCTGGGTCAGTCCTTCCTCCCCCTCCTCCCCTTCTTCCTCCACCTTCTCCCTCCTCTTACCCTTCCTCCTCCTCCTCTTTTTCTTGCTTCTCCTCCCCCTCCCTCCCCTGCTCCTCCTCCAGTCCCCTCACTCCTCTGCATCACCTTCCATCTGCTTCTCATCTCCACAAACCCATGCCCCCTCCATCGCACCCACCTCCACTGGGTCCTCACCTGACCACCAGCCTGCACCTTTGCCCCGGCCCTGGTCTCCCTGCACAGTGCAAAGCACCATCGTGCTCCTGCTCATGCGATAAATGGCCACATGCTTCCTGGAATTTGACCCAGGGGCCCGGGACAGGTGACACGCAACAGTCCCTGCAGCTTCTGGATCTCAAGGACAGGAGGACAAGGGGCAGACAGTGAGAACAAAGCTTGGTCTTCCTTCCCTGTTGCCCATACAGTGCTTCCCAAGTCATCGGAGTGAAGGTTTCATGGGAAGAAATATCAGGACTAAAGAGATAGTCCAGCAGGTCGGCGCTTACCTTACACGCGACCAACGTGGGTTCATTCCCTGGCATCCCAAATGGCCCCCCTAAGCCCACCAAGAATGATGATCTCTGAGTGCAGTCAGAAGTCTGACTGGCCCTGAGCCTGGCCCTGAACCGAATCAAATCAAACCAACCCAAGAATCAAGAGACCTTCCGTTATGTGAATGGTAACCTGATGCTTTCAGTCTCTAACCCCTAGTTAGAGTCTAGTTGCTAGTTCCCAGGAAGTAGACACTGGGGTTCCAGTGACCTCACTCCCCACAGTAACCGTTCTGCAGAGAAAAGGTGAAGTCCCCCTAACAGCCCAGATGGGTGAGCTGGCAAAGATCCTAGGAGAGAGGAGCCGCCCTGAGCACTGTTCCTATCGGCTGCTGCCTGAGTCACGGCACATTAAATCCAATAAAAGACGTTTCTCCGCTCTCTGTGAGCCACTCAGCAAATTACTGAAGCCAGGACAACATGCTTGGAGAAAAATCCCAGTGGACACTGGCTTGTGGTCAGTGTCCGATGACGGAGGGGGACGTCTCACAGGGCAGACCTGGGCCCCAGCGCTGCCACTCTTCAGCCTGTGCCAACCCAGCTGCTCTGAAAGACGCCAGCCCATGTCAGAACCTATTTGGAGTCACAGAATGGGGTGAACCAGGGAACATATAAATCCGAATCACAGAGTTAGAAGTACCGGTTTGGCAAAGCTTGGGGTCAGTGATCTGCACCCTAACAGGGAGTTCAGATTCTTGGCAATTTCTAGGTCCTACAAGGGCGCAGGAGTAACACCACAACCATTTTTAGACCAATCACAGCAGGTTCCTGCTACTCAAACTGCCACCCATCCTCGCTGCCAGGGTACCCCAGTACCCCCAGGCTGACATGATCAGCAGGACCCCCTGCCCACTGCATGAATGTAGAACAGACCTGTACAACCAGCACCCACAACCTCAGTCACCACATTGCAGCTGCACCATGGCCTCCTGCCACTGTGGGCCAGTTGAAAATCGCTTTCAAAATAGAGCTAATAATATCCCACAACCACCTTATCTCCTTCAGTGGGTTTGAAAATCCAAAGACACCTTCTCTGACAAAGTGGTTCATAGGTTGTTATTAAGGAGATAAAGTAAGCACTCAGTTCCTTGGGGCACACGGCAGATAGCCCTAAGCACTGTTAGAGAGGCCCAGATAAGGGATATGAGAGGAAAAAAAGGAGAGGGGGTGTGAGGCTGAGAGGATGGGGAAGGTATTGAACCAGGGGCAGGCTCCATCCCAGCCAGCAAGAAGGGCTGAGGGTTGACATCTGACAGGAGCAGAGTAAGGCAAGCCTGGAGGCCGGAAATGACACCGCAGCTTCCAGAGTTCACAACCCCTAGTGGGTGTCTGTAGGGGGACCGTAAGGGAGACCATTGCAAGTGTGTTGGGGACAAATAACTGAGAGCCTGGAACACAAAGCAGAGGCCATTTGACTTCATGTGGTAGATCTTGGTGTGTGTGCACATGTATGCACATACCTGTAGAGCCATACACACACAAGCACAAGGATCCATACATGAGCACATGTGGACCCATGCACATGGACTCACATACAAGCGCACGCACACACACACACACACACACACACACACCATAATTTTCTGTGGACCAACATGAGCCCCAGCTCTGGAGAATGTGTTGTTCAAACAGAAGGTAGATAGGATAGAGAAGGGACCAGTTTGCCAGTACTAGCTGGAAATGGTAATGATAAAATAGAGCGGAGTATTGAAAGTAGGTAAAGAGATCTACATGATAACCCCTCAGTGTATGTATTGAAAATGGCAATGCACAAAAGAAGAGAGAGAGAGAGAGAGAGAGAGAGAGCCTGCCATAGAAGCAGGCTGGGGGTTGGGTGGGAGGGAATCTGGAGACATGGGAAATGTGCACTGCTCGAGGGGTGGGTGTTGGAACACTGTATGACTGAAACCCAATCATGAACAGTTTTATAATTGTATATCTCACGGTGGTATAATAAAAAATTTTTGGTATAATAAAGTTTAAAGAAAGAGAGAGAGAGAGAGAGAGAGAGAGAGAGAGAGAAATGCTTGCTCTCAGGTGCCACCCAGCTGTCCTGCAGCAGAAGCTCAGGAGGCCCCGTGGTCTGTTTTCTCCGGAGCTGCTATGGTCACTCACTCGCCCACGAGGCTCCTGGCACGGCAGAGGCTGTTGGCGCCCTGCTCAGTCCCCACCCAGCATTCAGGCACCATCACCAGAGCCACCTGCAGAGTGGTGTCTACTTGCTCTGCCCAAGCAAGAAGATAGGGAGTGTGGCGGAATGACAAGGTGGGAGGAGATGGTGCTGCCCAGCCCTGCTGTCTGAGCTTTTGCATCCCTCTGTCGTGATGGCGTTGAGGCTTTAGGGGATGTCACGTTGTCTGAATCTGAGTAACAGCCCCCGTCTCTATTGCCTCGGCCTCGCCAAGCCTCCCCGCCACTCTGCAGATGTTTTCTGGAGGGTCTCCCAAAGGAAGCACTCCCACAGGGTCTTTGATTCTGCTTTTGGGGAACCCAACCAAGACCACCTGTGTCTGGAAACAAGCTGAGTGACAGGACGGGGACGGGGTGGGGCAAGCACAAGGACTTCCTGTGGGGCGGGGCACAAGGATGTTGACTTCCTGAGCAAAGCATCCTGGGCCAGACCCTGGGGAAGGAGGGCAGGTGAGATGGTGGCGAGAACAGGTGTGTGAGCTACCAAGAGGCAGGGGTGGCAGACAAGGTCACTGGATACTGAAAAATAGCCACGATTTAGGGTTCTCATTGGCATGAGCCAGACCACTAGGGAAGTCAGTTCAGGCTCCAGCGCTCAATTTATTCATTTCCAAGTCAGCAACAGAGAATGTGAGGCTGACAGGCTCTTTGTCCAAGCCAGATGCCCACTCTGGACACCCTAGCCTTTGACCTCATCAGAGAGGGTGGGCACCTCCATGCTTTGCACTGTGGCTCCTGTAGGCACAGCTGCAATCAGGCAGTTTATTTTATATCTCTGCCATTTAGAGAGCACAGATTTCAGGACTTCCAAGTTTGGGATGAATGCATGAGGGGGCACCGCCTCCTCACAGCCTCATGCCTTAGGTAAGGCTGCTGTTTTGCACAGCACTGGTTGGGTGTATTGTCAGTATTAACAGAAGTTATGGTTGGGAACTTCTCCTTGAGGCCAACTGGCTCACAGAGGAGAAACTAGGTGCCATGAATTGTAAATAATCTGTAGTCATTCACACAGGGAGAAAGAAGGGCCTTTGGATTAAAGTGTATAAACAGACAGGTCACAATGCTGGTCCTGTGGGGGGGACTACAAGTGGTCTAAGTTGCTGATGACTGTGTAGGCACCAGGGTACCACGTTTAGTAATGTACCCACTGTGTGACATTGAGCTAGTGACTAGTGACTTCCTGGGTCTGTAGCCTATGTCACATGAAGGTGGTGTCTTCTTCCTTCATGGTTAAGTTTGGATGAGACCAATGTGAAAGAACTTTACACCACTATCATTTAGTTCTTAGACAAGCGTGATTAGCTGGGCTCCAGCACTTCCCCTTTTGTGCTTGTTTATTTGTTTGTTTGGGTCCACACTTGGTGGTGCTTAGGGCTTACTTCTGGATCATCCCGGAAGTGCTCAGAGGACCGTTTGTTGTGCTAGGGATGGTCTCGATCCCTGCCGTCCCCAAGTCAGCTGCATACAGGGCAAGTGCCTTTCCCACTGTACTTATTATCTCTGCAGCCCTACCTCTCCCTTTATTTTTTTTAACAGAGAACCAGAGAGGAAAGGAACAAGTTCAGAGACACATAGCCAGAAGCAGATCCAGAATCCAGAGATAGGTGACCTCATTCCAGATCCAGAATCCAAGCTAGGCGACCTCATCCCAGCCTTCTGAACAACTTGTTCGAGTGACACAGAAATGCCACAAAAAAACATTAGCAAAGCGAATCCAGCTCTGAATGAAATCATTAACAAACCATGATAGAGTTGTGCTCTTCCTCAGAACATGAATACGATTTAGTAATAGAAAATCTATTAATACTAAGACACTGTATAAATAGGTTAAAAAATTAAAAGCCTTAAGAGTTTATAAGAACTAGGAGGGGAAAAAGGAACTAGAAAGACAACTCAGCAGACCGTGTCCTGCTTCGCATGCAGGAGGCTTTGGTTCAATGTCCAGCACTGCATGGTTTCCCAAGCACAGCCAGGAGTGACCTGCAAGCAGAGAGTCGGAATTAACTCCTGAGTATTATAAGGTGTGGCCCCCAAAATAGAAAGGTACTTAATAAGAAACAGAAAGTAACTGAATAAGATAAAGATATTTCTAAAGATTTCTTTTCCATGTTTTGTTTTGGTTTTTGACCCATACCCAGCAGTGCTTAGGACTTGCCCTTAACTCTGTGCTTAGGGGATCAGTCCTGCCAGGGCCCACGGAATCATATGGGGGAGTCAGAGATCAAACAAGGGGTCAGCTGCCTGCAAAGCAAACAATGTACCCACTGTACTATAGATCTGGCTTCTAATAGTTCATTTAAAAATATATTTAGGGCCTGGGCGATAGCACAGAGGGGAGATTGTTTGCCTGGATTCGATCTCCAGCATCCATATGGTTCCCGAGCACCGCCAGGAGTAATTCCTGAGTACAGAGCCAGGAGAAACCCCTGAGCATCACTGGGTGCGACCCAAAAAAGCAATAAATAAATATATATATTTCATATCATCACTTGATCACTTGACATCCCATTATTCTTCGATTTGCTTGAGCAGGCACCAGTAATATTTCCATTTGACTCTATCACGTGCCAGTGTAGCCCAATGACATTTGGTTGCTTCAGAAATACAAAGAGCCTCAAACCATTCGCTCAGGGTCTTGATGAAGAAGTCTGACCATCTTGTAGGTGGGCTCATATATTTAAGTAAAGCAGAAGTAGAATACTTTCCAGGGCTGATAGTACAGCAGGTAGAGCACTTTCTTTGCATGTGGCCAACAAGGGTTTGATCCCCATCACTCCATATGGCCCCTGACAGCAGTGATTCTGAGTGCAAAGTTAGGAATAGTCACTGAACATTCTGGTCTGGCCCCAAAATAAATAAATCAATGAAATATTTTCCTATTTTGATTTGTAAGCTTTCCGATATCAAACACGGACGCAACTGGTGAGAAGCTAGAGGTGTTCTCGCCATCTGAATCAGGAAGGGGATTATGATCTCCAAACCTTCACTGTCCGCAATGAGCAGAGCAGAGACAATCAGAGACAGTCACAAACAGACAATGCGAAGGTCCGAGGCAGAGCTACAACCTTATAAAGTCTAAAAATTAAAAAGGAAAACAGTCTGTTCTAAAAAGCAAAATGAAAACAAATTTTAATTCCTCTTTGAGAGGCCAGAATGGTAGTACAGAAGCCAGTAAACTTGCCCTGCATGCTGCTAATCAGGGTTTGATCCCCCGCACCCCATATGGTCCCCAGATCCCTCCAGGAGTCATCTTTGAAAGCAGAGCCATAAGTACGCCCTGAGCACCTCAGGGTGTGGCCCCAAAACAAAACAAAGCAAAAAGTCCTCTTTGCAAGTTCCAACAAGAGCCAGCAAGAAGAAAGTATTTGAAAAACAAAATTCTGGTCACCACAGCCAGAGATATTGCAACTGGCAATTGCCTTCCCCATCAGTGCACTGAAAATGAGAAAAGATTTCAGGGCTGTAGAGTCTTGACTAAAATGAGAGGTAGAGTGAGTTTGCAGATCAGTTTGAATATTTTAGTTATGCTCATAAATTTGCCCTCCTTCATTTGATGTTTAATTTAAAAAATGAACTCTCTAGGAATCTAGGCCTTGATGAAGTTGATCTAAGATTCTAAATGATTTTTATCCAGGAAGAGATATAGATAAAGTTCACCAAGAAGGTTTAGGAACTTTTACGTACCCCAAAAAATGTAATAGAATGGAAAGTAAGACCTTAATTACTAGACAAGGCCTGACACAAGAGAAAACAAATCCAAATCTTGAAAACCAAGGTGAGAACATAAGCAGGTATAATATGGAGATGATAAGGTGACAATTCACAAGAGCCAAGGAAGGGGAAATTGACGATGAACTGATACTGGAACCATTGTTTAACTCAGTTGTTTAATTCAACTAAAAATGAAAGCAATTCAGACATTCACACCCAATTTGATGCAAAAATAAATCACAGCAAATTAAGGAGCTGAATGTCAATAGGAAAAAGCCGCAAATATCTAGAAGATAAATGTCAGCTCTTAGTAATGAGAACCAGTAAGCCTCTAAAAACATAAAAAACATGAAAGGAAAGAGAGAAAGATTGATATATTGGACTAAATAAGTGAACTCTTTCCCAAATCTCAGAAATATTACAAACAAGCCAAAAATGGCTCATTCCAGCTTGGAAAAATTTGTAATACATTTTTAAAAAGTTATTAATATGTAAAAATTCAACTATATTAATAAGAAAACCAAAAATCAAAAGTGAACAAAACACACATGGAAAATTCTCAGAAGAGGACTGGAGCAATAGCACAGAGAGTGGGGCATTTACCTGCACACAGTTGACCCAGGTTCGATCCCCGGCATCCCATGGGGTCCCCTGAGCACCGTCAGGAGTAATTCCTGAGTGCAGAGCCAGGAATAACCCCTGAGCATTGCCAGGTATGAGCTCCTCCCCCAAAAAATAGAAAATTCACAGAAGACTAATTAGTGACTGCAATATGCAAATCTTTAGAGTGTATTATAAATATATATATTAAATCATGTTCAAAGTTCCATTAATGGTTTTTAAACATGATACTTGGGCCCACAGAGATAGTATAGAAGAGTAAGATACTAGCCTGGCATGTAGCCAACCCACATTTAATCCCTGGCAACACAGTCCCTGGAGCACCACCAGGAGTGACCCCTGAACCCAGAGGCGAGAGTAAACCCTGAGCACCACCAGGTGTAACCCCAAAACAAACAAACAAACTGCAAATGATATATTCTGGAGCAGGGAGTTTCAGGGCAGCTCACTGTCAAGCATAAAGCCTAAGTGAGTCCACCCATCCCTGAGCTCTGACCTCATATCGAAGATTTATTTAATCTGCTACTAGGGCCCTTGGTACCACATCAGAGCAACTAAAGTAACCCGAGCACTGCAGGTAGGAATGTGGCCCCAACCACCAGAATATGCTCCAGCCCCTACCTGAGTGTGCAGCCCTCAAAGTGTTTGTGAGAGATCTGGGTCATCACACCCTCAAAACCACAACACACGAACAGGAACGGGGAAAAAAACAGGAAGAGAGAAAAATCAATAATAGCAGAGGACACCGAATGTCATCATCATCATCATCTGAAGATGGTTCACCTCCCCCTGTACCAGCACCCTGTAACACACCTCAAGGCAACCTGCTCCTCTGTCGTAGGACCCTTAGAGAAGTTCCTTTGACACAGCGGATTCTCTATTAGGGGTCCAGCTGTCCAGGGCTGCGGCAGAGACTTGGGGACATAAAATTAATTTATTGTCACAGAATTATTCACATTAGCAAAAGCTCGGAAACCACATACACTCCATCAACCTAACTACCCTAGAGATTGTTTTGAGGGACTGTGATCTTTGCCATAATTCCTCTGAAGACAAGTAAGGGACGGGTGACGGAGGAGCCTGACAAGATCTTTGGTAGAAAGTTAGACTTAATGGTCAGATTCAAATTTTCTAATCGTGCAAAACAAAGACTTGCAAGGTTGTGTATAGTTTCTGATTATTGTCATTACTGTGTCTTTTCTTTCCCCAAGATTTTTAACAAGAAGCACATAATCTCGTTATGATTCTTTTTCAAGCAGGGAAGATTACACTCTGACCTGGAATGTGTGATAGGAGATAAGGCCCGTGGACAGGCCTAGAGCGGTGATTTGTGCTGTTATTTTTACTACAGAGCTCCTGGTGACATAACAAGTGTCTCAGAGAGACCCTTCTGGGCTGTCATTCACACTCTCTATTGAGGCTCCAAGTTTGCTCTACAGCCCAGGACCGGAAGCCACCTTCACCACCGAGGATCGGCTGCAGGGAGCCAGCTGCTCCCCGGGGCTGACTGGCGCTGCTCTGAGGTGGCTGCCTCATTGCATTAGCACTATTTTTCCAGGAGGAAGTAGACGCCACACAGGTCAAAACATGTGGACACACACACACGTGCCCACAGACACACAAGCGGTACCCACAAGAATACATACAGGACACACAGGTAAATGCTCGAGAACACAGGCAGACATACCAGTTATCAAAGATACACATGTATGCAAAAAACTAACATAGGAACTCACACTGATTCAGCACAGGCAGATAAACATGGGCACATTTGTGCTCAAGCATGCACAGGGTCACATGCAGAGACTCACACAGAGACCCCCACAGATATTCACACAGAGACTCACACAGAGACAAAGGCAGAGACACCCACAGAGACTCACACAGAGACACCCACAGAGACACCCATAGAGACTCACACAGAGACACCCACAGATATTCACACAGAGACTCACACAGAGACAAAGGCAGAGACACCCACAGAGACTCACACAGAGACATCCACAGAGACACCCATAGAGACTCACACAGAGACACCCACAGAGATTCACACAGAGACACCCACAGAGACACCCACAGAGACTCACACAGAGACACAGAGACTCACACAGAGACATAGGCAGAGACTCACACAGAGACACCCACACTCACACAGAGACCCACAGAGACTCACACAGAGACACCCATAGAGACTCACACAGAGACCCACAGAGACTCACACAGAGACACCCACAGAGACTCACACAGAGACCCACAGAGACTCACACAGAGACACCCACAGAGACTCACACAGAGACTCACACAGAGACACAAGCAGAGACTTACACAGAGACACCCATAGAGACTCACACAGAGACCCACAGAGACTCACACAGAGACACCCACAGAGACTCACACAGAGACACCCACAGAGACACCCATAGAGACTCACACAGAGACACCCATAGAGACTCACACAGAGATGCCCACAGAGATTCACACAGAGACTCACACAGAGACACCCACAGAGACACCCACAGAGACTCACACAGAGACACCCACAGAGATTCAAGAGATTCACACAGGGACTCACACAGAGACCCACAGAGACTCACACAGAGACACCCACAGAGATTCACACAGAGACTCACACAGAGACACCCACAGAGATTCACACAGAGACTCACACAGAGACTCACACAGAGACACCCACAGAGATTCACACAGAGACTCACACAGAGACTCACAGAGACACCCACAGAGACTCACACAGAGACACCCACAGAGATTCACACAGAGAGACCCACAGAGACTCACACAGAGACATAGGCAGAGACTCACACAGAGACACCCACACTCACACAGAGACCCACAGAGACTCACATGGAGACACCCATAGAGACTCAAACAGAGACCCACAGAGACTCACACAGAGACACCCACAGAGACTCACACAGAGACACAAGCAGAGACTTACACAGAGACTCATGCAGGTACACAGAGACACCCACAGAGAAGAATATGGGTCACATTTCAGAAGACAGCAGAAAGGGAAGCCCCCACAATTCCCATGCCCACATACCTACCCCAGTTTGTGACCCAGTCAGAAATGGAATAAAAAGCAACAGCTGCCTCCATGCCCTAGCCACAGTCGTGGGTGGTGTGTGTGTGTGTGTGTGTGTGTGTGTGTGTGTGTGTAACAGCTTCCGGGTCATGGGGTGTGGAACTGCAAAGCCAGTTCATGGGCTCCTGCACACCTTCCTCTCAGCCCCTCCCCTCTCGGCTCAGAAGCACGTTTGCTTACATGCAAGACAAACTGGGATCAGTCCCACAGGAGAGTCCGGGCCCCAGCAACACTGCAGAGGGAGCCCTGGGCTCTTCCCCACAGTCCTGCCTCCTCCTCTGTCTGAGCCCTCTCCCGCACCCTGGACTCGACTCTGGCCCCTCCTGGGGCTTCTTGGGCCTGGAGTGCTTCTACCTTTCCTCCAGCGACCCCTGTGTACCCCACAGTCCCCACATTGAGGCAGCCCCACTTCCTTCCCTCCCCAGGAACTATTCCATGGCACCCATTCCCCCATAAAGGTAGAGAATTAGAGGGCTGGAAACTGTCAGGCCTGATCTCAGGGTGAGGACAAAAGTCAGAGAACAGAGGAGATGGCAAATGTCGCCCCTCCATAAGCCAAGGGAGTTGGCAAAAGCAACTCTAATCCCGAGTGGCTGGCATGGCTCCCTGCATGGCCAGGCCCACAGCCTTCCATGTCCCTAGCATTAGTGGGCATAAAAGTGCCAGCGTGGCACGCCACGTAATGTCCCTCTGAGGAGAGTTTGGATGCAGAAAACAGAAGCACTTTAAGGAGCCCCTGGGTAGCAAGAGGCTGCAGAGAAGGGGTAAGACCTGCTGATGCCAGGTGGAGCCTGGCCAAGGAAAGCAGATGGAGATGAATGAGGTCATTCTCGTACCCCCCAGGTGCAAAATTAGAAGGGCGACCATGGGGGCACCCTCTCTACGGGCACCATCTCTTGCTGCAGCCTTCTTGAAAGATGAGATTGGGCAGAGCCCGTAGCTCCCAGCCTTGCTTCCGCAGGCCTGGCTGGAAGTTTGTTTGGGGCTTGTCAGGAGAGCCAGGAAGGTGGTGCTTCCTCCCATTTTCTTCCCTCAGCAGACTCCCAGCTGAGCACCCGCTCGGTGCCGGTGTCCAATACTGGGTTTGTCCTGGAAAGTCCCAAGAGGATGACGTCCACTGTGTCTTCCCTCTGAGCCCAGCTGAACAGGTCCCAGGGAACAGGAACATTTGGGAGGTCATGGGCCCAACTGCCAGCAAACAGGCAGGGTTGAGAGCCCAGGGCTTGAGAGGCCATGCCACACTACTCAGGCGATCACTAATGGAGCGGGGGTGGGGGTTCCTGCTATTTCCATGTAAGTCTGCCAAGTCAGCCTTAAATTTCCCCCAACAGGGTTGGCTTCCCTGGCTCACAGGAACACATCCTGAGCTCACCCTTGTTCCCTCTGGGAGAGAAACCAGAGCATTCCCCAGCTCCTGTGTAGTTCTGCAGGACCAATCCTGGCTGAGCGCAGGGTGCAGAGTGCACATTCTAGTCTCAGTTCTGTCACGTGTGTGCATGGCGGCCAGGGCAAACTTCCTCACTTTGGACTTCAGTCAGTTCCTACAGGATGGGGAACCCAGAGGAGCTTGTACTCAGACCTCATCCTTATGTATTTATTTGTCGGTTGTTTTGGGTTTGGGGGTCCCATCTGGGTTTGCACAATTATTTATCCCGGCAGGGCTCTGGGGACCCTTTGTGGTGATGGAGCCCTGGTTGACTGCGTGCAAGGTGGTGCCTTCTCCGCCACTTCCATATTATCTCTCTGGTTACACACTTCCTCATTTCTACCCTTCCCATGGGGGAAGAAAGCCCCATGCTCCCCTCACTTAGAGCCAGTAAATGCCAATCCAGTTCATTCCAGATGCAAGACAACAGAGAGCGTGTGTCTGCTGATGCCAGGGAGACAATTTTGTAGAAGAAAAATGTTCTGATGAGGAGGCTGGTTCAAGGAAAAACCAGAAAGAAACAGAAGACAATGGGAGCAGAGAATTGCAGGAAGGATGGCTACAGACCCCAGAATCCAGTAACACCCAAGTTAGGAGACAAGCCAGAGAACCAACAATTGTGCGGACTTCTAGCTGCTTCCAGAAGATTCCAGAATGCACATTTTTCAGGTCATAAGCTTGAGGAATTCATCTAAGTCTGTATTTCGACTGTCATGTGACTTATTCTTTGATAGGAATGAATTAAATTATCAGTGACATCCACCTGTTTGCTCAGCAAGCCCAGGAGAAAGAGAATCCAGAACAACACTTGGGGGAGGTAACGATTCAGGGGCTCAGGGCTGGAAGAGCAGCTTCTGGGGCAGTGCACAGCCTCCGCGTGGGAATTTGACGCCAATTCGAACGTTAGCTTGGTTTAGTAGTCTTAGCACTCTTCGGGTTACTTCCTGTTATCAAACATGATTTCATTGTGTTCAAGGTGAAGAAGTCCTAGCTTTCATGATAAATGTGTTCAGAAGCACTCTTCAAACTGTCCAACACATTGGGCCACTCCACATGAATAATAGCCATATTCTGGGGAGTAGTGCTCGACTGTACCTTGGTTGCATGGTGCCATATTAAATGTTTATTAGTAGTATTATTAGTGAGGCTACAGTTGTGGAGTGCTCAGGTCTTATTCCGGGCTCTGCTCAGCAGTCACTCCTGGTGATGTTCAGGAGACCACATACAACGCCAAAGATCAAACTAGGGTTTATTTCATGCAAATTAAGTGCCATAATTTTCTCTACTCTCTCCAGCCCTAAAAAGTTTATTTTATATGAAATTTTAAAAATAATATGGGAAGGTCCAACTGTTTTATTGATTAGGTTAGGTGGGGGGGCACACCCGTGGTGCTCAGGACTTATTCCTGGCTCTGCACTCAAGGATCACACCTGGTAGTACTCCGGAAACTCATAGTGGAGCCATTAGTGGAACCAACCCTGGCCTGCTGCATGTAGGGAAAATGTCTTACTTGCTATACTATCTCTCTGGCCCTGTAAGACCAAATTTCAAGTAAGTTTGCCTAAGCACCTTTAAGATCATAAGAACTCCTTAAGGACCTGTTTCAACAACTCTTTTTAATTAAGGAAGCAAAATCAGTGCATGAAACAGGCATCGATCACCATAATCCAACAGAGGATCAACTGTTCAGACAAAGCTGGCAGAGGGCAGAGCAACCTGGAAACTGACCTCAGTGAGTGGACCGCCTCCTCCTCTAGTGCATGGCCCGGGGTCGGGGGTCTCTGCCATGCCACGAGGTATGAGAACAGAGGTGCCTGAGCTATGTCGGAGAAGCCCCCACACAAGGGCCATCTCACAGCCCTCTCTATAGATGCCAGGAGAGAAGTCTGGGAAGGCAAGAGGCTTTCAGAGAAGGGATCCCCCACAGAACCCTAAGATGTTCCCCCATTTCCCTGCCTGTTTTCCAATCCTGGTTTGGGATCAGAACCCCCCACAAGGCTATGGAAGAGTGATATTCCCAAAAGAAGGACCACTGGCAGACTCTCAGAATGACTCTAGTCTCAGCCACTGTCTCCTTTCAGCTGTGTGACCCTGGGTAAGTCACTTAAGAGCTCTGGTCTCACTTCCTCTGTGTGTCAATGAAAGAAAATGGACTGAGAATTTCACCAGTAGTCTAGGGTCTGGGCAGGGGCAGGTCTCAAAGACTGGTTGTCACCAGATTCACTCTGCAAGAGGCTGGTAGTAATTTGGTCTTTTGGCATGGAGGGTCACGCATACAAACTTCTGCTGCTATTGGAACACAGAAGAGCCATGATGTCACAGGTCCAGAGGAGGTGCTGGGCACCCTTCGCTCCAACACCAGATGTTAAAGGCCCATTTTAGCTGCAAAGTGCATGAGATCAACTGCAGGTCTGGGAAATGTTGTCATTTGAACGGGAGCTAGCACAGGCCAGAACAGATGACACCCTGGCTGCACAGGTGCCCTGATCAGAAGGGCCACTGGGCAGACCTGGGCAGTGAGAAGGGCACACTGTGGCCCTGCCCTCTGAAGGCTGAGCCTTTGTCCCATCCCCACCCAGATGCTGTCCCTTCTCCCTGCCCTATTCTAAGTTCAAGTCCAAGGCCTGTCCCACTGCAGAGGTCCCTTGAATGGGGCTCTGCTGGCCTCAACAGGGTGACTGTGCTTCTCACTGAGAGGGAGGCACTCTGAGGACCCGCTAGCAGCAGCTCTGTGAACCTCTCCTCATCCCCCACCCCCCCAGGGCCTCTCCACCAGCCAGAATTCACCTGGTGGGTGAACTCCACAAAAGAGTCTGGGGATAGGCAGGCTGTCCCCACCTGTGCTGGCCCTGCCTCCACCCCTTGCAGGGTCACTCAAAGCAGGAGGCAGCTGGAGCTCAGAGCATTCCCCTAACTCCGAACCTGTGGCCCGATCCTGGAGGGGGAATCCCCCAAGGGCACAGGGAGGCAGACAGCCTGGACCCTGTTTCTGGGGAGCTCCCATTCTGCCTCCATCTCTGCCAAGTACAGGAACCCTGCGGAACCCGACTGGACCATCACTGGCCCATGCAAGCCCTGCTCCTCCCTCTGGTCCTAGACTGTCATAGCATTCCTGGGGTGCGACTGCTGGATTGTGGGGATTCAGCTCCCCCTGGTCCCTTAGCCTGCATCTTGTACAAGAGCAATGAGCAAACTCCAGACCTTTTCCCAGACACTCTGACCCCAAGTTCGGTGGTTGGAGTTGATACTAGAAAAACCCCAGGTGACTCCCCACTGAGGTCTGGTCAGGGCTTTGTGGGCTCAGGTCATCCTGCAAATCCTAGTTTTCAGGTGGTCAAGGAAGGCATGAGATTCTGTTCTTCTCTTTGTAATACGATGCAGTCACTCCAGTAGGGAACAAGCCTAAGAACCCCAAACCTCTCACGGAAGGACCTTATCCAAAGAGTGACAGTGAGAGGTCCCTCGCACCGTCCCCAGAGACTCGGCCTCACCCCCTATGCCCCTGCATGTCACAGGTCCCCCTGGATTTCACACACCTCCAGGCCAGGCCCCAGACCCAGCTGATATTTTCACCAAATGTCACGGCCATTCGCAGGGAAGGCCCCGGGTCCTGGCTTGTGTCAGTAAAGCTGGACACAGGATCTTGATTCATGAACTCCTTAATGGCCAGGCCCTGAGTGCAGACACTGTTGAGCATCACCCTGGCAGATACTTTGAGGACGAGCTGACCAGGAAGTGGGAAGGGTCTTGTATTCCTGTTCCAGCAGGGAGAGGGGAGCCAAGCCCGCTGGCCACCCCCTCGCTTCTCTCACACCCTCCCTTTTTCCTAACCATGCCACACCCTGAGTCTGGCAGGAGAGCTGGGTAGGGCAAGAAGGCCCAGGTCCCCCTGTTAAAAAACAAAAAAGCAGCCTCAAAAGGCTGACAATGCCCTTGTGAGTCAAAACAAGAGTTGAGAACCCCCTACACAGCCACCTCGCCTGCCTGCGCTTGAGCTCAGATGAGGGCAGGAAGCCCCAGTCTTGGTTGTGAGACAGAGTCAGAAACTCAGGCTGTAGGGGGCCTGAAAGAGGAAGAATGGGACACAGGGGACAGTCCCTGCCAAGAGACTGGTCCTGCTGTGTGACCTTGGGCCTGTTGCTTGACCTTTCTGGGCCTTATAGCATCTTCTGCAAAATGAAAGACCCACATCTCTGGTCACCAAGCCAGCACCAGCCTCATGGCTGGCCATGCACAGCACAGGGATTCCTCGGCTCTGGGCCACTCCTCAGCTCTCTGCCACTGCCACCAGCAAGAAGTGGAGAAAAGTGGTTTGCCCAGATAGGGCAGGGCCTCGGGCCTCTGAGAGTTTCCTCTGAGTCCTTTCCTACTCTCACTCAACAGATTCCAAAGGGTTGACTCCAGCAAGACAAAAACCAAGCAATGTTCATGCATCGGGTACTGAGTGTGGCCTGACACCCTCCTCCCCACTCTGGGGGTATTAAGTCCTTGTCTGCAGGTTTTCTAAGCCGTTGTTGCAAGCTGAGCCTTTTGTGTTCATGTTTTTGTCAGCCAAACTTGGTTGGTTTCTGCTACGATCACATCCAATCTGGTGTGCACCTATTACCATGTCAGTGTGATGGAGTTTGAAAATGTGGCCAAGCACTTCAGAAAACCCAAAATTTTTGAACTGGGACATAACTGGGAAGTTAAATACTTTACTGGGCCTGACTGTCAGGTCTTCTGGAAGTAAGGGAGGGAAGGAGAGGTTGCCTCCGAGAAGGCCTGGGGTTTTCTCCACAGAGACCTGTGTATGGAGTTTTCTGCAGATCAGGTTCTCTGCCACGTGTGCTGTTTTCTGGCATGCCACATCTAGCCAGACTAGAGGGGCCAACTCCTGAACCATTTTACAGAGGAGGAAGTTGAGGTTCAGCAGAGAAAGTTATAAACAAAAATCAAACCCCAAGCTCCACTGCTCCTCTGTTTGTTCTGTGGCAACATTCAGCATTGCTCAGGGCTTTCTCCTGCCTCTGGGCTCAGGAATTATTCCAGGCAGTGCTCGGGACCTTGGGGCTGCTGGGGATGGAACCCAGGGCAGCCGCATGTGAGGAAGTGAACTTGCTGAACTATTGCTCCACTTCCTCCCTCTCCAGCCTGGTCTCCTCCACTCTACTGCACACAGCCCGTCCTGCTGCCCGCTCCTGAGACTCATCTGCCCCAAGCACGCCCCTAATGCACTGTGCTCAGCACCACACTGCACCAAGGGAGGACTGTAGACACATAGGACAGTTACTCCCAGAGGCTGGGGACTCACCCAAGGCCTTTGACCTTCCAAGCTGAGTCACAGCCATCACACACACACAAACATACACACACACACACACACACACACACTCACATTCACACACTCACACACATACACACTCACACACATACACACTCACACAAACTCACACACACACACACTCACATTCACACACTCACACACATACACACTCACACATACACACTCACACAAACTCTCACACACACACACACACACACACACTCACATACACAGCCCTGGTACCTTTCTGCCTCCCGGCCAGCCCAGAGCCCTTCCTGGAAACTTAGCATGGAAACCACACTAACCCGAGGAGAGCACATGCAGCGGCCCCCAGGGCTGTTTCCTCATCAGCATGACCCCAGAGGAGCAGGGAAGATGCTCCCAGAGTGCCCCGCAGCTCATTACAGCCGCCACAGGTTCCTCTCCCACCTCCCCCCCACCCCCTGTTTCCAATGCCTCAGCTGGGGCTCAAAGGCTGTGACTGCAGTGTAGGTTTGCTCCCTGCCATGGGGGTGGGAGCAGGACAGGAACTCCCAGGGCACCCAGTTCGCTGGAGCTCACCTGTGCACCTCTGGGCTCTGCCATTAGGACTGGATGAATGAGGGGATGGAGACTTATTTATATATTTATGTTTTTAATTTTTAGCATATTATATTTACTAAAAAATTTAATTTTATATAGAAACATATATAAAGCCCCTGGAAAGGAGAGAAATAGACATAAATAAAATATACTTAATATATCTTAATATATAAATATATGTTTATATGTATATACATGTAGTAGTCTAGTTGGTAGGGCATTTGTCCTGCTTGTAGCAGACCCAGAGTCAATTCCCAGCACCCGCACGGTCCCCTAAGCACAACCAGCAGAGGTTCCTGAGCACCATCGGGCTTGGCCTAAAGAAAAAGATTGGGTAAATGGACTGTTATTACTGCTACTGTAGCCTTCTAATGGAAGCTCTGCTGAAAAAGAAAAAGTTGAGGTATGAAAATATTGGGTGACCATTTCCAGCTACTGAGTATGGAAATAGATAGAGAATATATATGATAGCCTTCAGCTTCTGCACTGCTAACCACAATGTGCAAAATGAGAGAGAGAGAGAGAGAAGAGAACAGAGAGAGAGAGAGAGAGAGAGAGAGAGAGAGAGAGAGAGAGACTGCCGAGAGGCAGGGAACATTGGTGTTGGGAAAAGTGCACTGGTGGAGGGAGGGTGTTCGGAACACGTATGACTGAAACCCAGTCATGAACAGCCTTGTAATGGCTTAGTAAAATCAGTGTTGGGTGAGAGAGTAAATGGACCCCGCTGCATGCTGGTTCCCGGGGTCTGGTGCCCACGAACCTGTGCCCAAATTTCTGTGATAGCCCCACATGTGTCCTCACCACGGGCCCTCAGTCTGCTCAACCCCAGGGCCTCCTAGGTTGACTCCCCTAGAGTCAACCAATATTAGTGCCCGCCTCCCAGATGGGCCTGGAGGTGGAGATGGGCCCAGATTTCCCCGGGAACCGGATCTGGACCCAGTTCATTTTGTGAAACAAGGGCAATGTGGTAGAGGCGGAGTCAGGGGGCCTGGTGCCCACTGCTGGACACCTATGGCTGGATGCCCACGGCTGAACATCCATGGCTGGACGCTGTCTGTCTCTCTCAACTCTCTAGCACGGGCCAAGACCGTGCACCACAAAAGGGCTGGAGCACACCCCTAGTGCCTCCAGGGAGGGCCCTGCAGTGTTCGAGCAGAGGTGAGGCATGCTCAGGGCAGCCCAGCTCTCCTGGGGACAGGGGGACACCAAGGGCAGGGTTGGCCATTGCGGAAAGTCCTGGGCAGTGTCAAAGGCGTGTTCCTCACCATACCTTCCCCCGCTCCCACCCAGGACCCTCCTCTTCCCGCCTACCATGAACCAAGTAAAAGATGAAGGAGAAAGTGGCCAAGAAGCCCCTGAGATGCTTCCAGTACTGCCCCTGTCATGCTCCCAGAGCTGCCCGCACTGGCCCAGCCGCACACATGCACTCCCGCATCTCTGCTCCGGCCCAACATGCCTGGCAGAAGCCCTTCAGGAGACAGAACTGAGAGCAGAGCCTGGCAGGGCAGTGCCAACTCCGAGAGGAAGCCCAGGGCACACACCAATGCTGCCAGGTAGCCGGGCAGTTATTTTTAGAGGCACCCAGCAGAGCAACCGCCTGTGCTCCGGCCCGTGACCGGGGAGCCCCTGGAAAGTAGAGGCCCTCTGCCAGCCAACACCCAGCTTCCCCCGGCCTCCCAAGCCCCCAGCCAGGCACCTACAGCCTCCACACCTGCCCCACGCCAGTTTGAGAGTGGCAGAGGGCAAGGAGGTGCCATGTGGTAGATGCAGGCACCTTCCGCACATGGCTCCTGGGTCCCCACCTGTACCTACCCTAGGACTCTGGAGAGGAGGACAGGCCCACTGGCACTGTTCAAAGGAGAAAAGGCAAAAGACTAACTTGCTCAGAGTCACAGTTTGTGAATTAGCAAAGATGGGATTGGAGCCTCCTCCCCTCCCCCTCCTCCCTTCTACTCCCTCCCCCACCTTCTTCCCCTTCTCTTCCCCTTCCTCGGCTTCTCCTCTTCCTCCTCTTCTACCCTCCTCCTCCTCCCCTTCTCCTCCTCTTCTCTACCCCCTCTCTCCGTAGTCCCTTCTCACCCTCCTCCACCTCTGCCTCTCTTCCCCTCTTTGCCCTCCCCCTCCGCAGTTCCAGACCGGCCTCCCCTGGCCTCTGCAGACCCTTCAGGCCTGACCTTCCTCCAGCCAGGGGCCCGAGGTGACTCAGCTGTGACTCAGGCCTCACTGAGGGTAATGAGCCTCTTTCAGGTTTTTATTGGAGCTTTTGCTGGGCGCCCAAGCCAGAGCCAAGACAAGGGCTTGAGCATTTCTCTGGCCTCAGCTCCAGGCTGCACATGCCTGTGTAGGGAGTCCCCGAAACAGCTGCTGGGGGGGGTCTTTGCCCCTTCAGCCCTCTACTCCTCTCTGCTCGTGCCCTCCTGCAGCCCTCCTTTATCTCCGGTTTGCAGATAAGGAGACTAAGGGCTGGAGAGATTAGTTCTCTCTGGCCCCAGGCTTTGAGATGTTAAGATTAAGGTCTCTGGGTACTTTTTTTTTTTTTTTTTTTTTTTGCATTCTCCATTTAAACATTTCAAGAATTCCACAGGCCTGAAGGCATCTTAGAGACCCTCTGGTTCAATAAACATCCTAATCCCTTGAGGGCCAGGAGCAGGCTTTCAACCTACCCATTTGACAGAAGAGGAAGGCAAAGCCCCAGGAAGGGACACATACTGTGGCTTAACCCCAAGCCACACCCCGGTATCTGCCTGCACGCCACTAGCCTTTCTCTCAGGCCAGGCCCCAGCATTTCTAACCACAGCTTGGGCTGGCCTCTTAGCTCTAGCAGGGCATTTCCCAGAAAGCCAGAGAACCTGGGTCCCAGGCTTGGTCCAGCATGATCTGGGATACACAGAAAGTGAGCAGTGGCTGTGAAAGAGACCCCCCCAATGGGGCAGAACAGGGCAAGCGGTGGAGGCGGGATCAGGAAGAATCTGGACTGGAAGTCAGAGTCCCTTGCTGGGGTTGCCTTCCTGTCTGTCCACTGTTGACAGAGGCGACAGCGTGCTGCGTGCTCCTGTCTACTTAGCTCCAGAAAAAGGCAGTGGTGAGGGGCCACTGCGGTCCCCCAGGTGGGCAAGGACACAGGACAAAGGGGCCATGTTGAAACAGTGACAGTAGACAGGTCAGGGGCCCCTGGAAGGTCCTTAGGGGAAGTCCCCAGCCCTGACACAGCCCAAGACCTGTACACCTGGGGGGAGAGTCCTTTGATATGCAAATCCTGAGCTCTCTGGAGAGAGGAATCTGACGCAGCACCCAGATGCAGAAATCCAAGGCCCAGCCCAGAGAAAGGTGAATCCCCCACAGAGACCGAAGCTATAGAACTGTCTGAGATTATGGAAGACCATCCACAGTGCCGACTTCAGGAGAGGCCCATTAACAGTGCCATGCTTTCCTGTGACAAGGCCCAGATGATCTTTTAATGTATGCATGCAAAACTCCAGAAAAAATTGAGAAAACTGCCTACAAGCTCCCCTTCCCCCTAAACATGTGCCTCACCTACTTGTCTGTCTCTTCCTCGCCTATTCCTGCTCTAGAGAAGCCTATGTTCTCTTGAAAGCTGGGAAGTCTTTCTCCCCCTTACATCTTTTAAAGCAAATTTCATCCCATCAAAACTCCTGGAGGTGCCCAGGAAACTGGTCTCACAGATGGAAACTTGGGGCTGATGCTGACCAGCTGGATTTCAAGATGCTCAGGGCAGGGATGCTTGTAGAATGGGTGGGAGAGGACTGACAGGGCCATGAGGGGTCCTTGGGGGCCACCTCACAGTGGATGCTCTCCACCACACAGTACCACTGGCCCCCCCAAGACGCTTCTGCTGGAAGAGCATCACAGAAGGCTGGGGTGGGGGCAAAGAAGACCCAGAAAGAGTTGGAAAGTGACTTCCTAAGTACCTTCTGGTAATGACAGTATCCAAGCCAGAAATTATACAATGTACCTTGGCCATGTTGTGTGTGTGATGGGGCGGAAGGGTGAGGGGTAGGGGTTTGGGGAAGGGCACAGTGGTGGCAGTATTGTGGGTGGGGCTTGGGGGAAAACAGTGATGGCAGAGTGTGGCAGCCATGCAGGAGAGGTACCATGTCTCTAGATGTGCCATCAGACCATCTCCGGCCCAGCTGATAGAAATGTGGGCATCAGGAACCAGAGTCCAGGAGAGGCTTCCCACGAATGTGGAGTCCATCCACTCAGTGGGAACTTCCAGTCCCCAAACCCCAGGAACAACTGCAGCCCCAAACAGGCCAGGAGGAAGAGTGGAGACAGCAAGGAGACTCCATCTGTCTCCCACCTGGCCAGCCAGGCTACGCCTGCACAGGGGCTCCAGCTAGGCCAAGGTTCTCGAGAAAGGGGCAAGGTGGGTGGAGGTGGGTTCCCTGGAGAGACCATGGTTGACTCAGTCACCACGGCTGACCCAGGTTCTGTCCCCGCACCACCAACAAGCCCCCTGAGCCTCTCTAGGAGTCATCTTTGAGCACAGAACCAGGAGGGAAGTCCTGAGTACTGCCAGATATGACCCCAAAACAGGAAAGGAAAACAAAGAAAAGGGGCATGGGGGTGGGTCCAGTGGGAAAGAGGGTGACAGAGCAGCACCCAGGTGGCAAGGCAGAGGCCTACGCCCATTCTCTCCACTGCCCAGGGCTCTGTAACCCAGTTTCCTTAGGCACAGCTTGCCCAGATGTCAGGAATCTGCCCAGACACACTGATGGGGCTGACAGCCAATTTTCTCCCTGTCATATGGGGTGGAGGGTGGCAGTGGAGGAGTTGAAGTGAGGCGGGTGGTCAGTGTTCACAGAGCGCTCCTTGAAGGAGTCACAGAAGGGCAGAGAGGAGAGAGTAGGGGTGGAGGGGGGCAGCAGGAGCTTCTGCCAGCTTCTGACCAACCTCATCAGCTCGCGCTGATCCCTCCTGGGATCAGCCATTTGGGGAAAGTTCTAGAACAAAACCTCTGCAGGTGTGATGTGAGGAGACAGAAACTCAGTGGCCTCCATCCATGCCTGCAGGGGGATGGACAACCACTGGGCAAGGCTTCAGTGCAGGGGGCTTTCAAGGAGACGGGGAAAGGGAGGTAAAGGTTTGAGGGTCCTCAGCTGCTCTGCTCACAGGCCTCTCATACAACATGCTGCCCATTGACCCCTCACCCTATTTACTTTTGGTTGCTTGGTTTTGGGGCCACACCCAGACAGAGGTGTCCGGGTCTTACTTGGCTTTCCACTCACCCGTCACTCCTGGCAGGGCTTGGGGGGCCAGACAGAGTGCCAAGGGGCTCGAATGGATCAGCCACCTGACAGGCAGCTCTAACCCCCTGTGCTACCTCTCTGGCCCCTGCCCCCATCTCAGCCGCAGCAGTGCCAACCTCTCTCATGCTTCAATCCTGGGTTCAAATCACCTTGAAATAAATCTTTACTTGAGCCAAATCTTCTTGTTCTATTCACAGGGAAACTGGAGCCCAGAGTGGTAAAGAGACTCGCAGGCAATCTGGGGCGCTGCTCAGAGGAAGTGAGCCTGGAGACAGTGGAAAGAGGATGGCAAAGCTACCTGGTGTCAGCTTTGGCTCAGATGTCCCCTGGAGGGTCATTGTCACTCTTTCCACTGTGCCTTACTTCTAACTTGTCTCCTCAGGTACCTGGTGCACCCTCTGCCTGCATAACGCTTTCTGTCCAGAAGGCATGGACCCAGTGCCTTTTTTTTCTTGTATAGGTGGGGGGCAAACCTCCGCCATCGGCCACTCTGCCCTTTCTCTGCCCAGGCTTGGCGAGGTCAGCGTCCCTTTTGGGCAGGCTCTGATGTGCTGCAGCGTCCGGACAACAAAAATGGTATTTGAAATAAATCTGACCTGCCAGAAAGCCCCCAGAACACACCTGTGTTTGGAAGGAAACAGGTGCCTCTCTGTGGAGCCTCAGAATAGGAGCTCATGAGAGTGGCTCAGAGTGAGCTAGACAAGTGTGGAGGCAGTTAGGGGCTGGGGGTCGGGGGGTTTGGGTGGCAGGTTGAGGGACTGTGGGGGCTGTGGGGGACTGAGGGGCAGGGGGATGCAGAACTCTGCTCTAGGCTGAGCACTGGAGGAGGCACCCATGCAGACTCAGGATCTTAATGACTCTTATGGCCAGGGAAGAACAGAGCCAGGCTAATGCTCTAAAGGGCCTCGGTAACCCAGGAGCTGCTGCTGGTTGCATTTGGACTGTGTTCTTGTTTCTGTCTCTGCTCAGCTCTGATTACCCAGCGGTCTTGTTTTTGTCTTGCTGTGACCTTGTCTGTTATTTATATTCTGGGAAATTGTTTATATTCAACAGGAGACTGCTGCAGCCTGGAGGGCTGGTGAGTGAGTGAGTGAGTGAGTGAGTGTGTGTGTGATGTGTGTGTGTGCATGTGGGGGGTGGGTGGGTATGGGTGTATGTGTGTGGGGGTTGTACAACTTCAGGGCCTGTCTACAACCTCCAGGGTCCAGGGGAGAGTAGGGGTCTGGCTCCTTCCTGCCTCCTCTCTCTCTCACCCAGCCCAGTTGTATAGACGTGGGTGTGCAGGCGGCACAGAAGCCCCCAGAAGAGCTAAACACAGTCCTGATGTGCATGGCTGGGGGCAGCTGGAGGTCAGATGCAAGACTCAATGCCAATGAATGGAGAGTGTGTGTGTGTGTGGGAGAGAGAGAGACAGAGACAGAGACACAGAGAGACAGAGAGACAGAGAGAGAGAGAGGAGGGAGGGAGGGGGAGGAGGGAGGGGGCTTGTTCTGGAAGGTATAAAGTGCGCATGGTGAAGGATTAGTCTTATCTCCTGCTCCTTCCTCCCTGGACATTGGCCTGGAGGCCACAGCTGCTGGGGAGGGAAGAAGGGAATGCAGAGCTCAGCAGAAGTGGCAGAGCCCACCCCACGGCACTCGCTTTCTCCCCACGATGCCCCTGACCTCCCCGCCCCTGCATGCAGGGACACATGGACAGACACACACATGCTGGCTGCATCCTTCTCCTTTAAAGCGCACGATGGAGGCATTACTCACCCAGCCCGGCCATTTATCATGGTCTGGGGACATTAATTTGACAGTGTGTCATTTTCTATTTGGTTTGGGCCCGTGGAGGCTGCCCTCGAAACACCTTCAATTAAATGCAGCTAATAACACAGAGCTATTTTGAGCGAGGAGGGCCTGTCCCCGCCCCCACCCCTGCCCCCCCCTCTGTTAGTGGGAGGAGGGGAGGGGGACCACCGCAAGGGAGGTGCAGCACATGTGATCCCCGGGATCTGACTGTCTCCCCCAAAATCAGAGCCCCTCCCTCAGGGCTGGAGCCACAGTGCAGCTACGGGGGGGGGGCTCTTGCCTTGCACACAACTGACCTGGGTTTGATCCCTTGAATCCCATACGGTTCCCCCAAACACTGCAGGTGTGATTCTTTAGAAGTAGAGCCAGGAGTAAACTCTGAACATTTCCAGGTGTAGAAAACAAATCAGAGGCCCGCACCATTACAGCCGGTGGGGAGCGCGGAGAGTAAAAGGAAGGACTACCCCTGAAATAGAAGATTCTAGCCACTGGTGAGAATCCCTTCCATGGCACATCAGATGTCACCAGGCTCAGTGGCTCTAGTTGCTGCTGTGTGACATTAGGCAAGTCCTGTAACCTCTCTGAGCCTTCATTTCCTATGAGTTGGAGAGGATGTTTCCTCTTTCATGAAGCAACACGACTGAGCCCTATGACTCAAAACAGTCTAGGCAGAGGTGCCTTGACTCCCTTCCAAGAGCTTCCAGCAACCATTTTCATTTTCCTCACTTAAAATTTGGAAAAAGAGGGGCCAGAGCCATAGTCTAGCAGGTAAGACATTTGTCTTGCACGCAGTTGACTGAGTTCAATCCCTGGCATCCCATATGGTTCCCTGAGCACCGCCAGGAGTAATTCCTGAGTGCAGAGCCAGGAGGAATCTCTCAGCATCTGGGTGCGACCCCAAAAGCCAAAAATAAATAAATAAATTTCATTAAAATAAAATAAAAATTGGGAAAAGAGCACGCTGACCCCACAATTTGAACCTTCCTGAGAGTGGCGGGAAGACAGAGACAGTGGCAGAGATGTGGGAAGCAGGTGGTCTGAGGGTCATCTGAGCTCTAGTTCCAGCTCTGACAGCCACTTGCTGTGCAATTCGTTATTTATATGTGTTTCTTTGTTTCCACGGTGCTCAGGGCTTACTGGGGGGAGGGGCTTGGAAGACCATATGCACTGCCAGGGATTGAACCGCACACAAGGCAAGCTCCTTTTTGTGGCTTTTTGGGCCACACCCAGTGATGCTCAGAGGTTCCTCCTGGCTCTACACTCAGGAATTACTCCTGGCAGTGCTTGGGGGACCATATGGGATGCCCTCATCCGACCAACCTCAGCCCTTTGCAAGGCAAACACCCTACCCATCCACTGTGCTATAGCTCTGGCCCCCAAGGCAAGCTCCTTAATCCCTGTACTGTCTCTCTGGTCCTGGCCAGGTGGTTGGGGCTGAGAAGTCATCCCGGGGTCTTAGTGCCCCGTGGGTAAAAGGGAGCTACTTTGCCAACCCTCTCTAGGACTCTTGATGAGCTGCCTTGAAGTGATACACAAATACCTTGCAAACAGCCAGTACTCAGTAAATGTCTGTTTACTGCACTTTTCTTGCCGAGGCTCCGAGGCTAGGAAATAGACATTCACACAGACAATTGTCAGGTGGGTACTAAGTGCTGCAAGTGAATGACAGCGTTTAAACCCTCGGGAGGCACCATGGGACATGCCACTGGTCGATGGCGTTGAAATGTGTTGTATTCAGAGGTCAGAAGTGGTTGTGAATCGATCATCCTCACATTCCACCCGGCCCCCTCCCTTCAAGGGAGTACAAGCTGTCAGGTTAGCAGGATTGCCACACGCAGGGGCTCTGGGGAATAAGGACACAACTGTCCCCAGATAATCTCTCCTTCCCCTACTGTCACTCACCTGGTCATGCCCAGGTCAAGGTTTGGAAACACTAAGCATGAGTGGGGAGGGCTTCCCCAACTCCTGAGACCCTTGCAGGACCCAAGAACTCAATTTTATCCTTGCCCCCAAATCTGCCCTCTGGGACATCCCAAGAAAGCGGTGATATCAACCATACTTGGCACCCACTCTGCCAGCTCCCCACTAGACCCACATTGATCCAGTCGAAGCCTCTTGCTGGCCCCCAGTCTCTGAGACTAGAAATCGGCGCAGGGCAGCCAGGAGGGGTGTGATGGGTCCTAGGAAGCACTTCATCTTCTGCAAGTCCAGGCCCTGTCTTGGCCCTGCTGCAGCTGGCTCCTCTCTGGGCTCTTGCCTTACATCTGTCAAATGCACCTTCTCAACAGACCCAAAGTCAAAGAAAGTCTCATCTGCCTAAGCTGTCTCCAAATGAGGGCTCTGAGGAGGCTGGAAAACTGTTCCTCCAGGGAGTAAAGCACAGAACTAGAGTTGCCTCAGGAGAGTTACTGACCTGGCAGGTCGACTTCAGAGCCTGCTATGGGGCTGAGGATGCTCCCCAGCTCTGCAGCTGGCACTTGCCTGGCAGGTGTGAGGCTCTGGGTTCCCTCCCCAGGACCCACTCCCCTCCCCCAAAAAAAGAATGTATGCTCTTTTCTTTCAATCAGCTTTTTTAATTACTTTTGCTCCCCCTATATTTCACAGCATCTCCACCTACACACACAAAGGGAAAAAAAGAAGCCCTCGATGTTCCTTTGTTCCCTTCCAAGCATTGTTGTTTTTTCTAACCGGTTGAGACAAGCATGTGGATATTTCCTAGCAAGAATGGGGGCCTTTGTCAGTGTCCCCAGAGTCCCTGAACTCAGGATTCAGGGTGGCGGGGGAGTGAGGGAGCCCTGAAATTTTCACTGTGACGTGCCCAGTCACGCAGTCCAACCAGGTGGCCCTTGGTGAAATCACTGAGAATATGCTGGAAGGTGTTTTACAAAATGGAGATTCTTGGGGATTAGATCCTAAGGAAACAACCTGAAGTACAGAAAGAGCTGAGTGCGCAGAGATGTCTGGGGACTGGAGAGATAGCTTGGGGGGCTGAGCACGGGGTTGACGTCATGCTGGAGGCACTGCATGGTCCTCTGAGCAATGCTCAGGGGTCACCCTCAAGCACAGAGCCAGGAGTAGCCCCTGAGCTCCATCATGTGTGGTTCAAAATAGGAAAAGAAATAGTGCTCCAGCTGTGAAAAGATAGTTAAATATTCATTTAAAAAAAGATGAGAAACATGAACCATTCTACACCTTTTTGGTGGAATGTAAAGTTTTATTCTGCAATTATAAAAGAAATCACGAGATTTTGGGTGATAGGGGAGAAAACAAGTTCCAAAGGTAGTCAAGAGGGGCCAGAGCAACAGTATAGTGGGTAGGGCATTTACCTTTCACGCAATCGACCGGGTTCAATTCCCGGCATCCCATATGGTCCCCTGAGCACGCTAAGCGTGACCCTCCCCCACAAAAAAAGGTAGACAAGAATTCCAAATCTCACCCAGCTCAAGATCCACACCCAGGAACCAGAGCGAGAGCACCAGAGTGGGTAAGGTCCACAGCCAACCTGAGTTCGATCCCTGGCACCCTATGTCATTTCCCCCTAGCACTGCCAGCAATGATTGCGGAGTGCAGAGCCAGGAATAACCCTCAAGCATTGCCGGATGAGTCAAAAAAAAATGAGAGAGAGAAAAGAAAAATATTCACATTCAGTTAAACATAGCAGATTCAGTGCACCATGGCCTTCTCTTGTAATCAACTACTCATTACATTGACAGTAAAAGGAGAACGAGAGAAAACAACAAGTTCAAAGTGACTTGTGACCTCAGGGACAAGTGTCTTCAGCCAATACTTGCATTCTAGAAAGCAGAACTATGTGATCAGACTCTGCAGATAGGCAGATAGGGGAAGTCGCAGACTAAAAGGCCGAGAGAGTGAGGCCAAAGGAAAGCCAATTGATCTGTCTTCTGGGATTTCTGCAGAGCTCGACAGGGCACAGACCCAGCCTGCAGAGGCCCCCTGCAAGGAGAGAGCTGTTGTGACTCAAGGCCATGACTTGGAGGCCCTCTGCCACCCTCTGCAGCTTCTATAAGGGGTTAGACTTCAAAGAACATCTGAGAAAGTAGATGATAGATATACCCCACAAAAAGTAAAGAGGAAACATGTTTGACTCAGCCCAACTGGAAGTCAAGTGATGGAATAAGCACACCTCAGATGAGCAAAAAAAACTAACCTCCCAGTGCCGGAGCGATAACACAGCAGGTAGGGGTGCTTGCCTTACACGTGGCCAACCCGGGTTCAATTCCCAACATCCATATAGTCCCCAAGCACCACCAGGAGTAATTCCTAAGTGCAGAGCCAGGAGTCAGTCCTGAGCATTGCCAGGTATGACCCAAAAAAAATCAAATGAATAAATGAATGAATAAATGAATGAATGAATGAATGAATGAATGAATAAATAATAAAAATAAAAGTTCCTATGAGTGTGCTTTAGTCAAACTAAAGAACAGATCCAGAGCTGAGAGGAGACAGTAGCAGGGTTCTGGACCCCAGCCCCAGTTTAACCCTCTATGCAACACCCTAGAGTCGTCCTGGCAGCCCCTGGCACCAGTACTGACCCCTCAGCCTCCAGCACTGACCTGTGAGTCCAGTCGGCTAGTGATCTCTGGGAGTGGCCCTCGGTCCTGGAACACTGCTTGGGAGGTCCCCCACGATGGAGACACAGGGAGCAAGGTTGGCCCCAAGACAAGTGCTGTTATCTCATTTGTTTGTTTTTAACATATTCTCATCTCATTTCTACTGTGGTTAGGGAACACGGTTGCTGCAGTATATGGCTTTAAGGTACGCAGTTTCCCATCATCATCACCAATGTGCCCAAGGTCCTCCCACGTGATGCCATTTCAAGTAAGGACTGCACTGGGGGGCTAGAGAAGCCCCTCAACAACTTGTCAATATGTGTGGACAGAGGGGACAGGTAGGAGTAACCAAATTCAGCAGCACGTGCACTTTCAAAAACTTTCAGAAAACAATATAAGTAGACATTTGCTCTGTTGGAGCTCAAAAATAAGAATGAATGCAGAGACAAAGGAGGTGGATGTGGAGAAAAATGGGAAGATGTCCCCAAGGGGGTATCAGAGCACCCAGCTGGAGTCATGGAGTAAGATTAATTTTCGTTAGCCATAAAGGCTTGTGTCCTGTCTTCACAGCCCAGACTGCCCTACAGAACACAGGACCGACAGAAGAAGGAGAAAGAAAGGGAGAGTGTAAAGCAGCTAAATCCTCAGTTACCAGAATAGGAAATCAATGGTTAAGGGCAGGGATAAAGCCCCCAGCAAACGTTATAGCAGTCCAGGAGATGAATGACAGAAGCCAACTAGGGGAGCTTTGTTGGGTCCCTGGGGAGCCTGGGAGGGGGCAGGAGACAGTGTGTCAGCCCTAAGCGCTCTTGGTGGTTTCCATTTGCTCACAGCTAGAAGTTATTTTTCAAAACTGAGCTCCCTGGTGGCTCACAGCCTACTGCTCGTGGGAGGTTCTTAAAGCCATCTGATCTGACCCCTTGTCATGGCCCAACATAGCTCCTAAAAAACAAGTAACACAGAGGACAGGGGTTCCAGTGCTCGGAAGCAGGGCTCCACTCACTCTCAGCCAGATTCCCTCACTGCACTCCCAGCCCGTCATGATGTGCTTTAGCCTCTGAGCCTGCAGAGCCAGAGTGGCTGGACGCCTGCACTCAGCACGGCCGTGAAGGTTTTTCACCTCAGCACCCACTGCGCAGCAGCCTTGTCTCCACCAGGGACCCTGTCCACCAGCAGAACAGATTGGCACAAGGGGTGACGTGGCGACCTGAGCTCTCTGGGGAATTCATCCTGGAGACAGAGAGGCAGCGGACAGAGTCCTCGAGG